>ML677326.1:20610219-20643256 GCA_007922305.1 Dermatemys mawii
TGGGTGTAGGAAGCCTAGGCTGGCAGCGGGAGCTGAGACCCCCGCTGGCAGGAGCCTGGGAGGAAACCCCAAAGTGGTGGCAGGCTAAGTGCTCAGCCCGCCACTGCTTTGGGGTTTCCCTGCTGGCCCCTTTCCAGCCGGGGTCCCGCCGCCTGCCCCACTCAGCTCTCACTTCTAGCCTGGGTTTCCTACACCCAGGCTAGCAGCGGGAGCTGACTGAGGCAGGCGGTGGGACACCTCCCCCCTCTCCCAGGGTGGCGGATGCACCCCCCCCTGCCAGGGCCCTGGGTGGCCGGGGCACCACCCCCACAGTAGACTGTTGATTATTTGGGATTTTATTAACTGGGATTAAGTTTTTCCCTATCTTCCCGGATAATCGAGAGTCTAATGTATCAGGGGAAGCAGCCTTTCAGCATCCTTTGAAGCCCTACTGGACAGGGATGGGATGGTGAGAGGAAACAGCAAAAGTAGGAGTGGAACTTCCCTTCCAGGTGGTAGGGTATAAAGGACAGTGCAGACACTGTCAGCCCAATTCCAGAATGTTTGTCTGTATGAGGGCTAAAGTTAATGTAACAAATTTACAGAACTCTGGGCTTTTGAATTGGCTTTAGTTTCTTTATGAACCATTCACATACCTCTAGTAGCAACAACTCAGTTTATATTTATAGCAATTAGACACAATCTAGCATATTTTTCAGTTTGTTTAATAGTTCATCAATATCTCAGATTAGTATGAATGTAGTCTTATTGTACAGCTGAAGCAGAACTAATATTGTTTTTTACTAACTCAGGTTTTCCTCTTCCTGTTTTTGCCACAACTCAGAGGAAATGGATCCAATGTGTGTGTCTTGTACAGAAGGTTTGTTCTGCATCAGCAAGTCTAACTAAACTGCATCCATCCAGATATACAATGGCCAAATCCAGCAATCTAGTTGAATTCCCTTTCATATACTGCTGCAAACCATGTGACAGTAGATACAATAGCAAAACATGACACTTCAAATGACATTCACGGTTTTTCTAAACTTCCATTCCATTGTGCTAATTTTTAAGGGCAAAATTATGTAGTAACGGATGATACAAATGAATGGTTAGCAGTTCCTGTTTTTGTTAACAAATGTGACAGCTGATGTGGCAGAATCCATTTTCTGAGTTAAAAACATTTGAATGCTATGGTGCTGGGGGCCACAAAGACAGCATAGACAGAAAATCATTTAGTGAACCTAAAATGAAATACAGTACACAACTTGCTAATGTAAAAGAGAATTGTCCACAGGTGAAATTTACCTGCTTTAGTTTTAGGTTACATTTGAGGCCTGAGGAACACATTCTCAACTGGTATAAACTGTCATAACTCTAATGACTTCAAGAGACTTCTGACACTTTCAGGAGTAGCTCCTCAGCTGGTGTAAACGCTGTCCAGATTTGTGAACCTGGGCTGAGTTCATTGAAACTTCTGCCTCCGTGGCAGGAAATTAAGGTTTCAGCTGTGCACACATTGGATAGTTTGACATTTACTTGCAGCCTCTGAGTTTTTATGTTCAAGAGTAGTGAAACTCAGAGGTGTGGACACCATGAAATGTGAGATTGTTTCATTCCTTATGCAGATGAGTCTCCCTGCCTTCGGTAAGACCTAGAATGATCAGAATCACTGAAATGAATATACTCATTCATATAATGAAAATCTGTGACTCTTTTCAAGGAACATTGCTTAAGGCACAGTGATTAAATCAGTATTTAACACTTTATCCACTTCCAGGCAGTGACATGGTAACCTCTGTAATAAAAAAATGCTCAAAACTAGACTAGTTGAAAGCTACTTGCCAGTTAATACACAGCATTGTGGCTGTATAAATAACGGAATAAATCTAATGGTTCGAGTTTGTAGCAGATATTTTCTCATTTCATAGATTATAAAGATGGAGCAATTAAACAAGATTTGTGCAGTTGGGTATTCTTTCAAGTTTGTCTCTTAAAACTATCTTGACTGCTTTGCCGTTGCATCAGCAATATACCCAGTCTCATACTGAGATTAAATGAGAGTTCTTTGAGCTGCAGCTGCATCTGTCTCACATGCAGCTTCCATAAATAACTCAGTTTGCTGATTAAGATAATTACCTAGATCAGTTTTACATGATTCCTTCCCTGTTTGTTAGACCCACAGCAGGAGTCTCCCTATGAGACAGGGGAGCAGGCAGACACCGAACACAGTGTTGGTATGTAATCCACAAATACTCTTTATTGCTTACAAAATAAACTACTCACTCCACATTCATAACCCAAGCACACTACACCAGAGTCTGAAGATCAGAACTGAAGTCCCAATGGCCAGTCGACATTAAGTTCAATCAGAAGATGCTGATCAGAAGGGGAGCCAGCATTCCCACATCTTAATCCAAACAGGGCTTTGGAGCCACTCGCAATTTCGAGTGGATCGACCATCTTTTATAATCCACTCTGTTACATCATCAGTCGTCTGGGCAATTTCAAAGACAGTTCTTGGCAAACTGCCAAAATCCAAGATGTTTAGAAACAGTCCCAGGTCCAAGATGTTCTTCTTTTCCCTGTTCTTGTTTACAACTACAGCAGACACATTACAACAGGTACACTGTCACGGCAATGCCCCCAATGTTATTTCCTTATCTGGTATCTCTCCATCTTTCTCATAAGAAAGTTATTTTTCACAGACAGCTCTTGACCACTTAAAACCTCAAATTCTTGCTTCGGTTGTCAACACACAACTCACGTCAAGTCCACTTCATTCGTGCTAGACCTATAACATATTACATGGATATATGGATTTTATATATCAATATAGATATATCAATATATCAATATATACATATATATACACACAACATACTCATTTGGGGAATGATCCAGAGCCAACTGAGAATCAATGGAAAGACTATAGGTTTTGTGGGTTCAGTGGGTTTTGAATCGAGTGCTTGGAGTTCTGAATGAAGGGAACTCTCTCTTAAATATAAGAAGAATTTAGTCACAAATCCAATAGCTTGATGACCAATGTCTGATCACCTGACAACTACATTCAAACTCTCTGTGACTTTGTAGATACTGGACTGAATTTAGTCCTTATGATTTTTCTAATTCAGTATAAGGAAATATCTCATTTATAAATAAAATAAACTCTAATACAAGCTAAATACATCTGGTAGGTTAGCTGTGATCCACCAGATAAGACAAAATGTAGAATCATATACCACACAAGACAGCTATTCTCAACAATTTTCATTGGGCATGAGATTTACCACTCAAAGGCTGATTTAAAAAAATATGCTGAAATGTAGTTGGAGGCTGCTTGTAAACAATTTAACAGGCAGTGTTTTTTTTAACAAATAAGAGCTATGTGTACCGAGGGCCAGATTCCTAAAAGTATTTAGGTGCCTAAAGATTCAGATAGGCGCCTAGTGGAATTTTCAAAAACACAGTTTTCAGATGGGAGTCAGGTGCTTAGATGTTTTTGAAAATCCCACTGGGTGCCTATCTGAATATCTCAATGTCTAAACACATTTAAAAATCTAATCTGGAGAGCTTAGTAGACAAAAATGGCAATAGCTTAGACAAACTTGATTATAGAGTAGATACTGTTCCAGAGCTCTGGCACATAAATCTTTTTTCAAGGAAGTCTGTCGTTGATTTCAAACGATATCAACAAGGTTCATGCCTCTGTCTCTACAAGAAGACCAAAATGTGCAAAGCTGCAGGCCTAAAGTTAAGCTCCTAAATCTACATTTGTGAACTAAATGAAGATGGCCTGATTTTCAGATATGCTTAGCCCTGGAAACTCTCATTAGAGTCAATGCATGATCTGAACTGAGGTCAAGCTTTTAGCAATAGTGAGACAGAACATAATATAGTATTGAAGTGAAGACTTCTTCAAAGGTATTTGCTTTAAAAATGAATTGCTTTTTTGAACTGAGTTGATAGTTTAATTGAACAGTTAATAAGTTGGAAAATAACAAAGAAAAGATAATACAGGGAGAAAAAAACAAACAATGACAGAATTAGAGGGTTGTTTCCTTATTAAAATGGGTTCAGAATTAAGAAGACAATTAAGTTTACAAATAGCTGAAGGGAGGGACAGTAATTGTTTAGGCTGGTCCATGAAATTAAGCACTGGAAGGAAAAGTGAAATGAACCAATTCTAATTAGGAACACTAATGAAAGGGAAGGGGAATTCTAATGGTGAACACTATTCAACAATGGAATAGTTTCATATGACTCAATGCTAATGTCATTTGGGAGTAGGAAATGTAGGGAACAATCCTGCACTTGTAGTAGAAGGATTGTTCATTTAACCCAGATGGCCTCTGATCCTACAAAAAGTGATGCATATGCTTAATTTTATGCACTCTGAGCAGTCCTGTTGATTTCAGTGAGAGTACTCCATGTATAAAGTTAAGCACATACCTAAGTATTTGCAAGATCAGGGCTTAGGACTTTCTCAGCTCTAATTTATTTGATTGTTTTTGAACTCTGATTATTGATGCAGCTTCTTTTGATATCAGATGGATAATTATAGGCTGAAGATAGAAGACAGTTTTTTCCTTGAAAGAAATACCAACTTGCGACTGACAGGAAATGTGTTCTCATCTTGGAATCACATGATTTGACTAAAGATTTCTTTGTTGCTAGCCTAATTATTTTTAAAAATAATTTACCGCAACTAAAAATATCTCTAAATAAGCCTATTGAGACAACAGATTGTCTTCAAAAAGTCAAATAAGACCATTAGGCATAATTCAAAAGATTAACTGCATTCATTATCAACTAGAAGCCAATTAATTGGCATTTCAGTTAAAACCAAAAATTCTTTCTATAATTTTATGTATTTTCCAGTGATAATTATAAGACTAATAATGCCGAGAAAAACGAAATTACTCACTCTAAAATATATTTTAGACATTCTAAGAGGCAAGCAGTTTTCATCTAGCTCCCACAGAAGAAGCTGTTAATTTAAAATTAAGGTTGCTCAAGCATATTTCCACTCAACATACTCAGTAAGGCCTAGGATCCTAACTTCCATTGAAATCACTGAAGGTTGGAGCCTAAATACTCTTGTGAATCTGGGCGCAAGGCTCTGATTCTACAACCACTCGAACACACAATTAACTTTGTGCACAAAGTAAGGCAAATGAGTGTCTGCAGGACTGGGGCCTAAACTTTTAGGAAGTCATTATTTAAGATAATGTTAGGAATCCCACCTATCCATATACTGCCAACTTTGCTATTGCACAACACACCCACAACACACACAATCACGACTTTTTCCTCTTCTAGTACAAACCTATGTCACCAGTCCATGCTCCCAGTTTTTCAAAATCAACATAAACTACTTTAATTATCACCACATAATTTTTCTAAGTATATACATTCCGACAATGTACAATTTCTCAACCTCTGAAGTATCTTCATATACTTTAAACATCTATACAGTTTACTATACTTTTTTGCATCATTTCACACATTCTCAAGAAACAAACATCTAAAAAAATGATGAAATGATAAAAAAATCCAAACATATTTGCGGCCTCTTTAAAACATCATTTACTCTTATCAGTTATCTGTAGTTATTTTAAACTGGCATTTCTCAAAGTCAGATTTACATGCTTCAAGAGCTGAGTACTTCAGGTCTGAGTTACGGTTGTGCATTTAACTTGTATGTACTTTAAAAAAAATCACTTCGGAGCTGTGCAGAACATATGGTGGAAAATGGTGATTTTACTAACAAAGCTCTCTTACTCTGACTTTCCTTGACATAATTAAAAGTAAAGTTGGGTTAAAAAAAATCAGACATATAATTTGTTCCCTGAAAAATACAATTTTGGTTGACCCAAAAGTATTTGTGAATTTGATATAAATTTACCAAATAGTTTTGGCTAAATAAATAAAATTAAAAATACAACCAGGGCTTAGGCACAATTCACAAAATGAGGAGGAGGAGCTTCACTTATAACCTTTATCCCATTGGTTAGGGAACTCACATGAGCTGCGGGAGACCCAGACTCAGTTCTGTCTGATGTGAAGCAGGGATTTCAATGGGCATCTCACACATTACAGGAGAGTGCTGTAGCCACCAAAGTATGGGATACTCTGGTGCATATGTTGAGGGAACGGATCTCAATCTTTTCTCCTGAAGCTGTTTTACCCTATATACATAAATAGTCATTGACACAGAGATTTGAACTTTGATCACTTACGTTGCCAGAGACTGCCCTAACCCTGGGATAGAGATCAGCCTAATGTGGGTCCTTTTTTGCCACTTTCTCTTGTTGAAGCTGTTCCACTTTGTACAAAAATAGTCATTGGGCCAGAGAGTGAGCCTGACCATGATGCTATAACCTAATAATTAATGCACTCAGTAGGGAAGTGAGAGCTCCAAGTTCATGTCTTTAGTCCAATGCTTATTTAGTTCTGTATACATACTGGAATTGCATCACCAGGTGATACTGAGAGAGAACCACAGAATGCTCTCTCAGTGCCCAGCTAGCTCTGTTAAGAGACATAGTTTCAAACTTATGCATGATCTGGCTAATTTTTAAAAGAAGGCTGCAGTGAAAAGATTGACTAAAGAAAAATGATATAGATCAGTTAAATAAAAAATAACTGCAGTGTACAGTAACAGGCACAACTACAAAGTAAATGGTTTTCACTGACTTAGTTATATAACTATGTGTGGGCTGCTGGCACTGTACCAAGTAACAATTCCAGTAAAGAAAGTGTTCTTCTACTGCTGAATTATAGATAAATTACAAATAATATAATATCAGGTTTGGAAGGGACCTCAGGAAGTCATCTAGTCCAACCCCCTAATCAAAGCAGGACCAATTCCCAACTAAGTCTTCCGAGCCAGGGCTTCATCAAGCCTGACCTTAAAAACCTCTAAAGAAAGAGATTCCACCACCTCCCTAGGTAACCCATTCCAACACTTCACCACCCTCCTAGTGAATTTTTCCTCCTAATATCCAACCTAAAACTCCCCCACTGCAACTTGAGACCATTACTCCTTGTTCTATCATCTGCTACTACTGAGAACAATCTAGATCCATTCTCTTTGGAAACCCCTTTCAACCCCTAGCTGAAAGCAGCTATCAAATCCTGCCCCATTCTTCTCTTCTGCAGACTAAACAATCCCAGTTCCTTCAGCCTCTCCTCATAAGTCATGTGCTCCAGCCCCCTATTCATTTTTTGTTGTCCTCTGCTGGACTCCTTCCAACATTTACACATCCTTCTTGTAATGTGGGGCCCAAAACTGGCCACAGTACTCCAGATGAGGCCTCACCAATGCTGAATAGAGGGGAATGATCACATCCCTTGATCTGCTGGCAATGCTCCTACTTATACAGCCCAAAATGCTGTTAGCCTCCTTGGCAACAAGGGCACACTGTTGGCTTATAGCCAGCTTCTGGTCCACTGTAACTCCTAGGTCCTTTATTACAGAACTGCTGTGTAGCCATTAGGTCCCTAGTCTGTAGCAGCACTGCTACAACACCTCTACCACTTCGCTGCTATTACACGTTTCAATGTAACATTTCAACATAACATTTATACTTCTGTAATTTAGCACACGCATTCTAGCCCTTTAACTTTCAGAGATTATTTCTCAGTCTCTAGAGGTTGCTCTTAAAATGCAGAGTGTACCACTTACATTTCTTCAGATCCTGAGAAGAACTGGAGCATCACTTCTTTCTCTTACAAACACTTCAGTCTTGTCAGCAAAAAAATGTCTAGGTTTCCTTCCAGCTAGCAGCATCCCAGTTCATGTGTTAAAAGCTGATTGGTCTATGGATAGCTATAGCTCATATCCACAGTGGTAAAGGTACTGAGCTCAGCATATAAAAATATCTATTCCCTATGGAATATCTATGGTGGTAGAATCTCCTTCCCTAGATCTCTATAAGGCTCTCTGTAGGGGACTATCCCTTTCTCCCCACCATTCCAGATAAATCAGACTTTCACTTCACTGAGCTCTGTTTCTATTCTGTACTCATATGTAAAACATCTAGCTAATAGCTAGACATAAATTCTGTAAACTCTGAACCTGAGGGGTGACAAATACTTTCTTCTCAGCTTTCCCTCTAAATCCATAAAATAGACCACAGTGGACTTCTTGTTGCCAAGAAGGCTAATGACATTTTGGGCTGTATAAGTAGGGGCATTGCCAGCAGATCAAGGGACGAGATCTTTCTGCTCTATTTGACATTGGTGAGGCCTCATCTGGAGTACTGTGTCCAGTTCCAACTACAAGAAGGATGTGGAAAAATTGGAAAGAGTCTAGAGGAGGGCAACAAAAATGATTAGGGGCCTGGAGCACATGACTGATGAGGAGGGGCTGAGAGAACTGGGATTGTTTAGTCTACAGAAGAGAAGATTTGATAGTTGCTTTCAACTACCTGAAAGAGGGTTCCAAAGAGGATGGATCTAGACTTTTCTCAGTGGTACCAGATGACAGAACAAGGAGTAATCGTCTCAAGTTGCAGTGGGGAAGGTTTAGGTTGGATATTAGGAAAAACTTTTTCACTAGGAGGGTGGTGAAACACTAGAACGGGTTACCTAGGGAGGTGGTAGTATCTCCTTCCCTAGAGGTTTTTAAGGTCAGTCTTGACAAAGCCCTGGCTGGGATGATTTAGTTGGGGATTGGTCCTGCTTTGAGCAGGGGGTTGGACTAGATGACACATTTTATGAGTGTACGCTGTGCAGTTCCATGTACACCACAGGACAGCATAATTTTGGGTTTACTCTCCAGACGGGTGGGTGTACCTTAGCAAGTGGGAGGTGCCTTAACTGAGCCTTCCCATGCAGAGCTGATCTCAGCATCTGTATGTATGCATATCTTTGTGTATGCTGGTGAAAGAGCAAGATTGGCAATTTATCAAAGCACCACAGTGTGAAAAGGAGCCCAGGCTGGTGGGTCAGGGAGGCTCAGTGGTACCTCAGTTCCAGGTGCCACAGAAAAGGCAGGGGACCCGTTACAAGTACCATACCCTACTTTTGGATGTTTGACCCCTTTTAGCTAGGTTGCACTTTCTACTCTTTGTTAATGTGCATAAACACAAAAGAGTAAAATAAAAAATTTATATATCTTTCCTACTCCTACTCTCCCTGTCTTTGGACTTTAAAAATCACATACTAAAGTATAAAGCATGTGACTTATATTAGCTGTTTTAGAGAGAGACCATGGGTGAAATCCTGGCTCCACTGAAGTGAATGGCAACACTCTCATTTCCTCCAGTGGTGAGGCAGGGCAGGATGTATGCTTTTTTTTTTTGGTAATGTTCCAAGCACAATTCAGATGCTATCTATAAAATAAATGAATAAGATAATGAGAGGGAATGGGAAAGGGTTTAAAAGAAAATATAAGCAGTCAAGTTTTTGCCATATTTAGTTTTAGGAACAACAGGAAATCCACTGGAAGATGTCTAAAAAACAGGAAGATTAATCCACCATTCAACCTAAAACAAATCAACTCAATTTTCATTTTTTAAACACCATATAGACGTTAGGGATATAGATGTTAAATTGTTCCATAAAATACACAAGAAACAATTTGTTTCATCATCAGGAGTTTCACATATTTGTTAAATTAAAAAAGTGGGAAATATCTGTCATAACTGAACAGTCTTCAACACTGATAGCAAAAGGACCATATCAAGTTGTTCTTCTACACTGATCAGAGGAAATAATTTGAACAGAATGATTGAAGCCTCTCTCAGAGGAGAGCCTATCTTCTAATAAAAGTGCCTCAGTCTCAGATCTATGCATTGAGGAGCTTTTCCTATTTCTTCTTCTTATTGTTTAGTATTCATATTACAATAGCACACAGAGACCTCAATCAGGGATTAGCTCCCACTGTATTAGGTAGAACAAAAACAGCCTCTGCTCTAGAGAGCTCACAGTCTAGGATTATGACAAGATGAAGCAGATATATAACCAGGCAACCTTTCCGCTAGCCTGTGCCAGCCGCCCAGGTAGCTGCACCTCTCTGCCAGCCGCCCAGCTAGATGCGCCTCTCTGCTAGCCACTCCTCTCTGCTAGCTGCTCATCAGTATGTCTTCAGCCCCCTACCCCAACTTAACACAGCCCTCAGTGATTTCAGCTCTTAGTGACTTCAGGTCTTTAGTGATTTCAGCTCTCAGCCATTAGTAGGGGAGCCTCAGTGCTGGTGCATTCAGAGCCACTAGTCCAAAGTAAGTTTAATGCTTAGACCTAGATATCAGTGATTTCAGCACTGCACATGTAACAAAATTTGCAAAATAACCCACCCAGCTCTACTCCAAACTATCCATTACAATAGCCATTTTGATTCCCACATTTCTGATTTTAGTTTGATTTTATTTAAATACTAAGTGGACTATACTGCCTTTGATATATATAGTTATCTCATTAATTCCACTCTGAGTTAGATATGCATATCCTGGCAAGAACAGACCCCAGGGTAAAGATACACATGTAATCACTGTTTCAATATCAGATAAATGACACCCTTTCTGCTGTATGAAAAATATTTTTTTCATTTTGCATCATATCAGATTTATCTAGATTAATTTAATATTTTCATCATTCGTATGACTAAAAGGGCTTTAATTATGTGAACTGCTGCTAGCTTGTGCGCCAGACTCTCAGCTTTTGATTAAAAAAACATGTCTAACCCTTTTGGTTGTGAAGAAAATCTTGAAACTATCAACCAAGCGTAATCAATGCAGTAATGTTTGCAGAGACACTGAAACAATATCTCTGAGAGTTGTGAATTGCCCCTCTCTCCTCCATGATCTGCCTCTGTGGACACATCTACACTGCAAAAAACAAAACCAAACCCTGGCAGCAAATGCCAGAGCCTGGGTTAACTGACTCACGCTTGGGGGGCTAAACATAGCAGTGTAGACATTCCTGCTCCAGCTGGAGCCTGGGCTCTGAAATACCCCTCTGCCATGTCTCAGAGCCCAGTCTCCAACTTGAGTCCAAGCATCTCTGCTGTTAGCCCTAAAGCAGAAACACCCTGTGATCCTGAGCCAGGCTGTGAGGCTCACACTGAAAAAAAAAAACAACTAAAACAAAAACAAAACAAAAATGCAGCAACATCTGTACCTATGACATCATCAATGGCAATTCTTGTGATGATTATTTATCAACATTGTTAACTACTTTACATCAAAATGATATCAGAGAAACTCCATTTTAAAGTCCTCTGACTCCATTTTGTATAACTGGCTTCCATTTTGAATCATCAGGAGTCATTCATTAGATGGAAGCTGCAGGTTGCTAACTATAGAAGTGACAGGAAAACCAAATTGGTGGGGAAGGGTGGTAAACTATAAGTCAGCAGGTGAAATAATGATCACTAGTCTAAAAATTGAACTGACTGTTAGAAGGAGCAGGTAAACAAGTAGTATGATGTCATGGATCTAAAGTTCTGACTGAAGGGTATGAAAGTCAGCTGGCTGTTGAGGGACAGACAGTTCTGACAGAGGGTAGAGATGGTGTGGTGAGAAAGAGACATCTGAGAGGAGATTGAGCGGAGAAGACAGAGAGAGAGAGAGAGAGAGAGAGAGAGAAAGTGCACAGTAAGTGCAGCATAGTTAATGAAGTAAGTCTGCCATAGTTATAGCTATAGTACAGAATAGTGTTAGTGTGTGTATTAATAAAGATATAAATGCATGTTGTGTTGCAAAAGGAATTTATACATGTAAGACCTAAAGAATATTTAAGAACTGCTGTCAGCAACCTGTGAAGAACTGGCCATCTGAAGTAGGGTACAGCCACTAAGAAAATTATAAGACAATATGGTCTGGGGTGCTCTTTAACTATTGTAAAGGGTTTGTGTTTTGGATTGTTATTGTACTAAGGATTTGTGTTTGGACCAATAAAGAGGGCCTGGTTTTGGAACATTGCTTGTGTCAATAATTAAACAGAGGACTGTATATGTGTCCTCTGGGTTAACAGGTCTGAGCTGTTCTGGGGAGTTTCGGACACAGGGAACCCATGGCAAGTCCAAGATATTCCTTCACCACCCTGGAAACCCCACACATTAGGAGAACAGATTGGTGATCAGGTGGGCTGTTTTGAAGGAAAACATGGTAAGCCTGGAAGGGGGCAATAAGTGAGATATTCTAGGGGATATCTAAATTCTGTTTTGGGGGTAACAAAAAGATGTAAGAAAGGTCAGGGAGGACAGCCCTCATTTTGGTTCTGCCAGTAGGTAGCATATAGTTGGTAGTTACATATCAGCTGATGGTAATATTGAGAAAGAGATATCCACCAGAATTAGTCTTGCAGCAAATGCTTTCAACAGACTTTAAGACATCTGGAAGTCATCAATCTTGCAAATTAAAACTAAAGTAAAGATCGACAGGTCGAATGTCCGCTCTGTATTGCTCTATGCAGTGGAAATGTGGAGGACCAACAGGAAGATAGAAGGTCGACTTCGGGGTTTCGAAGGAAGGTGTCTTAGGCGCATCCTTAACATACACTGGCTGCAACGTGTCACCAATAGAGAAGTGAGCCGACTAACAGGCATTAACAACATAGTGGATGAGGTGAAACAATGAAGATGGAGATGGTTGGGGCACGTGTTGAGAATGGATACTACCAGACATCCTCGCACTGCTCTAAGATGGATACCACAGGGAGAAAGAAGGAGAGGCAGACCGCTGGGAACGTGGCGAAGAACTATCGAAGGCGAAATGAAAAATATGGGAAAGACCTGGGATGAAATCTACTGGTTAGCCCAAGATCGAGTTGAATGGAGAAGAATGGCTGGCGCCTTATGCGCCACTAGGAGCGAAGAGGACTAACTAAGTAGGTAGCAGGTGGGAGGGTAGCACCATTCTCTTCTCTTCTCCCTCTTGCTTGTAGAGCCAAAAATCCCAGCAAGCATCTAAGCCAGATCTAAGGGAGCCCAGCAGAGTCAATGTGTGTATCTGGATCCTGCTGAGAGTTAGCTAAGCCCTTGGGTCACAAGAAAGTCAGTGGGAACTGAAAAACACTTTGCCCCTCACAAAATACAACTCTGTATGAGTCCCAGTCATCATATAGGACCCATTGAATCAAAACAGACATTTATTTAATCAAATATAACCTTGATCAGGTGTATGTGAGCCAATGGTGCAAGTAAGCCAGTATGGTCAGGTATGCCATAGCATTAAGGTATTTATTGCAGTACGTTGTACTGGAAAGGCATATTTTCAAGAATGAATTGCAGAGCCCTGCAAATTTATATCTGTGGAAGCAGATCCCCACGGATAGAAATCGGTATCCGCTGAACCGCAGGGCTCTCCTGGGAACTGCAATGGCAAAAGGGGACGTCGCTCCCAGGAGCCAGCACCCCATGCCAGCAACTTCTCTGGCGTGGCTATAATGCCCCCGCCCCCGTTGTTCCATGTAGCTGCATCTCCTGTCTGCAGTCTGTACGCCTCACCGGAGAATAGGACTGGGGGACGTATAGCCATGGAGAAGGAACTGCTAACGCAGGGCACTTGCTCCTGAGCGCAGCAGCCCCATGTTCTGCTCCTTTCGCTGCTGCAGTTCCAGGGAGAGCCTTGCGGTTCAGCAGATACGGATTTCTATCCATGAATATCCACATCCACGGGTATAAATCTGTAAAATTCAAAAAAGAACTAGATAAATTCATGGAGGATAGGTCCATCAATGGCTATTAGCCAGGATGGGCAGAGATGGTGCCCCTAGCCCCTGTTTGCCAGAAGCTGGGAATGGGCAACAGGGAATGGATCACTTGATGATTACCTGTTTTGTTCATTCCCTCTGGGACACCTGGCATTGGTAACTGTTGGAAGACAGAATACTGGGCTAGGTGGACCTTTGTTCTGACCCAGTATGGCCATTCTTATATTCTATGTATCTACACAGGGCTCTAGCCACGGAACATTTTTTGTGAGGAGGGGGCGTGGTCAATACCATACTGGTAAGAGTTCAAATCTACTTGCCCCACTGAAGTGAGCTTATGTAGCAACAGACTCCATTTTAAGGTGAAAATCCTGGAAAAGGACAATGTAGCCCAAGTAAAAATTGGCTTAATTTTGAAACAGAGTAGTGGGATACTCAATTTCATACCTTACCAGAGCTGTAATATTCTGCAGGAGAAAATGTGTTGCAGTTTCGTAAAACCCACATTTTTGTGCCAAATTTCAGTTTCCCTTTAAATTAAATTTAGATTTGGTGGAAAATGCCTGAGTAACATATAAGAAGGGTTGTTTTGACAGTTTCCACTACAAATACAAAGTAAAAGCATACATCATTCTTTTATTGAACTGTAATTAAAGGGCAAATCCTGCTCATCACCCTGTTGCATAGTCCCATTAAAATACACGTTAGTAAGTAAAGAAAACGAGGAATACTTGTAACACCTTAGAGACTAACCAGTTTATTTCAGCATAAGCTTTCGTGGGCTATAACCCACTTCATCGGATGCATAGAATGGAACGAACAGAAGTAAGATGCATTTATATACACAGAAAGCAAAAAAAAAGGTGTAAATTACCATACCAATTCTAAGAGGCTGTTTAATTTGGATGGGCCATTATCAGCAGGAGAAAAAAAACCTTTTGTAGTGAAAATTTAGTGGATCTACCTATGTCTAACAGTTGATAAGAATCTGTAAAAGAGATTGTATGCCAACATTTTTATGGCAGACTTAGAAAAATGCTTCCATAACTCTTGTTCCCTAATGCCCCTCTTCTACTTGCACTACATTGATGACATCTTCATCATCTGGACCCATGGGAAAGAAGTCATTGAGGAATTCCACCATGATTTCAACAATTTCCATCCCACCATCAACCTCAGCCTGGACCAACCCACACAAGCGATCCATTTCCTTGACACAACTATGCTAATAAATGATGGTCACATACACACCACCCTATATCGGAAACCTACTGACTGCTATACTTACCTACATGCCTCCAGTTTCCATCCAGGACACACCACTCGATCCACTGTCTACAGCCAAGCTCTAAGATACAACCGCATTTGCTCCAATCCCTCAGACAGAGACAAACACCTACAAGATCTCTACCAAGCATTCTTAAAACTACAATACCCACCTGGGGAAGTGAAAAAACATTGACAGATGAGTAGCCAGAAAACACCTACTACAGGACAGGCCCAACAAAGAAAAAAACAGAACACCACTAGCCATTACCTTCAGCCCTCAATTTAAACCTCTCCAATGCATCATCAAAGACCTACAACCTATCCTGAAAGATGATCCCTCACTCTCACAGATCTTGGGAGACAGACCAGTCCTCGCTTACAGACAGCCCCCCAACCTGAAACAAATACTCACCGGCAACCACACATCACACAACAAAAACACTAACCCAAGTACCTATCCTTGTAACAAAGCCCAATGCCAGCTCTGCCCACATATCCATTCAACTGACATCATCATAAGACTTAATCACATCAGCCACACCAGCAGAGGCTCATTCACCTGCACATCTTCCAATGTGATATATGCCATCATGTGCCAGCAATGCCCTTCTGCTATGTACATTGGCCAAACCGGACAGTCTCTATACAAAAGAATTAAAATGGACACAAATCTGATGTCAGGAATCATAACATTCAAACACCAGTAGAACAACACTTTAATCTCCCTGGCCATTATATTAAAGACTTGAACGTGTCAATTTTAAAACAGAAAAACTTCAAAAACAGACTCCAACGAGAAGCTGATGAACTGGAATTAATTTGCAAATTGGACAATGTTAACCAAGGGTTAAACAGAGACTATGAGTGGCTTTATCATTATACTAATTGAATGCATTTTCCTAGTTAAGTCTCTTTTACAGATTCTTATCAACTGTCAGACATAGATCCACTAAATTTTCACTACAAAAGGTTTTTTTTTTCTCCTGCTGATAATGACCCATCCAAATTAAACAGCCTCTTAAAATTGATATGGTAATTTACAACTTTCTTTTTGCTTTCTGTGTGTATAAATGCATCTTACTTCTGTTCGTTCCATTCTATGCATCCTAGGAAGTGTGGTATAGCCCACTAAAGCTTATGCTGAAATAAACTGATTAGTCTCTAAGGTGCTACAAGTATTCCTTGTTTTCTTTATGGATACAGTCTAACACGGCTGCTATTCTTAAACATGTTGGTAAGTGTTATGGATGACTCAATGGCAGTGACTTCAATGGGAACGTAGTGAAATATTTCAAAGTATTGCAATAATGTACTACTGTAATATGATCACCTTGAAATAAAATAACCTTTGCTCATGCTATTACTAACAACTTTTTCTGATGTGACAATCTTTGATTTTGGAAGAAACCTTATTTCTGGGAATGCTCATGATCTGAGGCAAAACTATCATATAGTTAAAATTTTAACAAATGAAAATATGATTACATACAAACATATGAGAATAAAGTTTATGCAAATATTTCCCCTGTATATTTATATTTCCATTTATTCTGTTCCTTTAACAAGTATTCTTGTGATATTTATAGAGATACTATAATGCATTTCAAAATTCACTTTAAATCACTTAACTGCTGATTCAGCTGTACATTTAAGCATGTACTCATGTTACATGCCATTGTGCTTTAATACAGCAGAACCTCTCTATATAGTCATGCTTTCTAAATCTTTCCCTCATAAGATGAATTATTTTTAAAGGTTGTTTATTTAATAAGAACAGTAACTGTTCCTGATTTTTTGAAATGATAGTGAAGTGTCTAGTACTTTGCAAATGTTTATTTTATAAGAAAATGTATCTCTCAAAGAGTCACAGGAAAAAGAAAGGTTTCAGAGTGGTAGCCATGTTAGTCTGTATCAGCAAAAACAAGAAGTACTTGTGGCATTTTAGATGTATTTGGGCATAAGCTTTCATGCGATAAAACCCACTTCATTAGCCCATGGAAGCCTATGCCAAAATAAATGTGTTAGTCTCTAAGGTGCCACAAGTACTCCTCGTTTTAGGAAAAAAAGAATAAAGTGGAGACCATACAAACAATACT
This sequence comes from Dermatemys mawii, assembly GCA_007922305.1. Taxonomy (NCBI): domain Eukaryota; kingdom Metazoa; phylum Chordata; order Testudines; family Dermatemydidae; genus Dermatemys; species Dermatemys mawii. The sequence continues at coordinate 20,627,226 of ML677326.1, forward strand.
AAACTTCCGTTTGTGAGTTTGTAGGAGAAATCAACATCTAGTTGATTTTACATTTGCTCTGTTTTGTGAATTCACACTATTTCCCCTGTCTGACTTTACCTGAACCCACTATTCTGCCACAATGTTCCCCTGTTTAAAGAATTGTCTTGACCCCAGGGAAGCTACAGTGAATCCCCTCTTGCAACAGATAGTTTTCATCCCTATTATGACCCTCCCTGTAGCAAGGAGGCAGCACAACCTCGAAAGCCACCATGTTACAAGCCCACGTGAAGGAAACACTGTAGGCTCTTTGGAACATACTGTTACCAAGCTCCACCACCGAGGTTGGCCCTCGCCGGGCTGGGCACACAGAGCGCTCCCGAGCAGAGCTCCGCGATACCCAGCGGCCCGTAAGGCAGGAGACTCATAAGCTGCATCAGGCCCGGCCCTGGGCAGCTCCACGTGGCACTGGCAGCCGCCCGCAGCCTTCCAATGAGGCCCTCCGCCGCTCCTGCCGCCCGCCCCGCCCCGCTCCCGGCGGCTGTGTAGAGCTCTACTCTCCCGGGCGGGGCGGCGGCGCTGGCCAATGGGGCGGCGCGGTGGCAGTGGGGGGGCACTGAGGTCAGTTCCGCCGTACGCTCGCTGGCTGCTGCACTCGGCGCAGGGTGTGGAGCCCAGGCGGCGCGCGGGGCGCTGTGGGGGGCGCAGGCTCACCCACGGAGGGTAAGTACCTGGCAGCGATACGCTGCCGCGGCCCCGCTCCCCCCGGAGGGCGTAGGCGGGGGTGAGGGTCGCTGCTGGGCGCTCCGCGGCAGGGAGGGGGACGTATGAGTTGCTGGTGTTCGAGGTCCCCAACCCCCCCCCCTTTGTTACTGGAGGCGGGGGCTGCCTTAGTCCTCCCTTCCCGAGGGGAGGCAGCCCCTCCACTAGGCCCCAAGGGGACACCCTCCGCATCCCGCCGAGGGAGGAGACCCCAGCAGCGGGACCTGGTGCTGAAGCCCCTTGTCCGGCTGTTCCAGCTCCCACGTCGTCACGGGGCGGGGAAATGGGGTCCCCCTAGCTGCGGTCCAGGCGGGGGCTGCCGCACTCGGTGCTGGCTGTGCTGCCCTCCCTGGGCCGGTCGGAGCATTGCCGGGATTAGTGGGGAAAACCTTCCCCGTCCTATCCCCCTTTATTTTGTAGTTAGAGACTGTGAGAAATGTCTCCTTCCCCCAAGGAAGGGATCAGGGACCCTGCTTTGAGCCTTGGAAAATGCAGGGAGGGAGCAGGCTGTCTGCTCTAGTCGGCTTCCAGTAACGATGTTACTTGGATGCATTTCCTTGGGCGCACAGCCCAAATGGGTGCAACTTCTGGTTCTTCAGCAATTTTGTATGTGGTCATGGGGTTAGGGTTTTTGCAGAGCCTTTCAGACTTCCATCTAAACGTACTCTGGTGTCCCCAGATTATAGCTGGGTCTTCTGGCTTGGTGCTGAATAGGAACTTTGGTTAGTGGTTGTGCTACTGAGGAAAGCTTAGTACATGGTATTAATATACAAATTAACAATAAAACTATAGGGGAAGAGCTGGAATAGATGATCTAAATGAAACCTTTTCTGTCTGTAATTTGTTTCAAAAGAAACTCCCCTAAGACAGTAGTAGAGTTAATATATTTCCTCAAAGGATTTAAACACAAATAGTGATTTATAATTAATATTCTGTAGGGAATAATCCTGCATTATCTCAGATTTGGCTAAATGTCTCGCAGTATATTTTCAGTAGCAAATTTACATGCTGTTACTAAAAAGATTATCCGTGGGACTACTTTAGGTAGTAAAATGTTTCCAGGAATCAGGTCTAAGAGATACCCTTCACCATTTGGTTCTATGTTTTCTTCAATGCCATGCCTCATTGCTATATTATTAGTAGCTCTGTAAGTATAGAATAGTATAATATTCTAAGCTTGGTTAACCAGGGTTTAATATTGAATGATTTATTTTTAGATGGGCATAAATGTGTGCAACAGAAAACTCTGATATATAATTTAAAGGCTGGCAATTATACATCTACTAATAAACAAGTGTAAGTATCTCTTGAGTACCTTTTACAAAGGTAAATATACATGCAGTAAATATTTAGCATCTCAGAATGTGTGTGTCAGGTTACTGCAATAGGACTACTCTGTAGTTTTGTACTTGAGGTTGATAGCATTTTGTATATAAGTAAACTGAGGGCCCTGGTCCTTCACTGAACAATGTGGATAGACCTGTGTAGTTCTGAGTACAGGATCGGGGCCCCAGAATACTGTGTAGTGCATTTACAATACGTTCTTGTTTTCATGGGACAAAATACATTTAAGCTATACTTTAAAAATATACAGTTCCTTTTTAATTTAATATTTTGTATAATTCACCATAGGAAGTCCCAATAAATTGTTCTGCATATAATTCAAATGGAGATTTTTTTTATACATGAGGGCAGGATGTGAAATAATACAAAATAACTGTATATGTTATAATAAAGGCAAGCTTTAAAAACTGGTGCATGGTTTTTGCTTTTTTAAAAAAAATCTGGTGTATTGATATTTCTGTTTATTTTTAGAGAGAGAGACCTTTGAACTCCACATACATTAAATATTGTGCTACATGGCTAGAAGTTCATTTGGAAACAAAATATCTTCTACACCATTATTTCTGCCAAAAAAAGTTCCATTGGCATAATTTGGTGGCTCACTTGCTTTTTAGTACAATATTGTTTCTTTTAAATTTGTTAATATTTTTCTACATCTTTTGAAGATAGTAGTTAGAACTGAAAACAGTGTTTCAGGAGATATATATTAAAACATTATAATATTTTCAGTATTCTCTTCTCCGCCATTCTTTATATATTTCAATATTTTCTTTGCTATGTTGGCTGGTGATGGACACAAGCAGAGGTCCAAGCATAGGATTTTATAGTCATCAGTACTTTTCTATGCTCATTTGGGTTGTGCGTCACTTTGAAGAAACTGTTTCCTTATAATGCAGAAGCTTAATTAATCTCTCTGAATACTTTGAAGAATATAAAGGTAAGCTACAAAGTGTCCAGTTTTTCTACATACTTTGTTGTGCTGGTGTGTAGTAGATGGGCAGTATGTTGCCTCCTGAGGCCATGTGGATTTGCACAATTCACAGTCCCTGTGTTCTGGAATATTTTCACATCTTAGTAAAACATCTATATTTCTCTTGTTCTCATTCATTCTATGCCGCACAATGACAAAATGGAACCCTTCACACCAAAACCTTCCAGACTGGATATTCAGCACTCAAGAACAACCAGTGGTGGAACTTGGCAAAGAAAATAGGGCATGTCATTAAGATGTCAGATTGCTGTTTAATCTTTTTTTTCCCCTTCCAGAACACAATCTGAATGATTCTGTTTATATTCATTCTCTTTGGTCTAATACAAATCTAATCTGAACATGTGGATTTGCCATGAGCTTAAATATAGGATTTCTTCTAAATATAAGGCCTGTTCATTTCAGAGAGTTCAATAGGGATAGTCAACTATAAAAAAATATCCCAGTTTAGTTTCTACTGTAACAAACTTTCTGCTTTTAAACTAGATAGACATGCAGCTGAGCTATCAAATCAAAACTTTCTTAAAATGGTTCTGTTGCATGCAAACTTCAAAATCTCTCGTGTTCTGCTAAGGCCTGCCTCTTTGATATACTTCTGTTCATTTTTCTATATTTCATGAAATTTGCCTTGCTGTTTTTTTTAATAGCATAAGAAAACAGTTCAGCTTTTAATTCTCTTTCTCTGTGATCAGTTTAATTGGCAACTGAAGCCAGAAGGTTTTGTTTCGATATTTGGTTGGGTGCAATTATATTTTCTATGGTTGATCGCACATAGTTTTTTAAAAAACACTTAGGATTCTCAGCAAGAACATTTATGTTCATTTCATTCTTCTTTTTGAGTTACGGTTTCATTAAGATTTCAGTGCTGCAGACAGCATCAAAACAGTTGTGTGGATGCAACACTTAAGTTTTGAAGAAAATTTATTTTAAATTTAACAGCATTATAAACATCAAGTAAAACTCTGTATCATCTTCTTAACCTGAAACACAGCAGTAGGCCTGCCATATTTATGCCCAGAGGAACTAAAGACTTAGTCCTGGTCTACATGTAGGGTTGACCTAAGATACACAACTTCAGCTATGAGAATAGTGTAGATAAAGTCAGCGTATCTTAAGTCAACTTACCTTGCATACTCACGACAGGGGGTCTACTACCGCTGCTCCCTCATCGACTTCGCTTCTGCCTCCTGTCTTGGTGGATTACAGGAGTCAAAGGCAGAGTGATCGGGGATTGATTTATCATGTCTACACTAGACGCAGTAAATCGATTCCCGATAGATCGATCACTACCTGCCAATGCGGCAGGTAGTCAAGGGGTACCCTTGGATGGAAAGTGGCTTACTCATCTTCAACCTCAATGAGACAGAGGTGATATTAGCATAATGAGAGACGAACCAGGGTGGGACAAATAGAAATTTTCATCTAGCTCTCTAAGGAGGGAATATACCCTCCAATTGTCAATATGGTTGAAGCATTGGAGTCATAAAACCAACACAAAGACGTCTATATGGCTCAACAGCAGCCAACTTTTGGCTTCACAGGAATCTGCCATTGCTTCCAGATGTGGATTTAGCTACAGTTATTATCACATGAGACTGGATTACTACCATTTGGCTTCATCCATAAAGCTATCAGCAAACTACAGTTTTATTCAGCACATGCCACCTAATCTGCTAAGTGAACCAATAAAAGTACATAACATAGTACTATTAATTACATTGGCGACCCTTTGATTTTCATAAACATTGAAGTGCTTCTTCAAAGCCCTTGATGGACTTAAAATCAAGATATCTCTGAGAATCAATCCCTTTCCATGGCTGTATTTCCTAAGAACACTAGTTGATGGAACACAGATTCAAGATAATATGAGCTCACAACAGGGCACAGGGAAGGTCTCAGGAACTCCATTCCCACAAAATTCAGGCTGACATGAAGACTTGTATCATAGCATAAAGGTGTCCTCTTTCACATGGGCATTGCCTTCATATGATATTACTAAGTAATCCCAACATCATGCTCTTGGAGCAATAGCTCAATCCTTAATACCTATAAGAAAGCAAAGGGGAGGGGAGAGGGTGACTCCCGATGGATATGTTGCTATGCAACGTCATCTAGAAATGTCTTCGTGCCTACATACACATTATGGAATGGCTTCTACATATATAGAAATGCTTGTACAGGGAAGACATGAATGGATTTTACATGTTGCTGCTTGGGTAGGTGCTACACAGAAGGAGAGTCTATATCATTAATCTTTATTTAGCTTTGTGCATGCTTTGAGGACAAAACTTTTTATTTTTTAACATATAAACTTTCTCACAATCAAGGCAGTAGCTGAGGTGAGGATCAGATTCTACTTATATGAAGTTTAAAAACCACAGGAAAAAACTCCATTGCTCTTAGTTCTAAAATTCTCTGAACAACAATCAGGTTGTGAAATACATTTTGTATAGGCTAATGGTGCATGTTTTGCCATTGTCCTTCATCTTCTGTCCCACTGTGGTGTTTGGGTTTGTGTGTGTGTGTGTGTTTTCCCTACTTGTTGCATCTTGTGTATTCAAATTAGGGCAGGGATTGTATGCATAGAGGCTGGCATGGATACATATTTATACCCACGGATGTGTACAGCCATGGATATAAATCTGTATCCGCAGAACCACAGGGCTCTCCTGGGAACCTCAGTGGTGGAAGGAGCAGAACGTGAAGCCAGTTGTCTGTGCCTACAGCTCCTCCAGCACAGCTGTGCCACCCTCAGCCTCACCCATTGAGGCTCACCAGGAGCTGTCCCTGGTCACACTCTTGTGTTCAAGTGGCACACACGCCCCCAGACAGGAGAGACAGACAGCTGTGTGGAAGGGACAGGAGCAAGGCTGGGGGTGGTACAGATGTGCCAGAGGAGATGCCAGAGCAGGGTGTTGGCTCCTGGGAGCGGCAGCCACGTATTCTGCAACTTTTGCCACTGTGGTTCCCAGGAGAGCATTGCAGTTCTGCGGATACTAATTTATGTCTGTGGATGTACATTTTTATCCATGAAGGGCTCTACCTACGCAGTAACTAGCACAATGGGGATTTGGTTCTGACTTGGGTCATTGTGCAGGACTGTAGTACAAATAATAAAAAAATGTTGGTCATCAAATAAATTGGTTTGCCTTTATCAGTGGTAGGATTGGCAAACTGTAAACTACATGCTTTTTTATGATTATCCAAATTTACTTTGATCAGAAACATTGGCACCGACTAAGAGAACCTAGCTTTAGTGAGGTTGCATATTTCAAGTATTTCCAAATGACTTAAAAATCCACTTGGCATAGATAAACTCATGGTAATTAGGCATGGGATCTTGATGGATAACAAATACAAAGACTATTGAGATAGAAACCTCTGTCATTCAGATCTCTCTCTTTCAGTAACCTTATGTCAAATGTCATTAGTTTTAAAGAATATTAGAAAATACATAATGAGGAGAAAATACCATAGAATTCTGTGTTGTGTGAATTTTATATAATACAGATTATAGGTGCAAGATGCAAGCACCTGTGAAAGAATACCTTGAGTATACTTTAATGGTTGTATGTACAGCATGCCTAATAAAGCAGAGAAACATAGATTTGCAAATGGTATTTCAACAGTCAGCAATTTTTATTATACTGCAAATATTTACTTACCAAGTAACATGTTTTTCAAAGAGTTTTTTCACTAACTGACCCAGTCTTTTATTTTTATTTTTTTAGTGCTGCAAGCTGAGAGAATCCAGTAGAGAACTGAAAATAGTTTTATGGTTTCAGAACCTGAAGCAATACTTTATCATAAAGATAAAACGCATACTCTCCAGAGCAGTTGCCTGAATGATAGCTAAGCAACACATCTGAGAGACTGTCACTATGAAAATTGTTTGTGTCCCTTGCTGTTGTATTTGACTAAACTAGAAAGAGCCACTTGTTTTGAAATGCAGCTAAAGAAAATGAGGGAAATTTTACCAAAACTGTATACAAGCCATGTTAATGACATAAATAATTCTTTGACTACATCTCCAACGCAAGCCAATGAGGATGAAACAAATCAACCAAAAGGGACTGAAGGCCAAAATGGTGTCTATCAAGGGGCTGAAGCTGAGGATAAGCTGTCATTGGTCCTTTGTATAAAGTGCAGAAGTGTGCAAAAACTTCCAGTGCATGAATTACAAAAGCATAACAAACGCAGGCAGGCTGAAGAGCAAAACTTCATTTGCAGCAGCTGCAGTCTGAATACGCCACAGACTTTCCATTTTGTAGCTGACAATGCCAATGCCATAGATTTAGAAAATCAAGAAAAACCATCCCTAAGTAAAACTCAGAAAACATTTAAAGTAAAAAACTTTCAACCAGACAAATATTACTGTGATAAATGTCGATTTTCAACAAAGGATCCTTTGCAGTATAAAAAGCATGTAGTTCAGCATGAGGAGATTAAGTTTGTTTGCTCCCATTGTAACTGTGTATCCTACACCAAAGGAGAATTCCAACGGCATTTGGTGAAACACACTGGAACTTTTCCATATCAATGTGAATACTGTGAATATGGTGCTGTTAGACATGATTATATAGTAAAGCATACCAGAAGAGTACATGAAACAGTTAGTGAGAAGGGGACAATGAATGTGGTCACAAAACAAGAGCAAAAGAGATCTTGCTTACCAAAGAAAAGCACTTTGTTTTCTGAAAAGCAGAAGTGTGATCGAAAAGTTCCTCTTCAGAATGAGACTTCAGGTTTATCATCAAGTACAACTTGCAGCAAAATTCAAGATGAAGTGAGCAAAACAGTTTGTTTGTCTGGTGATGTAGAATGTAGCCTAGGTACAGCATCAGTCCAGGATAAAACTATATTGGAACCAGACGAAGTAAACATCTATGAGAATCAAAATGTGGAAGTTGAAGTTTATTCTCCAAAAAAAGAGCCCGTACAGCCTGGAATGCCATTAACAGTGATTGCACCTTCAGAACTTGTAGTTCCTGCTAACTGCTTAGCTCAGTTATTAGATATAAAAATAGTGAATGGGACACAACAGTTGGTTCTTAAACTGATTCCTCTGAAAGAAACAAGTAATAAACCTATAAACTGTGAAGAAGAGGAACTCAGGAATCAGGGTGCAGAACAAATAGAGAGAGGAAAAAATATAACTTCTGTTGCTCAAAATGAATTAACCACCGAAGCAACTGTAAATTTATCTAGTGTTAGTAACATGGTTGCTTTAGATAATGCAAGAACAGTGAATGTCTTAAACAAGACAAACAAGAATGCTGAATGTCTTAATTCCTCCAATTCTCATACTTCAGACTGTAACTCAAGTGTACCTAGGCATGATAAGTCAAGAATAAGTTGTCCTAAATCCTCAAATAAAGAAAAATACACAAAAAATGATTTATACTGTTCTAAAGAGACTTTGGACATGTCCACATGTACATATGTGGCTTCCTCTGAAGGAGATAGATCCCAGGCTGTTTTGTTGCAGACGGCTCAGAAGAGCAACAGTTCCACTTCATCTCTTGCCCATGGAGAAAAGGACCCATTGACTTTAAATGGTGATGACAAAGAATGCAGGAGCCAGATCATTAGCTCTCTGGAAACACATTTATTTGATACCTGTTTGGTTAAAGAATCTTTTAAAACTTCTCAAGGAGGAGGAGAGTTCTCTTTAAATAAAAGGGCATCTGTAGAGGAATCAAGTGTTGGCTTAAGTAAATTAAACAGCGAGAACTCTGATTGTCAAAATAATCCTTTAGAAGCTTTAGAATTGCAGAATGTCGAAAATAAGGACAGCCCTCCTGAGGGTCCTGTCATTTCATCTGTGTTTTCCCTTAGCTCTGGAGTTGAAAACATCCCAGAGGGAATCAAGTGGGATAATACTGCATGCAATAAAAAGTCAGCAACAATGTTGTGTAGAAAGATTGCTCAGTTGATGTCCGCTGCTGAGTGTAATGTGAAATCTACATTGGCTGCTTCACCTATGCCTGGTAGATGGTGTGCTTCTAATAAGAAGATACCTTTGCCTCAGGAAATTTCAGCAAACTCTGAAAAAGATGTCTGTGTTACTGAACTGGAAGAATTTGATTCTTCACTTCAAGCACCACAGAATGGTGGGATTGGTAATGAGCTGTGTAATAAACAACTACAATCAAAGTCAGCTACAAAAAAAACTAAAAGTAGAATGACTAAAAACACTCACATTGCTACTCCAGTGTTCATTCCAAAAGGGACAGTGCTGAGGGTCCTGAATGTCACTAGGAGAGAGAACACAAACGAAGCAGGAGATAAGAACGAAATGTCATCTGCTAGGATGTGTTGCAACGAAATGTTTCTACCACGACCCGTTCCTTTCAGCATTTCTGAGAAATTAAGCAGTAACCTACCTTGGCCAAATGAGAGTGAACTTAATGAGCAGTCCAGAAATCAAAATATGTTACTTAAGCACAGACCAAAAAGAGAGGCTAATGCAAAAAGTAATAGCAAACATAATTGTGTACTACTGTGTCAAAAAAGTGATGAACTAAGTAAGCAGTACAAGCTTTCTTCAAAGGATCAACTTGCACCTAAAAATAAGATAAAACAAGCAAATTCCAGGGATTATTTGTCTAAGAAGAAAACAAGAATTTACTCAGAAACTAATGGCATTTCTGAGGCGATGCCTTTTTTGACAGCAAGACGTCTTAGACTTGTACCTCTGAGAGAACATCAGTTGATAAAATGTCCTCGTCGTAACCAGCCGGTAGTTGTGTTAAATCATCCTGATGTTGATTCAGAAGAGGTAATTAATATAATGAAAATTGTGAACAAGTATAAAGGCAATATTGTGAAAGTCGTTCTATCAGAAAGAACAAGTAGTTGTCTTGGTGTGAAACAGTATAATAAACGGCTTACATTTCAGAACTTGGAAACAACAAGCCAAATGAAAAAGCAGAACTTTTTAAAAATGAAGCTTAAAAAGACTCATAAAAACAACTATCAGGTAGCAGAAACTTCACCAGCTAAAACACTGCAGTGTATGTTTAAGTGTTGGTTTTGTGGAAGGATATATGTAGACCAGGAAGAATGGATAAGTCATGGACAGAGACATTTGATAGAAGCAACCAAAGGCTGGGATGTTCTTTCTCTTCCTCTAGAAAGCCACAAGTGAGAGACTGTCAGTTTACTGCTCTTATTTTAACATGAGTGCCATTAATTTGTTTGGAAAGGGAGACAGAAGTAAATATTTTACTGGAGGGTTTTTGTATTTAGCAGGTGGGAGAGTGGTAATAGGAATTACAAACTGTATGAGAAGCCAGTTTTTGAGCACTAAACACTACATAGCACTCCTATGCCTGAAATGAGGGTTATGCTATCCCTTGTTTTTTTGAGAGAGACCTGGAAATGATTTGCCCTGAAAATATTCTAGTGTAATTCTCTTCACTAGGACAGTATATGCAGTAATGTTATGGTGCGAGGTCAATAGGGATTAAAAATATCCAACTGTATGACCTGCGTGAAATTATTTTAATAGTCTGATTTTACTACTACAGCTTAGTGGTTCAGAGATCAGGCATAAGTCTAATGAAGAGCATCTTTGACCCCTCTATGAATAAAAAAGTGTGCATCATAATTTAGTAGCAAATTCTTTAAAAAAATTTAAACTGGCCCTGAATCTGATTAAACTCCAATTTTAAGGAACAGAAGTAACTCCACTGACTTCAGTGGAGCTACACTAGTGTAAATGAGAAATTGGAGAGATCAAATCAGACCCACTATGTAGAATGGCAATGAAAGCTCAATTTGTGTTGTACAGTCAGCGTCAAGTTGTGTCTTGAGCCGCACAGCTGTGAGAGGGGGAAGAGGACACAGGTGATTACTTAATATGCAAGCAGGAGCTCAGGTTAAAGTGCTTGAAATGAGGCTTGGCTTCTTTACTGGCTGGCATGATGTGACTCCGAAGGATTGTGTTCTGATTTAATGAGTTAGGACCTGACCACACCGACGCATGCTGTAGGGCATAATGATTAGTGCTATGTGTATTCCCCTTAGAAATGTACACTTTCAGGATAGAGCCTTTAATTAGGATCCCATCCAGCCTAGCAGCTAGTGTGTAAATAGGAAGAACTACCTGGAGAAACAAACTGCTGCTTTGAAAAAGAGAAATTATGTTGCAGAACTCTACATTGCCAGTGCCTATCCACATTTTCAGTAGAATCTTTGTTTTGACATCCTAAATTTGAAGAATTTACATGTTAGAATCTACACATGTAAGCCTCAATTCAGCAAGCTACTTACCAATAATAATAAGGACATGCTTAAATTAGGCAAGTGCATACTCCCATTTATTGCTGTATGACTACTCAGTGACATCAATAAAGTGATTCATGTGCTAAGTGCCTTGCTGAATGAAGGTGAATTTTTAGTGGGGAAGGAGGATGGATGATGATGAAGTTTAATAATTGGCCACTGTACATGTATAGAATTTTCTTGGTTATCTTGTCACAAATTGTAATCCATTTTATTTTTTTTTAATTTCATGTACAGTAAGTGATGAATTGAGCACATATTTTCGGTCACATTTGTACAGGTAAAAACATTAATTTGGTGCTGGAGTTTATTATATATTTGAATTTTGTATACATGCCTGTAGTTTCTAATTGTTAACAGTGGAATACCACATTTTGTTTAAAAAACAAACAAACAAAAAAACACACACACAAAAACCCTCCAGCACCCTAAACAACCTACTAGTCTGGAAATATTTTTTTTATTCTTTTATACTCTAGAAAATTAAACATGGTTTTGATAAGGTATGTACTATATCTGTATTGAAATGTAAATATTTTGAAACTATAAAGCACATCTTGAGACTTGGGACTAATTCACAAAAACTAATTCACAGTTATGTGAAACTTTTCTGTCAGATGATTTTGCAATACAATATTAAAATCTTCAGATATTTGGTGCTTTCAGAAAGGAGATCTTGTATTACTTTACAACTTCTTGTATTGTAGTGAAAGGCTAAACTGTTCAATGGAATACATTTTGTATTATCTCTGTTTTTTCAGTAATTAAATGACAGTTCTTATTTTGAAATGGGAATTTATATTTTTTTAGACAGGTACAATAGAAATTTTCTCTTCATGTTTTTGAAGCCAAACATAATATTGTTTCAGTTTTAGATTGTGAAAATAGTTTCCATTTCTAAAATCTGTGATATCAGAGTATAATAAATATTGAAATTGCTAACATATGAAAAACCACTTCTGGCCAAATTCTTCCTCACTTATGCTTATCAGCCAAGGCAGATGTTTGAACCTACTTTAGTTTCTGTAGAAGCTATTAAGGAAATACTTTTCAATCCTCTATTTGTTTAAGAGATATCATTGGCAAAATATGAATATCTTTAATCGACTTTGTATTCTTAAAAATTGTGCTGCGTGCAGGATTATACATAGATTGTAGATGGGGTTAGGAGTGTTTTTCTTTGCCTATTTTAGAAAAAAAAAAGTCTTTGTATCTAATTTGTTAATCTACATGTAACTGTTCTCCCTCCATTAAATTTACAAAATAAGTGTTCTTACATTAACATGAACGTTTTTAGTAAATTGAATTGTATGGTGGCTATAAAAATAATGATAGCAGATCTCATGCCTTTTTCTCTTACCAAGTTTGTCCACACTCTGACCAGATGGGTGTGCCTAATTTTTTTGGTTTTTTTTTGATATAGTATTGTATTTGGTTAGTTTTCTTTCTGGAATTTTAATAGTTCTGTGACTTGAGATAAAGAGTGTGACCCAGATTCTCTCCTGTCCTGAGCTTCATTTGATGGAGTATGCTCCAGGAGAGAGGCTGTCTGGGAGTTGGTTATGGCTTTCTGATTCTCAGGGCAGATCTGCACCTTGATGAACCCAGTAGAAATTAGAACAGGGGTTGGAATACCTTATTTCGGCCTTTATAACAATTTTTTTTTCCTGCATCTTGCCAGACCGGATACTTTTTCTTGTTCCTGATTTGTTAAAGGACCCATGACTGATTCTGTTTTCTGTTATATTTTAATCATCGAACCAATCTGGTGGGAAACACACTTGAGAGACCCATTGATAGTTTAAGGAAAAGAAACGAGGTTTTCCCAATGCATTCAAGCTGAATTTAAACTACAGAAACCTTATTCATCGCAAATGGTTGTGTGTGTGTGTGTCTGTGTGTATATATATAAAAAAACATTTTTGTACAAAATTTTTAGAGTGTGTATTTTTTTTAAAGAAGCCAGAATTATGCTCTAGTGCCTCTGACTATGATTTTCTCTCAAGTTTGCATAGGATATGAATTCTGTGGGACTAATTGCATGAATAATCTTACCTCCATAATGGGTTGAAGAACTGGGAATTAAATGCAAGCTTCTGTTGCTTGAGCTAAAACTTTTAGGGATGATTGTCTCAAGGAGGGCAGCCCAAAAGTCTGATCTAATGATTGCTGAAGTCTGTTGAAAGACTGTAATATTGGATTGGTCCCTTACTGAGCAGATGATTCGATTGTTTAAAACCCACCTATAGTCTGCATCAGTAGTGAAATAGTTAATAAGCGCTAATTTAGATACACGTTTTCTGAGTTTAAATGCAGGAATATTTTGTAATGCAATTATAATATATTACATTGTTTTGTTATATGGATTTATTTTGTATTCCTAGTAACTTTTCAAATAATGGACAGGTTTTATTAATATAAGCAATCAAACAATTTATCATTTAACAGCAAGGCAGGGAAAATATTGCTCAGAAGTTAACTGGTGTTCATATCTTTTTGTGCAGTTAGTTGTATTATGACATTTATTTGTACATGTAGCAAGACCATCTATCTGAAGTTTCACTTTTATATAGTACATAATTTTAATCATGCACAGCAGAGTACAATTTGATTGTCTCATAGATGAGAAATCACATTTCACAGAAGTTTCTCAAGAATAAGAACTCTTCATTGTATTCATGTTTAACTCAAGTCTAATCTCCTAATTTCTAAATTTTAAATATTAAAATATTCTTATTTTTACATTTATACAAATATTGAAATCACTTAGGGTAAGAAGCATCTTCTGTTCAGCTTAAAAGGATGTGTTAGGTAACATTGTTCTCTCTGGATTCCAGACTTATCCTTTCCATCAATAAGTGTAATGGGAACACATGTGTAGAAGTCAATGATTTCTTGCACAGAATCAAACTTCTGAAAGACATTAAACAATTTGAACACAGAAATGCTGAAAATACTTATCTTCTGATATGAAAGAGGTAAGAAGAACCAAAGCAATGATCACATATAAGTAGTAATGCCCGTCCCTACTTCTCCCACACACACACTTCCACCCCATTTCATCCTCTCTCTGCCTCCATTAATCTTCCCTGCTTAATATTACACTGGGACAAGTAGCTTTCTTTTTTAGAGGCTGAGGGTTTTTAACCCTTGGAATGTAACCTAAAATCCCACAAACTGCAACATGTGTGGTGTTTTTAAAGGTGTGGCATTGTCCATAAAGGATTAAACTTCTGATTTTATATATATATATGTATATATAAAACTCACTCACACACACATTCCTAATCTATTATTTACTGAACAATCCAAAAAAACTAAAAAGAAACTGACATTCACTGCAGGATACTTTAATTGTTGTATACTATACTTCCTTGTCCTTCCTGAAATTGATGTCTTTCAGTGAATATATTGAGCTCATGGTTTTAATAAGACATACTTCCCAGCTGTTATGAGGAAAGTAAGATTAAAACATCCTCCTTTTTTTTTTTTTAACTAACCAGTTGGGAATATCTTGTGAGGTGCTGAGTATCTCCTACCCTCATTAACTTTAATGAAATTTGAGAGTGCTTAGTAGTAACTCCCAGAAGATTCTTGGCTCATGGTATGATCGGGCCCTCAGGTGAGCTCAATTTAATATACAAAATATGTAAGTAAATGTGTACAGCTGTGGCTTAATTGCCAGCAAAACGCACCAACAAAGTTATGATTTTAAATTGCTTGTATTCATTGCATTATGGCTTTGTACCAATTTAACTGCATGAGGTTTTAGACATATGGTGTTGGTCACCGTGCTGCTAATAGAGAAGTCACAGTTTTCTAGGCTAAATCCAAACTCTAGTCAATACAGTTCTTTTTCATAAAGAGACATAACCATTGGCAAGATGGTTAAGTGGAATCGATTCCTTCTCAGAAAACTTCCCAAGGAAAAGTATGAAAAAGAACACTTATGATAAAATCTATATTAGTTAACAACTAACAATCTGCATATTAAAGACAAAACCAGCATTTGGGATGGAAAAGAGTTGCTGGATTAAATGAATTGAGTTTAAAAAAAAAATAGATAAATTAACCCAATAGTGAAAGCATGCTGCAGAAAAATTCCATCAGAAGAGAGAAGTGAAGATGCAAAATTGGAGAGAGGATGGCAAAGTACAGATTTTTGAATACTAGGTCTGCATCTATTTTTTTTTTCTGTCTCCCAGATGCAGAGATAGAATTCACCCAATCTTAACTGTATATTAATCTGTATTAAATACCTTTGAAAAGCATTTAGGCAGACAGAGAAATTGCAGATGGCAATTTTATTCTAATTGTTGAAGCCTTATAAATGTTTTAACCTCTTTGAGACTGACGAGGATAAACAAGAAAGAGCAGTTTTAGAATCCTTCTGCTTACTTCCATCTGAAATGCAGAGGTAGCTCTGATGAACTGTACATGATGCCTCTGATCCTTCACTGTACATCAGTTCCCTCCCCCTTTCCCAAAGGCAGGTGCTGGTGTGATAGAAAGAAATGCTTCTTTTGGGAATGACAGAGTCCTGTGGCACCTTAAAGACTAACTGAAATTTTTTCAGAGCATGAGCTTTCGTGGGCTAATACCCACTTCGTCGGATGCATGCAGTGGAAGTATCCAGGGGCAGGTATAAATAGGTAGGCAAGAACCAGGT
>ML677326.1:20648256-20941791 GCA_007922305.1 Dermatemys mawii
CTTCCACTGCATGCATCCGACGAAGTGGGTATTAGCCCACGAAAGCTCATGCTCTGAAAAAATTTCAGTTAGTCTTTAAGGTGCCACAGGACTCTTTGTCACTTCTGCAATTCCAGACTAACACGGCTACCCCTCTGATTCTTTTGGGAATGCCTCTTCTCTGGGGCTTCCCAATACTGCAGAGAAATGCTGTTCAATAGGAGACTTTAGTCAATCTCCGTTGTTGATTTCTGAGAGTTATTTTTTTAAGTTAAAAAAAACATGTATAGCCAACATTAAATGGCTTAATTCTCCATTTTCTAATAGTTATCGATTTACTTTGTTAAAACCAACCAGTCTTATACACTATGCTGATAAGAACTGTGAGACTATTAAAATGCTTATTTTTGAAAATGGAACAGCATTGCAATCTGGTGCAGATCCACAGTCTAGCGTGGGCATGTGCTGTACACAGATTAGAACCTATTTACAAGTTCTGACTTTTGGGTCCTTCCATCAGCTGAGGTGACAAGGTTGATATATCTACCTTCCCACTTCTATCAAATCATTGTAGGATTTTCTTTTCTCAAAGTTGTTTGCATATCTAAGATCATATAGGCCAGGGGTTCTCAGATTGATTGGGATCCCTCAGGGGGTCACGAGGCTATTATATGGAGGGTCACGAGGTGTCAGCCTCCACTCCAGACCCCGCTTTGCCTCCAGCATTTATAAAAGTTTTAAATATGTTAAAAAGTGTTTTTAATTTA
Source organism: Dermatemys mawii (assembly GCA_007922305.1). NCBI lineage: Eukaryota > Metazoa > Chordata > Testudines > Dermatemydidae > Dermatemys > Dermatemys mawii. Next base: position 20,649,003 of record ML677326.1, read on the forward strand.
TAATGGGATCGCACACAGAGGCTTGCTATGTGAAAGAGGTCACCAGTACAAAGGTTTGAGAACCACTGATCTATGCCTTTCTTTTCCAATGTGCTAAAATGTCTGAAGCTTAGTAGTACTCTGTTCCGTTGTGTAATAGTGCTCTGTACTGCTAGTTTCATTCCATTTTTTATGAGAGTTCTGTCTCTTGTTTTGGAGCCTTTTTATTTGGTCTGAATCCAATAAAAAGAAGACTCAAGTGTGCATCTTGTGAAAGGCAAGATGTCATTCAGCAGCCTCCACTTCAGCTGGGTGGTGTTGCTTGGAAGAGGGTCTTCCAAAAATGTGATGCTCAGTTTAATGATTTCATTTAAGTGTTCACAAGGAGTGAACATGAGTGTTCTTTTTTTGACAGAAGAGGCTTTGAAAACTTAGGCAAAGTCTGGCCACATTGCCAAGTGAAGGCCAGACCTTTCTCCCTTATGAGTGCTGAGACAAATCACAGGCCCTATGCAAGGAGTCTTTAGTTCCAAGAGATTCCAGGAAGCCTCAACAGTTGAAGAATTGTACTATCTTGAATATCTCTTTCAGTGAGAGGGAGGAAACATCTCCACTGTTCCCCTGGACCACACTATGGTTCCAGGAAAAGAGCTAGGAGGCTCAGATCTGAAAAAAAAATCAGCACTTTTAGTGTGCCTCACAGCCAAGACAAGTGGGCTTCAACAACACCTTGATGATGAACCTTTCGAATCTGGGGAATGGAACATCTACATTCTTGGTGTGGATGGTCCCTTTAAGACCTGAGTGTCGACTGGAATCTACACTGTGATTATTAAGTTATTCTAACCTTCTACTTCCAAGTCCAGCATTGTGCCTGAGCTAGGGTCCCTTCCTCATTGCTTTAAACCTGCATCCACTGAAGGGAATCTGCCATTGGAACTCGGGCCTCTAAAGTGCTGTCAGATGCATAAAGTAAAAACTGAAAAAAAGCAAAAAGTATTTTAAAAAAATTGTACATGCCATTTGGAACCACGTGGATGAAATTATATTGTGAACAAAACTATATAGGCCAGAATTGTTCTTATTCAGGAAAAATTCCTGATGTTTTAAAATGGGAATTTGAGCATGCCGGATTAGGCCCTAAATTATTCCTGTGACCTATTTGTCAGCATTTCAATCAGTTACTATTTGAAATTAGAAGATTTGAAGTGAAACTTTTAATGAAACACTCAAGTTTATTCTTCTTTATGCTAGGTATTGTGTAAGAACATAAGAATGGCCAACCAGGTCATACCAAAGGTCCACCTAGTCCAGTATCCTGTCTTCTGACAGTGCCCACTCTAGGTGCCCCAGAGAGAATGAACCAAATAGGTAATCATCAAGTGATCCATCCCCTGTTGCCCATTTCCAGCTTCTGGCAAACAGAGGCTAGGGAACACTATCCCTGCCCATCCTGGCCAATAGCCACTGATGGACCTATCCTCCATGAACTTATCTGGTTCTTTGAACCTTGTTATAGTCTTGGCCTTTACAACATCCTCTGGCAAGGAGTTCCACAGGTTGACCATGTGTTGTGTGAAGAAATACTTCCTTTTGTTTGTTTTAAATCTGCTATTTCATTTGGTGACCCCTAGTTCTTGTGTTATGAGAAGGATTAAATAATACTTCCTCATTTACTGTCTCCAGTCATGATTTTATAGATCTCTATCATATCCCCCCTTAGTTATCTTTTTTCAAGCTGAAAAGTCCAAGTCTTATTAATATCTCCTCATATGGAAGCTGTTCCACACCTTAAACACTTTCGTTGCCATTTTCTGAACCTTTTCCAATTCCAATATATCTTTTCTGAGATGGGGTAACTTCATCTGCATGTAGTATTCAAGATGTGGGTGCACCATAGATTTATATAGAGACAATAGATAACAGACAGAAAATATCATATCTCTTAATGATTCCCAACGTTCTGTTTGCTTTTTTGACTGCTATTGCACATTGAGTGGATGTTTTCAGAGAACTATCCACAATGACTCCAAGATCTTTCTTGAGTGGTAACAGCTGATTTAGACCCCATCATTTTATATGAACAGTTGGAATTATGTTTTCCAGTGTGAATTACCTTGCATTTACAACATCAAACTGCATATGCCACTTTGTTGCGCGGTTACCCAGTTTTGAGAGATCCTTTTGTAGATCTTCACAGTCTACCTGAGGCTTTACTATCTGGAGTAGTTTTATATAATCTGCAAATTTTGCCACCTCACTGTTTATCTCCTTTCCCCAGATAATTTATGAATATGTTGAGTAGGTCTGGTCCCAGTACAGACCTCTGGGGAACAACACTAATTACCTAATTAATCCCCTATAGTATTTAAAGCTGCTAAGTGCAAAAGATAAATAATAAAGTAGAATATCAGATATTATTTCACTCACATCATCTCCTCTGAGCCCTGTTCCCAATGCATATTGCTGGCTGTTTTCCAGAAAACGTATTTTAATATTGTATACCTTGTTTCCATAATATATCACCAAAACATATGGTTCAGCACTTGATTTTGTTGAACAATTTCTGACCAGGAATGTCTCATCCTGCATGACAAATTATAACATTAGTTATACCTATAAATTCCAATAATATGTTTTACATAAACAGCCCAGGACTTTGGGGGTAAATTCTACAGGATTATTTAATGTGTGAACTATATAATGGAATACTGCAATCAAAACAGATTCTGTAACATACTGTATTTGTAAACAAGGTGTCTTCTGACAATATAACTAGAAAGATTTTTAATTAATAAAGTTATTAGATTCCAATAATGAATTACATCTACATAGTATACTTACTGAATCTGAATATACAATAATGAGAATTATAGGGTGATGTATATTACAGTATTATAGAATGTTTTAATGTGGAAGTAGCTTTTCATATTACAATGCTGGAAAAATTGATGCTAAGAAGAAAATATTGTATTTGAAGAAAGACACGTAAGATGTTGTAAGGTAGTGGGAGTGTGATATCAAGGGTGTTGCATCTAAAAATAATGTTTTGGTTCATACACCTCAATTACACCTGAATATAAAGTTACATGGACTATCTGTAATAGAATCTATGACACAACCATGAATTCTATATGTTGCATTGAACCTCTTAATTTATTTTGCTTTAATTTTATGGATCTAGAAGGAAGCACATTTCAAAATTAGATTTTCACATAGTATTGTATTTGCACAGTTTAAAGACATGAAAAATGGAGTGCTATCAGACTTAATTTATTATAGAATTACACAGTAAGAAAATTGTGAAGGCCCCAATCCTACATACAACTACTTAACGTTGCACTCTTGAGTTGCCCCATTTGTGTCAAAAGGGCTTTGTGCAGAAATTTAAGCAAGTGTTTAAGCATATGTCTTCACTACCAACATTAAAGTGGTGCCACAGCAGCAGTTTAACTTGGCTGTGTAGTCGTAGCATCAGTGCTGAGAGAGAGAGCCCTCCTACTGCTGTAAAAAAACCACCACGACCACGAGGGGAACACGTCTGCCAGCTCTGGGAGCACTGTCTGCACTGCCACTTTACAGCGCTGAAACTTGCATTGCTCAGAGGACTGTTTTTTCAGATCCCTGAGCAAGAGCGTTTCAGCACTGCAAAGTGGCAGTGTAGACAGGGTCTTAGTGTTCACAGGATTAGGGCCTTTAGCAGTACTAGTGAATTCAGTAGGGTTGCTCACATGCATAAAATGAGTCATAAGCTTAAGTGCTTGCAAAATAATGGTATTGGATTCTCAGATCTTCGGGGCAGGGACACTTCCTTTTGTGACTGGAATGTGCCTATCACATTTGATTTTGGATGATACAATCATATAAATAATAATAGCAGTAAAGGTATTAAGATATTCACTCAATTTTGCATTTAATTGGCCCTATGTCTAATTAGGATCTGAACATGTCTGTAACTACTTTTAGCCACTCTAATTTGGGATTACTCAACCTCACAATAAAAGTAGTCTGGCAGGGAAAACGAAGTATGTGCCCTTTTTGACCACTGCTGTTCTACATATTTTATTTGTTACATTACAATCCTGGGTGTGGATTATTTGCAGCCTATCTTGTGTGTAAGGGCTGCACTGAAAGAATAGTAAGAAAAATTAGAAATGTATGTTGCTAAGTAGGTATCTGTAATAAGGCTAGACATCACATAAGTTGTTTTGAGACACTTTGCTTGATAAATTAAGCAAATAGCTTTAATAAGATACTTCAGGAATAGCTTAGTATCAGTCAAACTACATGACAATTAGATGTACTAAGTATCCTGAACTTCATTTTTCCTATTCAAGAAAAGTTATTAGTCTCTATGGGGCTGATCCTGCACCTATTGAAGTCAACAGCAAATCTTTCCATGTCCTTGATGTTGCAAGATCACACATTTTTCACTGGCAGTTAACCTGAGAAAGAATGGGTGATGGTTTTTTTTCCAGAGGGCAAAATTACCTGTAGGTGATCAAGCTCAAATGCAGTGGGGTAGGGATTTACCACAACTCTGAAAGCACATAATACAATTAATTTTATATACAGACTAACGTGTGCTCATTACATGAATTCTAAACTGTTCACAAGCTACAAAATATGCTCGTAAACAAAGCTGCAGCTGCAAACTTATCACCCATTCCTTTTTACAATTCGTTATTTACTAACTACATGTTGTTTACAGGGCTGCTTGTGAATTCATGCTTTGTCCACTGTTAACCTCTTTTTCCTTACTTTTCCTTACTTCTGTTTTCTTTCTTGTTCATGCAAGGCCTATAGTTGTATTCTTGGTCTCCAGATCTATCTGCTGGAGAATCTGTGACAGTCAACAGGAAATATGGTAATACATAGTTTCTTGCAAGACCCTGGCAACTTTAAATTTCCTGCTGCTGGAGATTAACCCTGTAACTCCTTTCAGGAGGGTGTTTGTGGGACATTAGATGAAAGATTTTTTTTTTATTTGACAACAATATTCATTTCTTAAGAGTACTGCTTTATTGATTCCAAGAAAGACTGTTTAAATTATAGTACTTCCATATGCAGAGACCTGCCTTTGTCTTTTAATTTTACAGCAATGATTTCAATTCCTGCATTTGGTTCCAAATTATGATTAATTTAGTGTGTGTGTTTGTTTTTTTGCAGTCCTGCATGTTTTGGGTTGGCTAAAGAGAGGTTCTAGCAGTAGGGATCAAGTAAGAGAGGACTGAGCTACGTTTACTGTTTGAGGAACCTTGCATAATGTTGCTCTTACCCTGCATGTTTTGAGACTGTGCAGATACAGGAATGGGAGGAGGAGAGCAAGCAACCAAACTAATGATAGGGAACTCAACCCCAATAGCAAAGAATTTCACTAAAGAAATCTTTGCTGTTTACTCTTGGGATTAGGTCCTGTGTAACAGGATGGTCTGTCCTTTTATGGGTCAGGGAGGCTGGGGAGCAGACAGCCCTGTTTTAGCAAGGAGCCTGAAAGGCAAGTCCTGGGAATCATCAAGCCCAGCTGGGCAGCACCAAGGGACTGGTCTGATGACTTCCAGCTAAGGAATATAAATGAAGCCTGAGCTCCATGTAGGAGCCTGGGACCTGAAGAGGTCTGAGAGAAGACACCTGGAATTGCAGCTGGGGACAGCAAGGTGGACCTACATGGGCTCAGTGGAGGTTTTGACCAAAAAGTTGCTGAAGGCCAATACATTCTGGGGCTGCTTTGAGACTAGTACTGTTACTTTATGTTGACACTCCATGTTTCCTTTGGTTGAACAATGAACAGAGCCCAGAGATGACAACTGTGAACAGATCTGAGCACTGCTGATTGTCTCTCTTATGCTGGTGACTGAGTCCACCAGCTTACGTCCCCTTTCTTAGCTTCTCACCCCTCCCTTTTCACATGGCCACTTCTAATTCTTGGTCCTTAGTCTGTCAAAAAGTGTTAGAAGTGCCTCCTCTGAGGAGCAACCAACAGTCAGGAGCCTCATGTGTGATATAAATTAACTAGGGCCATTCCTCAAAGTTGGGTCCCTACTTGACCAGGACCCATAAGTAGAGCCTTGCAAATTTGCAAATATCCATGGATGCACGTTTGCAGACTATGGATGGATGTGGATCCAAATTTTGTATGTATACAGGGATCTACCCATAAAGCTGGCCCCGATAGCAGCACACTTCTAGTGCTGTTGTATTTAAAGGAACATGTTGGTTTGTCTAGAAATAAATAATGTTGCTAAAATAAGCATATTTAATCCAGGGAAAAATATGGCAATGTACTATGGTATTATTCTTTCCTTAATCCTGATCCAGTACAGCATTTAAACACATTAATGTACTACTAAACTGCATGATGTATGTGTATTTTTATGAGTATCCGTTGTGATGGAGTCAGACCAGAAGGATATAGGAGAGTGCTGGAAGGCCGGTATATTAGTCTCAGGATGTGCAGGTCCCTGTTCCCTGGATAGCCAAACAAAGGCTATTCCAGGCCAATCAAGACACCTGGGGCCAATTAAGAACCTTCCAGAAAGGAGTAGAAACACATTGGCTTCAGGTGTCCCAATCAGGCTATCAGGGACTGGCTGAAACCAGATAAAAACTTCCCAGTTAGTCAGGTGGCTGTGGGTGTCAGGAGCTGTGGAAGGAAGTTATGCTGTTGGTGAGACTGAGTGTAGGACAACATATCATACTGAAGGAAGGAGGCCCTGAGGTAAGGGTGAAGTGGAGTTTGAAGAAGCAGGGACTGCTGTGGGGAAGTAGCCCAGGGAATTGTATTGTGTTTTGTGGATAAAAGATCAGCCATCTTAGCTGATATTATTAGGGTCCCTGGGCTGGAGCCCGGAGGAGAGGGCGGGCCCGGGCTCCCCCCTTTTTTCCATCTTCCATACTGGCCTGTGATGAAGGTGACTCACTAGGCGGTGACTCTTGCCAATTATACTGAGAAAGGGAGGTCACTCTGGGGCCTAGATGAATTTCTGAGGCCCCTAAATCTGCCAGGAAGCACAGGACCCACAAGTACAGACTTGGAGCTTTGTCACACCGTATATTAAAAATCCCATAAAAATAGGTCCCATGCAGTTCTGAGGAATAGTATAACTCCCTTTAATATTGGGGTGTAAATCAGCAAAGAATTTGGCCATATATGTTTGGCTAATAGTGTATAAATTACAGCTTCTGAAATAAATATATTTAACAGCTGTACAATGAAAAGTCAGAAGTGATTTTAAAAAAATGTTGCCAACCCTATTCATATACCCTGATCAAACTAGAATGCTACATAGTAGAACTTTGTTTTTCTCCAAGAGTTAAACTCTTTGCTTTAAAGATTAGTGATACTCACAATGTTTTCCTGTAACAAAGCCTCTTCTGCTTTCTGACGATCAAATTCTCCAATATACCAGTCATATTTATTTAAATCCTGAAATTTGAGATGTTATTCATAGTATAAAGAAATGAAGTACAGTTTGCAGAAGCAAAAGTCAGTGAATAAATACTGATTAGACACAGTTTGCATTTGAAGGAAAATTGTATTAATCACACAAGTTGTGGCCCAAATAATTACTTAGTAGTATAGTTACATTAAGGGAAACCTTTTTAAAAAAAATCTGTGTTTAAAGTTAGGCATAATAAATCTGTAATTAGCCTGATTTTCAGAGGTACTAATTGTAACACTATCAGACTCTGTGCTAAAGTCCCCCTGTCTCAAACACTGACTCTAAGCAGGAGATTAACCAGCCTGGGTTAGCCCTAAAGGACATACAACTGGGGATCTGAGGCCCCTCAGCAGATTTCAGAATATCTGCCAAATGGGTCCGCCTGGAACTGAAGAATGAGCCCCGCTGTTCAGAGCCCAAGTTGAAGCCCAGACCCTGCCAGGTTTACGCTGAGTAAGTAAAACAAAAATAATATTCAGGTTTTTTAAATTTTTGTACCAGTCTTATCCTCCTGGTTTTTATATTATATATTGGGGTGTGTTTAACTGTATAACTATCAATTTAACACAACTTTTAATCTATTGAATATGCAGAAACTCAGTTGTTGTGGCACAGGTAGGTCATCAAGTTTTTATAGCATGTTGTGGGGGCCTCAGAAAGAAAAAGGTTGAGATCAAGTCTGCTGATTATAGAAGTTTCCATTACCTTTGGAAACTTAGATATACGATGAGTTACAGTCTTATGTTTACCTGCTTTAACATTCTAAAGAATGCTTGTTTTCTTCCCTTGTTTAATTCATTTTTGTACAGTTTATTATAGGATTGGCTACAAGCATTGTCTTTGGTGTGAGATTCAAGTTGCAACTGGCCTGGGATAAGTGACTCATTCTTTTGGACTGGGCATTGTGACATTATCAGGTTAAATATGGCCATGTAGATCAGGGGTCGGCAACCTTTCAGACATGGTGTGCTAAGTCATGATTTATTCACTCTAATTTAAAGTTTTGCATGCCAATAATAAATTTTAACATTTTTAGAAGGTCTCTTTCTATAAGTCTATAATATATAAATAAACTACTGTTGTATATAAAGTAAATAAGGTTTTACTCCATAAGCCAGAAATAGGAGTGTCGAGTTGCAGAAATGTTTGCGTAACATACAGGTATACATTTTCAACTTACTCAAAACTTGAGTTACGCAAGGCTTTCCAGAACAGAATGATTACATAAGTTGGGGGTAGGGCACATCTGTACTACAACAACTACATCTCTTTGGTAAGAATTGATTCTTTATTGTATCAGAGGATTGTTTACCTTTTCAATAGGCTTCATAAGATGTGGTGTTGGCAGGTTTACATATATATGTTGTGATCTACTTTCAGAAGGTTTGTGCTTTCCTGGAGATGGTGACCTCTCAGTTGAACAGTTTTGTATGTTTAATTGGGATCCTGTAAATATAAATTAATGGGATAAAAACCACGTTCTGTACTTTAACCATCACATCATTTTGCCAGCATATGTGCTTTATTGAAAATACCTTAAAGTGTGGTGTTTATTATTTGAAAATGCAGTTTTGTGATAACAGTTAAAAATAAAAGGACCTAATTCTGATTTGGCTGATACAGCTATCACTCCACTGATTTCAGAATCAGGCCCAATGGCATTTTCCATGGATTCCTTTTTACTTCACCCAAAGTCATGCATAATGAAAATCACTTGCAAATATTAAAAATATACTACTTATTTACAACATAATTTCTAAGGGACCCATGGTCAAAGCAGTACTTTAGCAGAAAATATTATGGCTATCTGCTATAAAGATAACAACATTTTATTTTACTACATTTTATACTGCTCAATTTCCATGGATCTATGTTTGTAGCCTTAGCAGTGCTTGGTATGGGGTACATTAGAGCCATCCACAATCCCATCATTTAGGGATGCCACTTCTGTCCACCCATCCACAGGAATCTCTAAACGTTTAGGATCTCTGCTTTTCTGTTTAACATGGGTCTTCCCAATGAAGTCAGAGCTTTGGCTCAGAGCCTGTAGTCTGAGTTCAGAGAAGTGACATCTGCTACTTGTCACACAGCTGGAAGATATGAAAAGCAGTCATATATTTCTAATTTTCACTAATTAGACAACAGTTAATGTACAGATAATATTGGAATAAAACTGGGTTATTGTTATGATATTTAAAAGCATATCATGAACATTTCACTCATGAAACAGAATATTTCGTTTTGAAAAATGCCATGTGGAAAAGAACACAATAAATTATTATAAGACAGGAAAAGAAAAATGTGATTATCTAGATCTTCCATCTTTTCTTTCCGTGGTCTATCACACAGGTCTGCTCTGTTTACCTAAGCTGTGTTTCATTATATTTTATCTATCTTTCTGCACTATCAGTTTATTACAGTTCTGACCATATTGCGTGCTGGAATAATAGACATCCAATCTTGAAAACAAGTTATTTGACAGAGAAGTAATAGTTTTCATGTGTTTAAAATTAATGCATCTTTCGTGTATGTATGCACCACATTCTGGCTTCTAACAATATTAAATTTACTTTTAAAGACATGAAACAATGCCCATTGAAGTCAGTCGGAAGTCTCCTATTGTCTACACTGGGCTTTGGATCAGTTCCTAAATGAAGGCTGTGAGCCAAAAGGTTTGGAACCAGGCCTATAATTTTGTGTCTGCAATCAATTGTATATGTCAAATTGTGGCTATGTCTACATATCCAGTTTGCAGCTGCAAATCAGATCACTAGATACCAAAGCTCTATCATTTGCATCCACAGTTGATTGTAGGTACAGAACTAGTTGCTGCTTTCTGGGGGGACAGCCCTATAAGCAAGATTTCATATGCTCTTCATTAAATTTATTGCTGTAAAGTCTCCTACTTTGTGTGGAACTGTGGTGCAGTAGCCTGGAAATTCTGATGCAGTCTTGGGTAATTTTTTTTTAATGGAGATTTTGATTGATTTAAATATAATAATTAGAGCTTCTATTAAAAATATTTTTTTTGAAAATTTTTAGTTTCATTTTTTATTTCCCACAATAAAAGTTTGGTTTTTGACCAAAAAATGCCTCCCAGAATCCTTGGAAATTTTTTTTTTTTTATTAACACCCAGAAAATTTCAACCAAGATGACATTTTCCATAGGAGTTTGGTGCCTAACCTCCTTAGTTAGATGCCTTTTAAAAATCTGGACCTTAGTGGGATTTTCAAGGTATTCAGGCACCTAGAGAAATCAATGAGAGTTAGTCATTTGGGAGATTTAAAAAATCCCCTTAGGTGCTTGTCTGCATCTTTAGCTACATAAATACCTTTAAAAATTTGGCCCTTAGGGTCTGTTGGAAATGGGACTTAGGAGCCTAAGTCACTTAACACTTCTGAAAATTTGACCACAGGTCTAATAAAAATACATGAAATCATTGTATTTTTCATGTATATTGTATTTTTCATGTTACTATGAAAATAAACACCGGGTCGTGTTTATTTTTATAGTAACTTTATCTTATGCAGCCCCTAAATTCAGTGTGACTCAGATTTTTGTGTTGTTAATACATCAATGCATTTGCAAAAGTAGTCAAGAGAGAAGATAAAGGTTTTGGTAGCTGGGCAGAGATAAGCTGGAGCATTTACCACCAGGCCCACTTCCTGCAAAACACAAAAACTGACTGAGCCCTACCCTACTTAATTTGAGAAATCTGATAACAAAACCTTGTTTTCCTGGTGCCATATTAATGCAATAAAAAGCTCTGTTAATAAAAAGAAAACAAATGTAAGCCATTTCATTCTTATTTATAAGTAATCTATTTTCTGGTTCTTATATGTTAACACAAATACTGCTCATACATCAACCTGTACATGTAGAGGCAATACGAGTAGATATTCCTTTTAGCAGGTGTTTGTGCTTGAAAGACATCCTGTCTCCATTCAACTAATTACGAACTAGTAAAGTAAAGTCTTCTGCTTAGACAGTAGAGATTCCATTCTTTTATAACCAATCTTGGAGAGTAGGTGATAACAATAAAACTGCTCACATTCTATCTAGCTACCTAAATAGGTAAATATATGGCTCCGATTGCCATAATATCTGAATGCTTTTCTAAGGTTGAAAGAATGAGAGAGATTTTGTTCTTCTTGGTCAGTGCTAAGTTTGGTTAGTAGAGGGTTTTGGGTTTGTTTAGTGTGTGTGTGTGTAGTATTATGGGAACATTACCATAAACAACAATCTGTGCTAACCAATAATTAGGGATGAGCCAAATAAAATTTGGGGGTCACATAAAAATTGGTTTTCATTTTACCAACACAGATTATCCTGGGGTGATAGTGGACAGCAGGCTTGACATTTGCAATGTGATTTGGCAGTAAAAAGTCCAATGCTTTTAGCAGCATATGAAGAAGCCTCCTTTTCTGATTGGAGAGATAAGTATTTATCTGTGTGACTCTGAGGAGACTTCTCTTGAATGATGCATTCAAAGCTGGTAATCAGAACCAGAAAGATGCAGACAAAATGAATAGAACTGAACAAAGCTGTCACAGTTACTGAGCCAGCCACACCTTAGACCACTCTTGTGTGTACCCCAGTGCACCCACTTAGATTGAATCTCTGGGCCTTTCTGTTACTCAGCCATGTTAGCTGAAGAAAGCGGAGTTTGGGCTCCAGTTCCAGCAGCTGACACTCCAGGCCAGATTCAGCAGCTGCTGAGCAACTTACTCAGCCCTGGCATGACATTGCAAGCTTGTTTCCCTCTGGGCAGAGGTGGTGGATGAGTGTAAACAGCGTGTCTCCCTCCTGGCTGGAGGTAAAACCAGCACATCCCCTTCCCAGTGAGGGAGAGGAAAGAGGTAAAAATGCACAGACCTCAGTGCTCTTCCTGCTCTGTTGTCTCTGGCTGCCTTGGGCTGGCTGCCAGATGTGCCTACCTTTAAGATGCAATACAGGCACCGTACAGTACTTGCTTTTTATTTTCTTTTTTCTTTTAATCTCTGTTGATGCCTGATTGGTTACTTCTGGTTTCACATGGGGTCTGGTTGACTTGTCAGTCCATAAGTCTGGTGTTTATATCTTTGAGGTTCTACTGTATTTCCCCTTACCTACATCTTAATCTTTCCTTAAAAGCGTCTGTAAGTTCCCCTCAGCTGAGCTAACCCCAATCTGTGGCTGGGAGAAGCAGATTGTACTGCTTTTAGCATGCTCTCTCCGTCTTGTGTGTCTCCTTGTACGACTCTCATCTCTCACTGACGCTCCCTGGGGTGCTTGAATTATCTTAGCCACACTTTCTCCTTTTTGTAGGCCCAGAGCCATGTAGTGGTTTAGCATCTCCTTTGGCCTGAGCTTAGCTTGGGAAAGAGTAAGCTATTTTTAACCTGGATAGAGCCACCTAAGGGGCATTCCCAAATAAACAGCTTCCCTAGTGGTTCCCAAAGACTTGAATCTGTGTCATGTTTTACTTTAACAACCCTTTTTGATCTAACTCCATAGCAAGTGACATCATAAACAAACACAAAGGCACATGTTTTAATAAAAAAAATACAACTATTTTCTAGTCCACCATAGAAATATTTGCACATATATTTGTGACACTAGGACTTACCCATTCCTGTTTTATGCAGGGGAGGGGGGAGGGAGAGTTCGTATGGAATCTTGGGATTCTTACCCGAACCTTGAAAACTTTTACTACTCAGCATACAAGGAGAGCTAGGAGAAAGTAGTAAATAATGTTAAGTAAGTGCAAATACTGAATCTGGTACTGATTGTTATATTGCATATATGCAAAGATAAAAATATGGAAAATCTAAATGTCATTGAGTTCCATTAAGGATGAATTTGTATCAAAATAATCTATTAAACTTTAAGAATGAAGACAAGGAAAGTGAGAGATGAATGTGTCATGAAAAATTTTTAAGTTTGAGTTCCAGTGACTACAAAGGGAAATAGTGTTAAAGGTTGGTGCATAGGAACCACAATCATAGAGTCATAGAAGTTTAGGACTGGAAGGGACCTCAGTAGATCATCTCATCCAGTCCCCTGCATGAAAGGCAGAACTATGTAATAACTAGACTATTCCTGATAGGTGTTTGTCTAACCTGTTGGTAAAAACCTTTTCTGAGAGAGCCTCCCTAGGCAATTTATTCCAGTGCTTAACTACCCTGAGAGTTAGGAAGTTTTTCCAAATGTCCAACCTAAACCTCCCTTGCTGCAATTTAAGCCCATTGCATCTTGCCCTATCCTCGGAGGTCAACCAGAACAATTGTCACCCTCCTTCTTGCAATAACCTTTGTATCTGAAAACTGTTATGTCCCCCCTCAATCTTTTCTTCTCCAGACTAAATAAAACCCATTTTTCGATCTTCCCTCATAGGTCATGTTTTCTAGACTTTAATCATTTTTGTTGCTCTCTTCTGGTGTTTCTCTGATTTGTCCACATCTTTTCTGAAATGTGGCACCCAAACCTGGACACAATACTTCAGATGAGACCTTATCAGCATGAAGTAGAGTGAAATAATTACTACTTGTGTCTTGCTTACAACACTCCTGATACATCCCAGAATTATGTTCACTTTTTTGGTAACAGTGTTACACTATGGACTCATATTTAGCTTGTGATGCACTATAACCCTTAGGCCTCATTCTGCAGTACTCTTTCCTACGCAGTTATTTCCCATTTTGTGTGTGTGCAATTCACTGTTCCTTCCTAAGTGGAGTACTTTGCAAGTGTCCTTACTGAATTTCAAATTATTACTTCAGACCATTTCCCCAGTTTGTCCAGATCATTTTTAATTTTAATCCTATCCTCAAAAGCAACCCCTCCCAGCTTGGTATCATCCACAAATTTTCAAAGTGTACTCTTCTCTGCCATTATCAAAATCATTTTTATCTAGATATTAAACAGAACCGGATTCAGACCAATCCCTGCCAGATGCCGTTCTATACGCCATTACTGTTTAACTGTGAATCACTGATGATTACTCTGGAAGTGTTTTTCCAACCAGGTACGTACCCACGTTACATCTACATTATATTTCCCTAATTTGTTTATGAGAAGGTCATGTGAGACAGTATCAAAAGCCTTACTTAAATCAAGATATATCACATCCACTGCTTCCCCCCATCCACATGTCTTGTTACCTGTCAAAGAAAGCTATTAGGGTGGTTTGACATGATTTGTTCTTTGTGTGCTGTATAGATATATTAGAGACAGAGACTGCTCACAGATAAATACCATGTATTAGAAAAGTGGAAGGCTCATCGCTGCACAATTTTTTATTGTGATGCATGGCTAGAAAGGGTTAAACATCTCACAGATTAAACAACCCTCAAAAGACATGTGGGGAGATAATGTTTTTGTGTATTTACATATATTTGAGTTTGGTGGACAATGTAATCAACAGTCCCTGTCTATACTGTATTCTGATAATTCAGAGATCAAAAGAACATCCTAGCATTTAAATGAATTACAAACATGGGATGTCTCTGTATTCATCTCTCTTTGAAATGTATAGAAAATAATCTGTGAATGGTGGAGGAACAAGCAAATTGCCTTATGTTAATTCTATAGCTAAGTACTGGTGATGGACCACTTTCAAAGTCATCCTAATTGTTGTTCCTGGAGGAACTCCCAACTTGTCAAAGAGGACATGAAGTTATATAAAAAATCCTTGGGTCAGGATTCTGTCATCTCAGATCTGCTTAGGCTTCATTGGGGAAGTTTGAGTTACAAGACTGAGGTTCCAGTAATGTTGGTATGCCCCGGATATGATATTTGGATTCTGGATTATAACCTATGAACTATTTCTAAAAGAACTCTTTGCAACTACAAAGCTCCTCATCTCTGCTATGAATCTGAATCTTAAGACTTGAACTCATTGAGTTGGATTGGTATAACCCTTTCTTTTATATGATGAAATAAGATTTTCAGAAATCATCACATTTGACTTAGGTACCTGGATAGGGGCCTGAGGCTGCATCACTTTAAGGGAACTGTGTTGTTTGGACTTCTGAGTAATCAGTGAGGTAATAAAGAAGCTGGCTTGGTAAATCTAAGTATTGGAATATCCACCAGCTTTCTGGGGACTGTCTGCCTCACCACTTTGCAATTCACTAAAAACTATACTATAGGGAACAACTCTGCACTGTAATTGGTAGATAACAGGGCCTCATTCAAAGCCTGTTTAATGGAAATCTCTCCATTGGCTTTGGATCATGTCCTAAATTTGATAATGATATAGAATCACAGAAATGCCAGATGGGAAGGGACCTTGATAGGTCATCTAGTCCAATCCCCTGCACTGATGCAGGACTAAATATTATCTAGACCAGTGGTTATCAACCTATTTACCACTGTGGGTGGCATATGCAGCTCTCTGTGTTATGTGGGTTGCATCCACACAATGTATATACTACCTTTATGGACCTGAGAATGTCACATGGGCTTCAGTTTTGTGCTGATTGGGCTGCAAGTGGCCTATGGGTTGAGAACCACTGATCTAGACCATCCCTGACAGGTGTTTATCTAACCCATTCTTAAAAATCTCCAATAATAGATATTCCACAACCACTATAGGTAACCTGTTCTGGTGCTTAATTACCTTCACAGTTAGGGATTTTTCCCCCATGTCTTGCCTAAATCTTCCTTGTTACAATTTAAGCCCATTACTACTTGTCTTGTCCCCAGCAAATAAGGAGAACAATTTATTACTCTCCTCTTTACAACTTTTTACATAGTTGAAGACTGTTGTTATATACTACTTCAGTCTTCTCTTCTCTAAAGAAACTCCTATTTTAAATCTTTCCTCACAGGTCATGTTTTCTAGACCTTTAGTCTTTTTTGTTGTTCTCCTCTCTTTATATGTGATAGTTGGTTATCTCAGTTTGCAGGGGTTCATAAAACTTTTCCATCAGTTTTTGCTTTTTATGGATTCACATCCCCTGACTTTTGCTCTGAGTTTTAGGTTTGAATTATCTCAGATACAAAGTGCAACTCAATCAAGTTTCACTTGGTTTCACACAGGTCACAAGGGTGACTATGTATCAAGCAAAAGAAAGCCACAGCTTGATTTTTCAGAAATCATGTTAAGCTTGAATTTTTGGCACGTAAAGTCACAGTGCCAAATTCAATCCTAATGTAAACAACTTCCGTGACATCATTGAGGGAGGAATACCTCTGTAATATTGGGGGGAAACATTATGGACTCATACCTCTGCATGATGGTATTTTAGGGAACCACTGCATGTGTCTCTGAACAGGGA
Organism: Dermatemys mawii; assembly: GCA_007922305.1. Taxonomy (NCBI): domain Eukaryota; kingdom Metazoa; phylum Chordata; order Testudines; family Dermatemydidae; genus Dermatemys; species Dermatemys mawii. The sequence goes on from ML677326.1 coordinate 20,665,688, forward strand.
CATTTCCTCAAACCAACATTTGTGCACTGGTCAAGGTTTTCCATGGGATTTTTGCTTTAAACTGGTTTTACTGATTTGTATCCTGAATTTTAGCCATAAATCTCAAATAGTGCTATTGAAATCAAATCCTAATGTGTATTGAGCTTGCCATATATGCATAGGCATCGGAGGACGGGAGGTCACATCCCACTGCTTCCCGCTGGATTTCTGGAAGGATGGGAGTTGGGCTGAGCACAGCTGAAGAGACATGCCTGGGAAAGATACCAGCAGCGAATGCTCCTGCTGAGCCCCAGTAGGTGGTGCCCAAAGCAGGGAAGCAAGACTGGGCTGGCGGCTCAGCTCTCTGCCAGAGGGTGTGCAGGGAAGTCTGCTGAGTCCCATCCCTTCCTTGCTGGCAGGCAGTTGCCCTTACCTGCCTGAGTATGTATTTGGACTATCCTGGGGTGTGCAGAGGGGAGCCTGGGGAGTTGGAGCAATGGTGGGGGGACCAAGAGCAGGAAGAAGCTGGAACCAAGAGAAGCAGCAGCGGCCAGGATAATGGTCATGGGTGTGTGAGGAGTCCAGAGAGGCAGCGGAGGCCAGGGGCAATGGGGGTCTGGGTGGGGAGTCTGGGGAGGCAGTGGGGGACCAGAGGTGATTGGGGGAGGCAGCAGGAGCCAGAGGCAATGGGGAGGGATGGAAGCCCAGAGAAATGTAGCAGGAGCCAGGAGAGATGGGTGGGGGGCCAGGGGAGTCAGTGGAGGCCAGGGTGCCAAAATACAAATCTGATGAGAGCACCATTTTTCCTAAGGCTGGTCCTGCCAGGGCCGGCCTAAAGGGTGGATGATGTGTGCAATTGCTTAGGGTGCCATGGTTGAGTGAGGGAGGATGTGGTCAAGAGGGTGTGGCTGGATGGTGCCTTGGCAGTCGCCAGGAAGTTAATGGTGACTGTGGTGGTGAGGGTGGCCTGTCATGGCCCCACACTATTAGCAGTTACCAGTCACCTATGTGTATTCCCTGCTTGGAAGACTCCTTAGTTGAATAAAGTCTGGTCTTCGCTAATATCTGTGAAATCTGTGGGCTGGTTCCAATGCAATGGGAGTCTTTCTATTGACTTCGGTTGGCATTGGATCAGGACCTGTATGTCTTTGACTTTATTTAATTTGAAAGGACCTTGACTGAACAATTGCAAATTACAGGACGATTGGTTCCATAAACCAAGAATCTAGTCACAAACAATTAAGGGCTATGTTCTGTCACACTTACTCATTCTGTGTAATACCTTCCTCCTCAAGTAGTTGAAAAGAAAAATTGGATCTGTTTTGTGAACCATTAACAGTCAGTTAGTACAAAATGCTAATATGGTATTTTTTGAAGGACAAAAGTTAAATCATTATATACTTCAAATTTCCCTACCCTGTTTTTTTATGTTTCAAAAATAATTGAGAAAGGAGATGTGAGTAATATTCAAAGAGAGGTTGAAAAAGCTTATAGAGGTTAGAATGGAGAAAAGAAAAAAAAAAACAGATCTACATAACAGTGACTGGTCTAGAGAAGGCCAATAAGATGTTCCTTTTTATTAAGGAGAAAAAGGGGCCTCTCAATGAAAGGAACAGGGAACAAAATACAAAGAATATACTAGAAAATTCTTCTTTAAGTCATGTATGGAATTCACTGCCATAAGATAATATTGAAACACTGATTGCAGTAAGACTATAAATAGGAAGAGCGTCTGTAGTTACAACAGCTTGAATGAAAATTACAATGACCATCATCTCATGTTTCAGGGTATAATTACTGAATGGTATTAGAAAGTAATCATGCCTCCATGGTATAGCACTGCACAGTTTTCAAGGCAGATGTTTTGATTTCCTCTGAAGCATCTAGTACAAGCTCATGTGATTCCTATATTCCTACCTGGATGCAGTATGATATTTTGATTTTTGCTGTCGTGTTTGGAAAGATAATCCAACTTCCTTGCTGATATCTGGAATTTCATAAATAAGAACATATTATTCCTTCTCACATGTAAATTGCACAGCACTAAATACAAATAAGAATGCACCTAATCACAGTAATGAAAGGACAAAACTTAATCTATATTAATGTATAATACAAAATGATTCAGTAAAAAAAGCTAATGAGCCAAACTCATCTCTGACATAAATGGGCTAAACTATTGACATCAATGAGAATAATTTATTCCAGGGCTGAATGGCGCATAGTTTACAAGGTAACATTTGGCATCATAAGCTTTCCTGATACCAAACATGGAGCAACATAAAAGTAAGTAATGCAGAATGCTCCCTAGAAGAATACAAAATATCCTTCTCTCCCTTTAAAAGATGGGTGGAATTAATCGTCATGTTAATGGGACCGATGCTGTGGGATTATCATAAACCTAATTCCCATTGAAATCAATGGAAGTTAGCTGCGTAGGCTGTTCTATAAATCCCATTATGTGCCCATCTACATCTTTAGACATCTAAATGTCTTTGAAAATCTGGCCTGTGGTTCCTTCAGAAATCCAGGCCTTAAATTAGATTTGACATGAGAGGTAAGTATGATACTGTTGTTACACAGAGAGATTTTGTTAGTTCCATTTTAGAGTCCCTCTCAAGATAAGCTTTCCAACACTATGCAGGTATTCTAAACTAGTAGTTCTCAAACTTTTGTACTTGTGACCCCTTTCACATAGGAAGCCTCTGTGTACGACCCCTGTTATAAATTAAAAACACTTTTTAACATATTTAACACCTTTATAAATGCTGGAGGCAAGGAGGGGTTTAAAATGGAGGCTGACAGCTCGCAATCCCCCATGTAATAACCTCATGACCCCCTGAGGGATCCCAACCCCCAGTTTGAGAACCCCTGTTCTAAACCTCTCTTCTCAGTGGTTGTATACATGAAGGCTGTAGTTTAATACTCTACTTTTATGCATCCTCCCCTATGAAATTTTGGCTGTCACTTTCATTCTAAAAGAAATAATTAGCATATAAGATCAGACTCTTGGCTGCTGTAGACTAGCACTGAACTCAAAAGAGAAAACCAGTTTTCACTATCTGAAGATTTGGCTTTTACAAATATGTTGCTTTTCCAATAAGAAGGAAAAAACAAGGAATCTGCAATATACTGTTAAGTACTAACCTCTTTCTTTTCCAGGTGCCTATACAGAATGATAAAAGAGATAGTAAATATTGGAAGCTTGCAGTGACAATAATAAACATTTTTAATATTTGTTTGCTCCACCTACTTGTTACCAAATGGCAGATGTGATTTAGCATACCTCACTTGGGCCAAATATAATACTTGGTGAATCAGATACATGCCTGGTGCAACTACGTTATAGACACACCAACCATGAATTTGGTCCATGATCCTTTAGTCAGTTAAGTGATTGGGGAATTTTGCCATTTCTTGACTGAGGGCAAGAGCAATATTTCAAATCATCCTCAGTGGTCATTGATCGAAAGCCCATTGAATAACTGGGAGTCTTCCTATTGACTTCAGTATAGCTGGATTAGGCCTTTAGTCAACTTGAATTTACCCTCTATATATGTCTTATGTGATGAACTGCATACTCATAGATTCACTGATTATAAGGTCATAAAGGACAATTGTGATTATCTAGTCTGATCTCCTGCATAACAAAGGTGATAGAACTTCCCTGGGTCCCTGTTTGAACTAGAGCAGATCTTAGAAAAATCCTGATTTAAAAATTGACATGATGGACGTAACCATATATGGATATGAATGTGTGTGTATAATTTTTATATTTCTCTCTCTCTCTCTCTGTGTGTGTATATGTATGTGTGTATATATATATATCTAAAAATATGACATGTTAAATTTGATATAAACACAAACTAAATTCTGATCTTAATTCCACTGACATCACTGAACTTTGGATTTATATAGTGGTTTAACTAAAAACATAGTTTGTCCTGTAATGGGCTCACTGAAACAGTGGATCAAATTCTGCTCATAGTAACAACATGACAACCTTTATGAAGTCAGTCGTGGTGCACCTGTGTAACTGAGAGTAGCATTTAGCCAGATGTTTCCATAATTAGTCTTCTGTTAAATCAAGCACTTAAATAGAATGCCTATAAGGAAAATTGGATATTTCTTTTGAGTCTTCCTCACTTATTTTGAGCACAATTATTTTTCTGCAGTGGTATTATTTCATTCAAAATGTATTGTATAAACAGTATTGACCAGGACATACTATGTTACAAAAATTGAAACAATGATAAACATAATGGATCAAATTAATCCCTGGAGTAATTCTATTGAAGTCGGTTAAATTGCACCCAAGGAAATTTGACCTTTATGTGATTTTGATGTTACTTTCATCCAGTAAATATACAGGAGTATTTTTAGTAACATAAATTAATAGTAAAGAAAAGGTAAAACACTCTGCAATCAGTATATACCTTGCACTTTTGAATCTTAATTAAAAATTACTTCCTAACTACAAAGAAAGTGAGGAATACTTGTGGCACCTTAGAGACTAACCAATTTATTTCAGCATAAGCTTTAGTGGACAATAACCCACTTCATCGGATCTTAATCTTATTCCTAACTACATTTTTCTCATTACTCGTAAATCAGTGGTTCTCAAACTTTTGAGAACCGCGACCCATTTTTCCTTCCTCTGCTGCTGCGGCAGAACCTTGTATGTCCGCCGAAAAGCCGCCGAAGGAATTACTTCCGCATTCAGCGTCTATTTTTGGCGGACATGCTGAGCGCTCCCCAAATAGATCGGTATGTCCGCTGAAAAGCCGCCGAATGTGGAAGTAATTCATTCGGCGGCTTTTAAGTGGTGCCAGGAGCTCACGACCCTCCTGGAAGTGCTCGGTGACCCCCAGGTGGGTCGCGACCCCCAGTTTGAGAAACCCTGTTGTAAATGGATAAGAGTTTATAGTCACACTGTTGGAATATGTAAGAGTTAAGTAAAAACATGAAAAACTGCCGGTGTGCTGGCATGGTATCAGGGAGTAGACATAGGCACGCTATTCCTTCGCTTAATAGATAGTGTTACCCCTTCCCCCACCTCCTTGTTAAGGATTAATAAATGTTGCAGCTGCATAAGAATAGTGGGAATCTAAAGAATACCTTTTGGGTAAAAGAAGTATTATCTCTTCCTCCCTTTCTTTCCCAGCTACATAAGCGAGCCCTGGGTCATGGCCCCTTTCTCCCTCCCCTGCAAACTGCTGATCCAAGGAGTTCATAACTACAGTTATAGCAAAAAAGTGTATCTTCAAAGTAAAACTTATTAGTAGAATATGCTAATGAGGTAAATAGTAATCTGGGCTGGGAATAATTATATTCAGTATAGGGTTATTAATATTCATGGTGTGAGCATTCGTATTACTCCATAAGGCTTTAGGGGGTGTTGTAATAAATGTAGGAATTTACATGCTAATGTAGATAAAAAGAGTATAATGTAACTAATCCAGTGCTTACTGGACAATTGGGTCCAGGGGAACAAAAACTGCAATAAAGAAGTCCATCTACTCAAATCCACCTCTGGGTCAGCCTGTTCTTCCCACACACATCTGTGTCATAAGGGCTATATTAATACAGTGTAATCTAATTTGAAATCTCTTCTTTTCATATTATGTGACACTCAACATTTGTCCTAAAAATCTGGGCTTGTCTTCATGTACAGCTGCGTCACTGTACATGAAGATACTACTTCACCATTGGTGTAGTTCACCCACCTCCTCAAGATGCAGTAGCTATGTTGACGGGAGAAGCTCCCATGTTGACATAGTGCTGTCTACACTGGGAGTTAGGTCGGTATAACTAAGCTGCTTAGGGATATGGATTTTTCGCACCCCGGCACAACATTGTTATACTGATATAGGTCTTTAATGTAGACCTGGCCTTTGCTTTTTAAACTTACATATGTGTATTTTTGCAAGAATATTAGTGTGACTGTCAAGGGTGCAAGTAGAGTAGGTTAATTACTGGAATGTGTTCCCATTTGTTGTTAAGAATATATTCATTACTAATTTCTGTAATGAATCAAAATGTCAAAGGAAAGCCAGCACAAAAAAATTAACATCATTTTGTTTCTTGCCAACATATCAGTTCTGAATGTTAGACATCAGTAAACTGCTATAATAAGCAACTGTACTGCAACCTGTTTTGTAATAATTCAGCAAATAAATGTGGAGTCCATAAAAATATATTCGGTGCTTTTAAAAATTAATCCTATAGATAATTGGGGTTGGGTGAACTCCATATATATAAAATAAAAAATTACCATTTTCCCCCAAGTTGACCTTTCTGAAAGTTTATTATTTATTTTATTTATTGCATCTGCTCACCCTCCTGTTATGTACAGGTAATAGAGGATGAAATAGCAAAACCCTAGACAGAGGATAGTCTTAAGGTATTTTTGCCTTGGTTGGAACTAGAAAATTTCAGCTCTCGTACCACAATTTGTATTCTTGATAGTTTCTAGCCCAATTTCTACCTCAGATTATTATAAAAAGTTTATGGTTGCACAATCAAGCCTTCAAATTACGTCATTGTTATCTGAGAAGATTAATAAAGTCTGATGAATAGGATAGTGGGGAAATCCAAGACGGATGTGATTCTGTGGCAGTGGGCACTGTTAGTACATCAGAGTAGCAGCAAATGTCCAGAGTCTATAAACATTCCCATGACAGTATGGATTGCAATTGTCCCTCATTTTCCATTTTAAAAAAGACCATTATTAGACAGGTGTTAGGTTTGTCAGTCATAAAATAATTGAACATTTTGAAGAATCAACAGCATAAAATACATTAAAGAAAAATCCTATAAAGTGTAAAGTTATAAAAAAGTAATAGTATAATATAGAAATAACTGTAAAAATCTAAATGATTTAGTAGAGAATAATACATTTTCTGTATGGATTTGAATTTTATAGAATTGTAGATATGTTTTTTATTAAATTCAATAGGATGGTTAATCCATCCACAACTATAGAGAAGTTATTACTTATTGATTTTTATAACATTTATTAATGTAATTATTTCAAGCTCTCTTATCCTTGTGTTTTCAGTTTTCTGTCTTTCAGAATATATGTTGAATAAGGGTATAATTTATATTTTTCTGAAATAAAATTACTAATTTTTATGTGTATGTACTGCTGGACCTTCATAGACCTCTACAGCAGTTTGCATTCATCAGAAACATTCTTATTTAAATGGTTGGAAAGATAACTTTAAACCATGTATACAAATCTCATTTAAGCACATAACTTTACACTGATCTTTCGTTGACAGAGCAGTGATTTTAAGACTACTACATTTGTCTCTATTTGCTTTCTATGTTGATAATATATGCAAAGATTACTACTTACTTCGTTTAACTCCTTAACAGCTAGGTGTCTAGAAAAGAAAAAAATAGATGAAAAACATTTCATTATTGTAAAATAAAAATTTTGAGAACTTAAATACTTTGATATTATCAAAGTAATATTAATCACTCATTGTATGGTAAGGAGTTTATTACTGCTATATAAATTCACAAGCTAGTTATTTCCGCTTAAATTCATTGGAGAAAAAAGTTATGATTTTCCATAAAAAATGTAGCATAAATGGAATTAATCATAGTAAATGAGAGATGCCCATTTGAGATGTTTATATTTTGCGAGCACGTATCTATGTGTGGTGGTGGAAATCTGTATACTTATGAAATTTCTTCTAAACATTTGTCCCATCCTGTCAAAAAAAAAAAATCACTAATTTTTATTTCAACTATAAATTTATGTTCCCTAAAGAAAGAAAATAATTTTAAACATGAAATGCTCGAGATAGGTGAAATGAACAGAGTAGGAGATGAAACAGAGGCCATGTCTACAATATCAATAAATCGGCGCTGCTGCAATCGATGTAGTGGGTGTTGATTTAGTGGGTCTAATGAAGACCTGCTAAATCAATGACAGAGCGTTCTCCGGTCAACTCCAGCACTCCAGCGGAATGAGTAAGGTAAGTTGATAAGAGTGTCTGTCTCCTGTTGACGCAGCGCAGTATAGACACCAAGGTGAGGACTAACAGAGGTCAACTTACTGTGATAGTGTAGACAAAGCTGCAGAAGGGGAACCCTATATACAAACAAGTACAGAGAAGTGGACAACAGTCATCAAGACCCTGATTCAGCAAAGCTCTTAACTCCTATTGAAGTCAATGCCTTAGTGAAGTGCTTTGCTGAACAGAACTGGATTTATGCATGAGCTTAAAGTTCAGCCTTTTGGCTCTTTGTTCCAGAACTACAGCTGGGAAAAACTGAAATAGTTTCTTTTGACTTCAGTGGCTGATGCACCTGCTGAAGAGGTGATCTGTCATGTATAGTTGGGAGAGGGAGTGGCTCTACAAGATTTCTTATATGAAATAAATAGAAGTTAATATAATAGTTGGACTGGATTGATTTCCTGCCCTTTTGTCATTGGGGAGCTTAAATGTGTTTTTGATTACATATGCATTTTATTTGATGGACAAAGTCTAGGTCCCATTTTGAAAACAGATTTATGGCCAGATTTTTGAAGGTATTTATGTACCTAAAGATGCAGATGCAGATGCCTCGTACAATTTTCCAAAGCATCTAGCTGCCTAACTCCAATTAAAATCACCTAGACATCTAAGTACCATTTAGAAAAAGACTTAAGCATGTTCTTAAGTCCATGGCCTGGGTAGGGGCCATTATGCCTTTGTAAATGAGCGGGCATTCTGTGTCCCCTTCAAACTAAACATAGTTGGCACTATTATTGGAAGGTTCATCAGGTGGGTGACCGTATTTATCAAAGAGAAAACAGGACAGCCCCAGCTGCTTGCCAAAATCCCCACCCCTATGAGGCTGTTGCCTGTCGCTGGAACCCTGCGGGCCCCCCACTGCAAGGCTGTTGCCCCTCAGTGGAACCCTGCACCCTTCCCCGCACAGGAAGCTGTTGCCTATCACTGGAATTCTGCAGGGGCCCCCTCAGGAGGCTTTTGCCCCAGTGGCTGGAACCCTGCTGCCCCGCACATGCTGGAATGCTGCCTCCCTCCAGCTCTGCATCTTCCCTGCGGGAGCTGGCATCTCCACTCGCCTTCCTCCTCCTTACATGTTCCTCCATACTGCACCCCACTTTTTTGACAAAAGTGGACATTTGTCCCATTTGCTCTTGCCAACTGCTCAAGTCAGCAAGAGCAAACAGGACAAATGCCTCCTTTTGAAAAAGAAGTCGGGATGGCCAGGACAGGGCTTAAACAAGGGACTGTCCCAGCCAAAACAGGGTGTATGATCACCCTATTCAGCAAAAAATGTGACTGAACTATTCTCTGCACAGTAGGATCCTTGGGGCAGGGATTGTTTTACTCTTTCTGTGCTTGCATACCACTGCGTCCACCATCTGTGTTAAAAAATTCAATTATTTTACTTAGAAATAGCTGGACATTTTCAATATTTCAGTGAAAGAAGTGGGACAAAATTTTCACAAGTATTTTCATGAAAAATCCACCCATTTTTCTAATTGGCTGTTTTTACTTTACTTTTGGTAGGTTTTTTTAGTGTTAGTATCAAATTAAGCTAACACAAGCTACTCTCTCCCTATATATAATTAATGTACATTAATGGCTGCTAAAGAAGTGGCATTTTCTGTAATGCAGTCAGGGGTCCGGGTTTCATATTCTGGTCTAAGAAAGCTCTGAAAGTTTGAAATAAACAAAGTATCTGAGACTCAAATATTTGTCCTTGGCAAGGTGAACAGAAAATGAAACAAATATGCTTGGTAACCATTACCTGATGTTCTTTGCTGACATTGGAAAGGTGTGAGCCTGACTAAATATTTTCCTTGTTTGAGACAGCTGGCTGCTTCTCTCTGGTTCTGGGGGAAGTGGCTGATATTTCTTTGGAAGGGTCTTAAGAGGTCTAAAGTAAAAAATGGAATTTGAAGAACTATTAGGATGTAAAGAGGACACAAAACAGTCTAGTAATTTACAAGTTGCACATGTAAAAGCACTGTGATTTTATTAGACTATCTCATTATATATTTGGACAATGCTTAGCTCACTAGGGCCCTGATCTTAGTCTGGACCTCTAGATGCAATACTACCATTACATGCACAGGACACAGTACAGGGCCTAGCACAATGAGGTCCCAGTCCATGATGAAGGACCCTCAATACTACATCAGCACAAACAATAACAAATATACTAATATTTAAAATGTGTTGAATACTGAAATCACTCTATTTGTACAATTTTAGTTTGCTAGTATATACATTTACTGTAGTATTTGTTGTATTCCCTATATTTAATTTACAGAATGTTATGAATACTGCAGCAATACTAATGGTTTGCAAAGCTATTCACAATTTTAATGGCATTCACTGTATGTGTAGTAAAATTAGCTAGGCAGTCCTTTCAAAAGTATATTGTATTTATGATTATTGTTAATCTTAGATGAAGATAAAAGGACCTACAAGGGAAAATAATTGATTTTGTATAACAAAATTTTAAAAATAGCTTTATATTAGCAGAGTAGAGCCCAGTCTATTTCTCACAAAAGTAAATGACAAAATTCCCATTGACGTTCCACAAGAGCAGGATTTAAGTCTGTAGTGTACGAAGCAAATTAGTATAAGGAAAGTGTTACTAGGCATTAACATGGAATGTTCTATTGACCAGAACCCTGGCGCTTCATCCAGCAATCATGGAAGTCAACAGGAATCTTTCCACTGACTTCAGTGGGAGCTGGATCAGATCCCAGGTTTCCTGACTAGTGGCCTTATCTTTCTCACATTCAAGTCAATGGCAAACATCCATTGACTTCAATGATGCAGGATTGAGCCCTGGGTAAAAAGCTTCTGAGCTTAATCCTTTGTTCTGCCTAGCACCCAACTTAGTTTTAGAATGTAGGAATGTCCCAATAGTACTAATTAGATGATAATTAGATGAAAAACCTGTAAATATCTTATTGACATGACTAATTGGAGTGGACTTGTGCACTAGCTTTCTCAACATGACTCTACTTAACCATTCCCCGAAAAGCTATTTAGGAAATGCATGCATGTTCTATCTTAGCACGCTTACCTGGGAGGGGGCAAAGGGTGCTGAAAGAGAGAGGAAACATAAATACATGGAACTCTCTCCCCCCCCACCCTTTTACAAGAGGAGGCTGGAAATTAAAGAATGTTTAGGCTTCACAAACTTCACATTCAATTCTTTAAGCCCTTATTTTGGCATAACAAAGACATATCTAGCTATAACAAAGGGCCTGACTTTTAAAAAGACTTCCAACCCAGCTTCCATTTTTTTTGTGAGCGCAAATAAGTGAACCTGCTGTTAATTGCAAGGGCTAATGCTATGGTGTCAGACATAGTTCAAGCACATGACGATGTCTGTGGGCATGATTTGCAGGTGCAGCTATCAGACTTTCAGGTGCAGAAATCTGAAAAACAACATTTGTGGGTATAATTATTTGGGATGCACAAAGTGATTCTTGCAAAAATGGACCCTACTTTTCAAAATCAAGCCCCTAATAATTTTTTCAGTGAAAAGAAGAAAAGACTTGCAACGAAATTGTCATTGATGAGAGACATATCCTTACCTGTGATCCACTCACTTTTTCTTTTTCTCCTAAATATAGAAATGATTAAAATAAATGTTAATAGAGTGCTGCCCATGTACTCAGGAAACAAGCCTGTAGTTTTTTTGTTCAACACTATGAGCAAGAGATAGGGGGCTAGACTGGATTTTTAGACACAATCCTGAAGCTGTAAAATGCACTAGTACAGGAATAGCCCTTGAAGGCACTTAGAACCACCCCTCTAAAGTACAGTTACCACCCTTGTTCCAGGAGCTTAATAATTTATTGCTGGCATGCATCAGCAGCAAACTACAGTATTTCTACTCCTGTCCCTGTATTCCAAGTTTGAGGGAGTAAGTAGGGGGCACAACACCCTAGACCCAAGCTCTAGAATAACAGAATCTCAGGGTTGGAAGGGACCTCAGGAGGTCATCTAGTTCAACCCCCCTGCTCAAAGCAGGACCAATCCCCAACTAAATCATCCTAGCCAGGGCTTTGTCAAGCCTGACCTTAAAAACATGTGGAGAAGGAGATCCCACCACCTCTCTAGATAACCCATTCCAGTACTTCACCACCCTCTTAGTGAAAAAGTTTCTTCTAATATCCAACCTAGACCATTCCCACTGCAACTTGAGACCATTACTCCTTGTTCTATCATCTGCTACCACTGAGAACAATCTAGATCCATCCTCTTTGGAACCCCCTTTCAGATAGTTGAAAGCAGCTATCAAATCCGCCCTCATTCTTCTCTTCTGCAGAAGAAACAAACCCAGTTCCCTCAGCCTCCCCTTGTAAGTCATGTGCTCCAGCCCCCTAATCATTTCTGTTGCCCTCTGCTGGACTCTTTCCAATTTATCCACATCCTTCTTGTAGTGTGGGGCCCAAAACTGGACACAGTACTCCAGATGCGGCCTCACCACACACACAGGTGTAAGGGATGGCTCTTATTCCCTGTGTGGGCATAAATTCAAATTCACAGAAGGCTGGAACAGCCCAGTAGATTCGCAGTCTGGCCCTGGGATGATGGATTTCACACACCAGCTGGTCTGTACTTGACATTCACAGACCCCAAATCCCGGGGGTGGAATGGATTTCATTCTCTCTCCTTTGTATTGCACTTTATGAGCAGCAAAGAACCATAGGTGCACACGTCTGTATGGATTTCAGGTGCACTCTATACTTTCATTCTCAATCATTTATGCTTCTCTCCATATGAGAATTAGTTTGACCAATGGTACAGGAGCAAACATAGTCAGGTAATTGCCATGACAATAACAAAACCTGGGACATTATTTCTCTTTATGATTGGGTCCAGACCAATTCTCTCTAACATCACGCACAAACAGCAGTTTAATATGTGCGTTAATTAAGGAACAATTATGGTAAAGAGGAGGAAAAAGCTTTATTTTGTCATCTCACATTTTCAGTTGCAGAAGTAAGAACATGCATAAAATTGGGTCAATTTTTTTAAAGAAAGTTGGTGTGACATTGGGACTGAAATTTGATTTAGCTACACAGCTATTTTATATAAAAGATTTGGCATTGATACTGACATTTCTAAAACAGTTAAAAGATTATATTTTTGTTATAGTTATTAGGTTGTCTGGCTTTCATTTTATTTTGTTAATTTACATGTTAATTTGACTTTTCCATAAGACTCTGTTACTATAATGAACGTACTTGCTGACTTCTGTAAAAAAACTATGAAGCCAAATCCTGTTTTCATTATTACAGTTTTTTGCCTGTAATATGACATTACATTTTCTTCATTCTTTAATAAAGTGTCCTGCAGGCATTTAAATCAGTGTATTTTGTTCTTGGTGTTGTAGTTTATCTACTTTTTAAAAATAAACCCCATGTTTGTCTCTATAAAGTTCCATGAACCAACAACATAACTAAACAAAAATAAAACATAATAGATGTTAACTTATTCTGCACGCAGTGAACGGTAACAAATTATTCTGAACTGAAGTAATTGCTTAAATATTTAACTGTTCTATAATGAAACAGACAGGAATTTTGCAAGTTTGTTTGTGCAGATAAATCCCTTTTGCCCTCTTGTGGTCCACTGGTTAAATAGCATCAGGCAGGAATATGAATGTTGAGAGGATAGTTTCTATAACCGTGCAGTTACTATTGCTAATAAAAAAAATAATGAAGAGTCCGATATAAGCGCCAAAAGTTTAGAAAGTGCTTTACAAATATATTTTAAGACACCGCTCTAACCTCAGTCAGTCCACCTTAGCCTTATTTTGTGTCATCATCACATATCTCATAGAAGCGTCAGCTAACTACATAACTTTTTTTTTTATTGCAAATCTGAGTTAAAATTTTCAAAGTGCTTAGGACACTTTGGAGCCTAAATATGGAATTTAGTCAAAGGGACATATTTTTAAGGGTAGGTTCCTAAAGAGGCAGATAGGAACCTTGGGGATTTTCAAACACACCTGAACACAAGGCCTAGACACAATACTCCAGTTTTTAGATTGAGGCCTAATCAGTGTGGAGTAGAACGAAAGAATTAGAATATAGGGTATGTCTTCACTACCGGCCAGATTGGCGGGTAGCAATCGATCTGTTAGCGATTGATTTCTCGCGTCTTGTGAAGACGCGAGAAATCGATCGCCTGCGGCGCCCCGTCGACTCCCATAACTCCAGCTTGACGCGAGGCGCAAGCGGGAGTCGATGAGGGAGTGTGCTGCTGACTGCCGCCACCATAAGGACGGCAGGTAAGTCGGCTGAAGATACGCCGACTTCAGCTATGTTATTCACATAGCTGAAGTTGTGTATCTTCAGTCGATACCCCACCCCCAGTAAAGACCAGCCCATAAAAACATAAGAATGTACGTACTGGGTCAGACCAAAGGTCCATCCAGCCCAGTATCCTGTCTACCAACAGTGGCCAATGCCAGGTGCCCCAGAGTGAGTGAACCTAACAGGTAATGATCAAGTGAACTCTTTCCTGCCATCCATCACCACCCTTTGACAAATAGAGGCTAGGGACACCATTCCTTACTCATCTTGGCTAATAGCCATTAATGGCCTTAAGCTCCATGAATTTATCCAGTTCTCTTTTAAACCCTCTTATAGTCCTAGCCTTCACAACCTCCTCAGGTATTACTACTTGTGTCTTGCTTACAACACTCCTGCTAGTACATTCCAGAATTATGTTTGCCTTTTTTTTTTGCAAGCTTTACACTGTTGATTCACATTTAGCTTGTGATCCATTATGACCCAAAGATTCCTTTCTGCAATACTCCTTCCTAGGCAGTCGTTTCTCATTTGGTATGTGTGCAACTGATTGTTCCTTCCTAAGTGGAGTACTTTGCATTTGTCCTTATTGAATTCCATCCTATTTACTTCAGACCATGTTCATGTTCATGAACAGACCATGTTCTCCAGTTTGTTCAGATCATTTTGAATTTTAATCCTGTCCTCCAAAGCACTTGCAATCCCTCCCAGCTTGATATCAACTACAAACTTTACAAGTGTACTCTGCATGCCATTATCTAAATCAGGGGTTCTCAACCTTTTTCTTTCTGAGGCCCCTTCAACATGCTATAAAAACTCCACAGCCTACCTGTCCCATAACAACTGTTATTCTGCATATAAAAGCCAGGGCCAGCATTAGGGGGGAAAACAGAGCAGTTGCCTGGGTCCCCATGCCACAGGGCCCGCCCCCCCATGAAGCTACATTGCTCAGTTTTGGCTTCAACCCCGAGTGATGAGGTAGAGGGCTCTGGGCTTCAGACCCATGTGGTGGGGCTTTGGCTTTCCACCCTGGGCCCCAGTGAGTCTAATGCTGGCCATATCTGGCGGGCCCCCTGAAGCCTGCGTGCGGCCTCCCAAGGGGCTCAAGACCCTTGGTTGAGAACCACTGATCTAAATCATTGATGAAGATACTGATCTCTGTGGGACTCCACTTGTTATGCCCTTCCAGCTTGACTATGAACCAATGATAACTACTCTCTGGGCATGGTTTCCCAACCAGTTATGTACCCACCATAGGGTAGCTCCATCTAAGTTGTATTTTCCTAGTTTGTTTATGACATGGTCTTGCAAGAAAGTATCCAAAGCCTTACTAAAGTCAAATTATACCACATCTACCACTTTCCACTAGCCACAGGGCTTGTTATTCTGTCAAAGAAAGATATTAGGTTGGTTTTACATGATTTATTCTTGACAAATCCATGCTGACTGTTACTTATTATCTTTTAGGTATTTGCAAATTGATTGCTTAATTATTTTCTCCATTATCTTTCTGGATACTGACTGGTCTGTAATTCCCCGGGTTGTTTTCATTTTCTTTTTTATAGATTGGCACTACATTTGTCCTTTTCCAGTTCTCTGGAATCTCTCCCGTCTTCCAAGACTTTTAGAAGATAATTGCTAATGGCTCAGATATCTCATCAGTCAGGTCTTTGAGTATTCTAGAAATTATTTCATCGGGCTCTGCTGACTTGAAGATATCTAAGTTGTCTATGTAATTTTTGACTTGTTCTTTCCCTGTTTTAGTCTCTGATCCTACCTCGTTTTCACTGGCATTCACTATGTTAGATATCCAGTCCCTGCTAACCTTTTGGATGAAAACTGAAACAAAAAAGTCATTTAGCACTTCTGCCTTTTCCATATTTTCTGCTATTGTTCCCCCCGCCCCCCGTTCATTAATGGGCCTACCTTGTTTTTGATCTTTCTTTTGCTTCTAATATATTTGTAAAATATTTTCTTGTTACTCTTTGTCTCTAGTAGTTTAACCTCATTTTGTGATTTGACCTTTCTAATTTTGTCCCTTCACACTTGTATGATTTGTTTATATTTGTCCTTTGTAATTTGGCCTAGTTTCCACTTTTGTGGGACTCTTCTTTGAGTTTCAGATCATTGAAGATTTTCTAGTTAAGCCAGATCATCTCTTGCCAGACTTTGTATCTTTCTTACGCAGTGAGGTAGTTTGCTCTTGTGCCCTTAATAATGTCTGTCTGAAAAACTGCCAACTCTCTTGAACTGATTTTCCCCTTACACTTGCTTCCCATGGAATCTTCCCTACCAACTCCCTGAGTTTGATAAAGTCTGTCTTCTTGAAATCCGTTATCTTTATTATGCTGTTTTCCCTCCTCCCATTCCTCAGAATAATGAGCTCTATCATTTCATGATCACTTTCACCCAACCTGCCTTCCACTTTCAAATTCTCAACCAATTCTTCCCTATTTGTCAAAATCAAATTTAGAACAGGCACTCCCTTAGTAGCTTTCTCCACCTTCTGAAATAAAAGAATGTCTCCAATACATTCCAAAAACTTACTGGATAATTTATGCCCTGCTGTGTTATTTCCCCAACAGATGTCTAGGTAATTGAAGTCCCCCATCACCACCAAGACCTGTGCTTTTGATTATTTTGTTAGTTTTTTTAAAAAATCCCTCATCCATCTCTTCTTCTTGATTAGGTGGTCTGCAGTAGACCCTTGTCATGATATCACCCTTGGTTTTTTACCTCTTTGTTTATCCTTACCCAGAGAGTTTCTGCATGTCTTTCTCCTATTTCCAACTCAGCAAACTTCTCCCTGACCAAACTCCATGTCTCCTTGCTCTCAGCTTGCTGCTTTTTCCCATGCTGTGCAAGTTTGTTCAGTAGCAACAGAGTTTCGGTAGGCTTTGTATAATCAACTGAATGTTATTTATGATTCAATAATATTTCTGCATTCAGGACTCAGCTGAGCATAGCACTTCCACATGTACTTAACATTAAGCATATGCTTAAGTGTTTTTGTGGAATCAGGTATATAGTTACAAGATAACATGTTTGCCCACCTGATGCAAAGTTCATTGACTACAGTTTTGAGAGGGTCAGGTACCTACATAGCAGTGGAAACTGCAGGAAACAGTGGACCATCCTCCGGCTGGGCATTTTCCTCACCATTCTAAGAGAAACGTTTCTTTTATTTCTTAGAGACCAATCCAAGTATAGCGTTCCCCCAGCCATCCTGGAGAGAACCAGGCAAGGGAAAAGATGACAGGGTGACAGTCTTGACAGTCAGTAGCCTGACAGAATCTGGGATACAGGAAGAAAGTCCTGGGACAGAGCTCTGCAGAGCCTGGGAGTGGAAGCTCTCTGTGAATGTGAGGGACAGATGGAGAATGAGGGGAACTACTGAGACTTGATGGCAGGGACAGCTGGCTTCAGGCTGGAAAGAGGGGTCCCAGCAGTTCCTACCTGCTATTCATCCCGATCCTGGGCGCCGTTGTGCTCACATTTCCACCGCTCCCGCACATGCATTAGTTTACATGGGACCTGAGCCCCCACATTATTTCCACTGTGGGGGCACTAGCCCCTTCTGTCTCTTACACCTCCCCCTTTTGCTGCTCCTGGAGAAAGGAGTGAAGTGTCTGCTGAGGACTGAGCCCAGGCAGTGTGGAAGGGTTTGCTCCTTTGAATTTGGTTTGGACTCTGCATACACCAGAAGGGGTGGGGCTTCAGTGTGACCTGGCCCGAGGGCCAAGTCACCACACCAGATCACAGAAACTCCAAGGAGGTGAGAGAGGCAGAGTGGCTGCTACTTCAGGTCTTACTACAAGAGGTGCTCCAAGACAATAAGCTTATCTCAAGTGCTGGAGACCCCAGGCATCTTGACTAACCCTTAAAATAAGGGGAAAATGTGAGTTTGGGGAATGAGAGGTAGAGTCTCAACTGCACAGCATTACATGGGACCACACGAGGGTACAGTGAAGTCATGCTTCCACAGTTCTGCAGCAATAATAAATGAGAAGAGGAGGAAATTTTTGGCTACAAAATAAGGAAGTTTCACACCAGTACAAAACTTGCAAATATATAAACCAATAAAGCAAAACTCACCTATTTGTTTGCTTTCAACATTTCCTGTACAGTTTATAGATTTTTTTTTTTCATCCTCAAGTCAGAGATGAAGGAGTAAGGCACTTTAATGTATGAAATCAGTCTGTGGTATTGCCATTGCATGTTTGTCATTAGATTGCATGGCCCAATGTTCTACCAAAGCCTTACTAGCAAGCATGCCCTTCCTAGGGTCAAATATGTCTAATTAAACCAGAGAAGTTTTAGATCTCTCTTTGATTCCTAAATCAGGGTTAAAGGATGAGGGCTCTTTAATGTATGAAAGCAGTCTGTGACAGTCTCACTGCACATTTGTCATTTGACTGTTAGCATGGCTTAATAGTTTGTACCTTTCACAAACAGAAGTGAATCCAATAAAAGCTATTACCTCATCTACTTTGTTTCTCATATCCTAGGACCCAACATAGCTACAACAACCTGCACATTCTTAAAGATAAACATGTATTTAAGTTCTTTGAGGAATGAGGTCCTAAATCATTGTGGCAATAGGGGTAGGAGGGGGAGTAGGGACTGTTCCAAAGCTGACAGACTCCCACTGACTTCAATCAACTTCAGTTAGTTTTGGGTCAGGCCTATAGACAAGTTCTGTGTCATTGTATTGATTTGGTTTTTCACTTGAGCTATATCAGTGTTTGCTCTTAAAGGGTAGTTAAATTTATTTGCTTTTCTCTTTTGCAAACTTTTAGTATACTGCTGGCTTACTCGTGATTTCAGCAAAAAGCATGTTTGCCTTTATGCTTTGTCTTACAGCAGGACCTAAAAAGGGGAAAAATGCATATTGTGTCAGCACTGGTGAATTCTTTGCATTGTGTCTTCACAGCTGCTCATACACACTACTGCCTAAAACTCGTCCATCACACTAAATATAAAAAATGATCACGCTAGATTTTATTTTTATTCCTGGAATGGCAGAGTGTGGGTAGTCTTTGTATAACTATCAGCACTAACACTGTTAATAGATTTGTACTTTTACAATTTTTTTAAAAAGAATAGCTTGAAAAAGATTATTTAATCCTTCAAGAGCTGACTTAGTCTCAATAAAGTCACAATAAATTTATTTGGAAATATTTTTTATTTTAAACAAATTAAATATAACTTTAATACAGTGATGGAGTAAAATTATAAATTAAAGGATCTAAGTGCTGGCCATTTCCTTAAATTTATGCAAAATGACACAAATGTCTGACTCTAATTAAGGCTGCATGTCTCTCATGGAGGTCATGGATTCTGTGACTGTCTCTGACCTCTGTGACTTTTGCAAAGGCTGGTGCAGCTGGCTCAGTGACTGCCTGAACACTCTGGCAGCCCCTGGGCTAGCAGCAGCAGCAGCAATTTGGGTGTTGAAGGGGGCTCAGGGCTGGGGCAAGGGGTTGGAGTACTGGGCAATGCTTACCTTGGGGTGGGGGCTTCCTGGAAGCAGCCAGCATGTCCCTGCAGCTGCTAGAATGAGGGGCCAGAGGGCCCGGCATGTTATGCCCCCATGCTTGCAGGCACTGCCCATACAGTCCACTTGGCTAGGGTTCCTGGCCAATGGGAGCTGCAGAGTTGGAGTTTGTGGCTGAGGCAGCACATGGAGTCCCCCTGGCTTTCCCTTCTTCTAGGAGCTACAGGGACATGCTGGCCGCTTCTGGGGAACTGTGCGGAGCCAGGTAGGAAGCCTACAAGCCCCTCCATCCCTACTCCTACAGCACTAGCGAGAGTCCAGGGTGTGAGCTGCCACCCTCCCCCCAGCACCAGCAGGGATCCTGGGCCACATACTGCCACCCTCCCGCCCCCCTAGCACCAGCGGGGATCCCGGGCTGTGCGCCACTGCTTCCCCACCCACCCCCCCGAGCACCCCTGGTTCTCTGGCCCAAGTTTTAGTCAGGGTATATAGTCATGTCAGCCCATGACCACAAGTCATGGACAGGTCACGGGCTATAAATTTTTGTTTATTGCCCATGACCTGTCCCTGACTTTTACTAAAAATTCCCATGACTAAAGTGTAGCCTTAATTATAATATACAACTGCCCCATAGAAAATAAATCATTGGAGGATGCATTTACAAGTATCTCTCAATTATGGGATTTTGAAATAAGATGCAGATAGAATTAGAGTTAAACTAGAAGCCATTGAAAAACCAATATTTGCCAAGGGTTGCTACACCTTAGCACAGCTATCACATTCTAGATTGGGGGAACACACCGATATCCTCAGACACTGGTATGTGGTAAATACTGAAAGGCTGAGTTTTTTATAGCAGCCACTCCTGGTGACATTACAATGGAAAAATTACCAGAATATGTAGTTGAATGGATGTAGTTGGCTAGGTTCCAGATGAAATCAGGAATGACTCTGGTGCACTCTCTAATTGCTCAAATGGAGCAGTCGTGCCACTTCTCTCTATATTTCTCCCCTCCTATTTCTGCTTTATAATTGGGGGTAGACAGAGAGAGAGAGAGAGAACCTGATTTGTATACAGAGGTGGCCTGTCCCTGAGGAATGGAGAGCTAAATGGCACAACATGTACCCTCTTGAAAGTGATTACTGAGTTGAAGCTGGATTATCAATTGTAATATGATGAATTTTTAACGCGACTGATATTTTGAAAAACGTAGGCCTTTTATTCTTTCTTCCCTGACCTATATGGTTGTTCCCCATATATACAGCAAATAAGAAAATGGCATTTCATAATTTAATTGCAAAACAAGTTTTTTATATTGTACCTTTAATATTTGGGACACTGGTCTCCTCTGAAAGATATCTGCATTGCTGTAAATAATATAAAATGTTTAGCTGTGATATTGATCAGTAATAATGAAAGTATAGCTGATAAAATTCTGCTGTTCCTGACACAGCAAGATGACTTGCCAGTTAATGGATTTCTCCACATATGTTTCTTCCACCATTACCACACACTTGGCATCTTCTTACAATAAAACAGTTAACAGTTGAAAGCCTCTAATCTACGCTTTAATCTATTCCATAATTGTTATCTCCTAGAAATCTCTTCTTGACATGGCATTAATATGGCTGACACATCTCCATTCAGCACAACAAATTACAGAAACAATGAGAATAATATTACATGTGGCAAAGTGAATGAAAAGCCCAGACTAAAATATGGGTCTTAACACTGAATCGTACTGATTTGAAAAGGTGTCCAAGGATTTAGCCATGCAACTCCCACAGCTTTGCACAGCATTAAGTGATACAGAAAAAGAAGGAATTATATTGTGTTTGATCGTTACTTACATGTAAGTCTTGAGGGGAGTCAAAGGACTTTGGCTGGATGATGATAGAAGATTTAGTGTTTCTAGAAATGTGAGTAGTAGCTGAATATCCTAAATATCGTTGATCTGTGACAAAGGAAAAAATTAGAGTACATAAGAGCTGTCATACTGGAACTAACTATGGGCCATCTTGTTCTGTGTCTGAGCGTGGCCCATACCAAAGCTTCAGGGAGAGTGTACAAAACAAGACACTTATAGAGTGATCCACCTGTCTTCCACTCCTGGCTTCTGATAGTCTCAGGTTTAGGGTTGCCCCAAAAATTATCTGAGAAAGGTGATAAATCCCCAGACTGTATTTTTCCTGTTGTACAACCTCCACATTGGGAAATTCCTCCTGAACGTGGGGGTTCCCTGGGCTACATAACAGTGGCCAGCAGAGTCTCTGGGAGCCCAACTCCATTGCCAGGGAGTGATCCTGGTGCCTCTCTGGCCTAGAGCTGATCTTGATAGTCCAGCCCCCGCTGCAAACCCTGAGAGATCTGTGGAGTTTATAGGCAAACTCTTTTGGGAAAAGAGGGCAAGCTCCATCTTCTGCTACTTGTGAGGAATTTTACTGGGGTGTCGTTGTCAAGTCCCACTCCATTATCTCTCCAGATCCTACCTCAGGAAGGGGCAAGCTTGGCCTCTTTTCTTAAAAACATCTGTAATGGAGCAATAATAATAATAAAAGAGGGTTAGAAACCCTCTCCGCACCAGACAGTTATTTTTTGGGGAAATTTCCTGCCTAACCTGCTGTCCTCGACACTCTCCCCTGTACTCTAAATTCTTGTTTGTTATAATTTATTCAGAAGGTATAACAGGAAATCTTCTCAATATCTGCATTTGTTTCTAATACACACATTTATAATTGGCTAAAATGCGCCTACATGTTGATACACAGCCATGTACGTGAGCATGTTTTTCAGAGTCAGTACATTTTCTGAGTCATTAACTTTAAGTGCCTATTTTAATTTCCTTTAAAAGATTGCAGAATGGGACATGAGCACAACAGTTTGTCTTTCTGAAATACATTTTCAGATTCTTTTCTGGTATGTGACAGCTACAGGTCATAAATGAAGTAATAATAGCTGTCTATTTGTTTAAGATGCTTTTCTTCGGATCCATCAGTCAAAATTTGCATTGTTTTCCCCAGGCAGTAACTGTACTCTAGGGTGCTCTTAGATAAGCACCAGAGGATGCTTACCATAGGGTTCCTAACAGAAATGTTCCCATTGGCAAGCAGGGGAAAAAAATGTAATCAAGCATTTGAGTGCTGCTACTTCAGGTTTCCACATAAAGCCTGGAAATAAGTTTTTAGAACTCAGCATAGCCTATCCCTGAGTTGAACCCATACAGTGTTCATACACGCTGAGGAATCTAAGGAAAAATAAACTCAGTAATTTGATTATGGTCCAATCTAAATCCCATTGAAAACAATGGAAAAACTTTGGCATCAGGAGAAATTGAATCAGGCCCTTACTTTATACAAACCTCTCCCATTTGCAGCTGTGGAATTTATTTTTTAAAATTTAAATTAATTAATTTGCTATTTGTTGGGTGCATTTTATGTGCATATTAAGATATTTCTTTCCATGGCTCTCTTCTTTTATTGCGGGGGTTTAAAATCTCTAGAAAGTAGTTATTAGGGCTGACTAGTACAGCATAGCCTGTAGGGACCACCTTTCTTTATCCCAAATTTGACAGTGGCTTGTGTCAAACAATGTATTATATGTCAGCAGTAAAATAAAATGAGACTTGAATATGGCCTTCTGTAAAATAAATCACTGGCATGATTAAAATACAGAATTTTCCTACAGATAATCTTTGGGAAATTTATTTAAAAACAAAATGTCCATTCCTGAAGGATGTGATTGGTGCCGTTAAAATAATGTTGCATTCATTCTTATGCAAATTGATTATCCTGACAATCACATTTTTCTTTCTATGTTTTCACCCAGTGGCGCACTTGGTCTAAACATTTTTAAAAATAACCAGACTGAGCACAATCCGGTCCTTGCTTTTTCCACTTAGCCCAAGGACTTTAGCACAGAAGTAAATTACCTGCATACTCAGATTCTTTTATAGGTTTGACGGGCAAAATTTTCCAAGCATGCATTGCCTCCGAGCTGGAAGTTTTTACAGTATCATAGGGATACTCTTCTTCATTAGGTACATTGCATGAATGTTCTGATTCATCCTCACCCACTTTTGCAAAATGTTTATCCTAGACAAAAAAAAAGAAATTTAGGTAGCACAATGCACCCATAGCCTCAGGGTTCACTTCAGGCTTGGCAGAAGTGGATGCACCTCCATTGACTCAAATGGCTCTACTTTACTGACTTCAGTGACCAACTGACTTTGATGGAGTTGGGCTGACTCATGCCATTTCATGCCTGCAGACTGTGAACTGGGAGCTTTGTTCAGCTGTTGAAGGGTTGAAGATGAAAGGTTGCACGTGGTACACTGGTGCAGCAGAGTTTCTGTTTTGCAGTTTAGAATTTAACTAAGGCTGCATACAAATGTGAAAGTGACTTTAATTAGAAAGTTTGCGGGACTCTGGCTCCTAAGAGATTTCAGAGTGGTCGCCATGTTAGTCTGTATCAGTAAAAACAATGAGGAGTCCTTGTGGCACTTTAGAGACGAACAAATTTATTTGGGCATAAGCTTTCTTGGGCTAAAACCCACTTCATCACATGCATGGAGTGGAAAATATAACAGAGAGGTATAAAGACACAGCATATGGAAAGATGGGAGTTGTCTTACCAAGTAAGGCCAGGGCAGTGCTAATGAGACAATTCAATTAAGGTAGAAGTGGGCTATTCACCAGCAGTTGACAAGAAGGGTGGAAATTGCCTTTGTAGTGCTAATGAGGCCAATGTAATCAAGGTGGCCCATTTCAAGCAGATAACAAGAAGGTGTGAGTATCAGCCAGGGGAAATGAGTTTTTGTAGTGACACTACAGTGCAAATAAGCAATGGTCACAAACACTGCCCTATACCGGAAACCTACTGACTGCTATACTTACCTACATTTTCACCCTTGTCAACTGACAATAGCCCACTTCCACCTTAACTGAATTGGCCTCATTAGCACTGACCCCCC
Organism: Dermatemys mawii; assembly: GCA_007922305.1. Taxonomy (NCBI): domain Eukaryota; kingdom Metazoa; phylum Chordata; order Testudines; family Dermatemydidae; genus Dermatemys; species Dermatemys mawii. Next base: position 20,690,451 of record ML677326.1, read on the forward strand.
ACTTGGTAAGGTAACTTCCATTTTTCCATATGCTGTGTATTTATACCTCTCTACTGTATTTTCCACTCTATGCATCTGATGAAGTGGGTTTTAGCCAACAAAAGCTTATGCCCAAATACATTTTACCCTCTAAAGCCTAATCTACCACGACAGTGCTTTAACGTGCCTTGTGTGGTCGCAGGCGCAGCAATGGGAGAGCTCTCCCAGCGCTCCTAAAAAAACCCACCTCAACAAGGGGCATCTGTTCCAGTGCTGGGGCACTTTTTTACAATGTAGCTGTATAGCGCTGCAACTTGCTATGCTCAGGGGTGTGTTTTTTCACACCCCTGAGTGAGAAAGTTGCAGTGCTGCTAATTGCCAGTGTAGACAAGCCCTAAGGTGCCACAAGGACTCCTCGTTGCTCCTAAGAGAGAGATTTTCAAATAGCAGTTAGGAGTCTAATTTCCATCAACTTCTGTTGAGTATCATTTGTGCCTTAGGGAAGATTTACAAAGTGCCTAAGTCATTTTGGAAATGGTAATCTAGTTCCTAAGTCACTTAGATCCTGTTGAAAATGTGTTACACAGAGTATATTAATATATTAATCAGCAAAGCACATTTTAAAAATTGTACATTTCACTGTAATATTTTCAATATATCATTTGTGCTACGCTATTCAGTTACATAAATCATCAAGCTGGGGAATAGAACTAACATTATCACTGAGGGTATAGCTTAATGGTAGAACATTTCTGGCCTTGGACTTTGTGAATCTGAACATCAGTGATTTATGTAATTAACCAGATCGTCACAAATTGCAAATTCTAAAATAAAAATATAATATTCAAAAGTCACACTTGGTTAATAAATATTGAAGTATCCGAATCCTTAGTGCTTGCACTAGCAAATCTTCTGTGCCCAAGCAAAAAGACAGAGTGGTTAATATTATTGAATGGTAGAATTACCATCAGCTTTCAAATGTGAATGAAAATTCACTGCAATGCTTTCATTTATCAAGCTCTTCTGATGGCACTACTTGGGTATTAATTGTCCAATTTATAGCACATGGTCTTGCAATTCTTGTTTACACCAACTTCTATTGACTTCAGAGTGTACCTCGAAAATCACAAGTAAAACAGAATCAGACCATAGATAAGTAACTGGCTGCTGAGTAGTCTGCAACCCAGCTTCAGAAGTTCCCAGCCTAATAGAAATAACCATTTTCCATGATTATTTGAATACAAAATTACATACTAAAGAACAGATGCAACTTATACTTTTGTAGATTTGATACTGAATGATTATTCTAAATACAATAATACTGTAGTTCAAACAGAATACAGCTAAATACAGAAAATGAACACTATTTATGGTATTTTTTAAAAAAATCATTGGCCTGATCCTGCTCTCATTGAAGTCAATTTAAAGCTCTCATTGATTCCAATAGGAGCAGAGTTATGCCAACACTAAGCACTTTTCAGAATTGCACTCTACATTCCATGTGCTCGGGCAGAAAGGAAGGTCTTCCCACAACAGCATTTCGGTAGGTGACAATCTTAAATTTCAAGTCTAAGTGATAGTTAAAGCAAAATTTTAGAGAGGAAGGGGAAGAATACTTACAAAATTAGATGTTTTTCCAGGAATATTTCTGCTCTTGCTTTCTAAATAAAGTGGTCAGAAAAATTACAGCAAATATTATATATTCTATATAGGAGAGTGATACATTATTTAGCATTTGATTAAAGGGAACAGAACTTAGTTAACTATATAATATACTGAAAATATTCACATAGCTCTCACAGTGAAAAATGCTGGCTGTACCTGAGTAGATACATTAATAAGGAGTCTTAGAGAACCTCAGGCCCACCCTTATTTCATCTGCACAAAGGTTATCAAGGCCAAGTTCTTCTCAAATGGGTGCCTAAAACTAGGTGCCTAAATAATAAAAATATTGTAAGTAGTTTAATGGTCCCCACCACCACAACATTTGAACATCTCACAGTTAGAGAGTATAAGAAAATGGTTTTCCTTCCCATGGATATTTTTTGGAAGCTCAATTTCTTCCTCTCTCAAATCTGGACAAAAAGTTGAAATTTCAGTTATTCATGAACTGAAAAAACCCCCAATTTGTTTGGTTCTGGGCAATCAAAATGTTCCATTTTGAAGTGTTTCATTCTGACTTCAACTTTTCTTAACCTCTTTATACTCTGGCTTAAATTTCTAAACATAATTTCAAATCAGAAAAATAGATTTTTTTCTTTTTGAAAATGTCAAGACAAAAGATTTTGACACTTTCAGAGCTTGTCTATTTAATTAAAAACTACTCAATTTTTCAACCATTTCAGTTTTGATAAATCAATGTTGTTTGGTGGGAAAAAAATTGTTGAAAAATTCCCGACCATCTTTACTTAGGGTTTAGTGTATTACACTCTTGTGAGGTAAGGAAGAAGCATAATTCCCATTACCTAGGGGACTGGGTCACAGAGACTGACTTGCCCAAGGTCACACAGGAAGTCTGGGGAAAAGCAGGGAATTGCATCTAGGACTCCTGAGTCCTAGGCTAGAATCTTAACAACTGGGAGTAGCCTTCCTTTGTGTGGCCAGAGTTTCAAATTTTCAGCAGCCAGCCCACCCACCTGGAAAGAGGTAATATAATCAAAAGTCAATCTAGTTTTGATTTTTGCACATAGCTTTTTACATATGCATGCTCCCATTTGATATGTATTGTGCTATGCAGATCCTTTGGTCATTCTAACTGACCCTGACCAAAAACCAAAAGAAATACACCCTTGTATGCATCATTGTTCTTCTGCAAGTTAGATGCAATGCATGATCCCAGCAACAAAATATTGCACAGTTTTTTACATGGCCCAGCAGATGGCATTAAATGTTCATTTGTACTATACCTGTACTACTGTTATCTCTGTTCATACAGTCATCCATGGGGGAGGAGAAACAGACACCTGCAAACTATGGCCCTGACTCTTCGCTCACTTACACTAGTTTACTACTATAGCTCCATTGACTTCACTGTAGTTACTCCTGATTTACATCAGCATAAGTGAGAGGAGAATCAGGCCTTACACAAATAATGATGAAAACAAACAAGTGCTTTAAAGTTTCATTCTTTGGTTTTCTATTTCAAGTTATAAAAATGACTCTCTATTCCTTGAGTTCTAAGTTAAACACCCTCAACATGACAGGAAAATGAGTGTCACAGATCAATATTATTGACCACATTCTCTAATATAACCAAGTGGAATTTGGAACAGGACCATGCAGAGGTGGCCTTGTTCCCAGCATAAATTAGCACAGCATAAAGACATCAATAACTTAAATTTACACCTGTATGCCCAGAGCCTCAAGCCATTCTAATAGTAAAATGGGTGAGGTTCTGTGGCTTTTAATGTCGAGGAGGTCCAACTAGATCGTGATGGTCCCTTCTGGCCTTTAATGTCCATGAGTCTATGAGCCTGGATCACTGGAGCTCAGAGGCATCCCAGCCATGCCTCCTTTCTTCTGGGAATACTTCTTACAAAAGGTGGTGAGAATGGTCACATAGAACAGTGCCAGCGCTGTGGCTCTATCTAGAGATTCCCTTTAGGCAAGGAGAATCCTCAGGTTTCTGGTTAAGTTATTTGTCCAGCTCCTTTCTGCTGACTGAGTAGTACAAACCAGCCAGTACAGGGAGAAGAATCTTCCTCTTATATCATGATGGACTTTCAGTTCAAAACCTTTTCTATACTGGTAACAAACCTTATATATAGTAATGTAACATAACCAACACAATGTGTATTGGGGCCCAATCTTGCAAAATGCTGAGCACCGTCTGAATGATGCACAGCATTTGAGGGCACTCAACACTTTTCAGGATGGTGTTCATTTATTTATTATTTGTAATGTGCTCATACCCTCAGGTCTCAGTCAGATCAGGGCCCCATTGTGCTGGTGTTATCTCCTACGTACATTTGTGCAGTCTTTGTGCCAAAGAGTGCACAATCTAATTGACCTCTTCTCACTGTTACTTTCACTGTACACTGAAGACTTAAAGTTGGTCTAGACTCAGCATTTTTCAGCATTTTCAGGTTGGTGACCCCTTATTCAAAGTCAAAACAGTCCCCTTACACGTACTGTAAAAGTAAATGTGTGTCAATGATTACAATAAGCTCATATAATTGTGTGTGTATGTATTCCAAAAAAATTACCCGAGAACAACCGAAGGGTAAGGGGCTGCAGAATTTGGGAGTGTGAGATTTTCTTTGCTTTAGATTAGAATACAGTTTTCAACACCTGGTGACCTCCAGTTGTGACCCACTGGATGAGAAACACTGATGTAGGCCAAAGTGCCACGGGTTACCATACTGCACATTAGTACCAAGTATCAAAATTGTCTTTTTATTTTAAATGAGAAAGCAGGGACAACTTTGATTCTGTGGTCAAACTACTTAAAATAGGAGTCCACAGGGTCTGAATCTGCACCCATGGACTTCAATGCAAGAAAAGTCAGTGATTTCATTATGTTTCTAATAGTGACATCAGACTGGAAGTTGTATTTTAAGAAACAGCCCCACCTTCAGATGCTTAGCCAATCTCTCCAAACCTCTTTGATAGACAAAATTGGGTTGAAAATTTTTCAAGGGTAAGACTCTCTTAGGCAGTTTCTAGTTTGTCTGGAAAGATCATGAAAAATGCCCATCTCATGTATTTAGGCATCTCTGTTTTAGGCCTGAGTGTGGACATGCAGGATCCTCAAAAATGATGTGTGTTCAATTCAAGGGATGAGCAGGAGAATTGGCTGGCCACTCTTCTGAGACTAGGGAGAGGGGGCAGGAAGCTGTCAGTAAGTGTCAGCTGTAGTGAGGTTTTGCTGTGATGTGGCCACCTGTCCACTTGTAAGTGAATCGAAAGAGAACATGTCACTGAAACTACCAGACAGGTTGGTTTTATTTTATCTGAGTTGGTTCTTTTCACCACAAAACCTACTTCCTATTGCTGCTTGTTGGAAACCTCATCTAGTGGTTGGGGCGTCATGCCCTTCTTAATAGGGAAACCCAGGCCCTGTGGCTGTTACCAAGGTCTGGCACCCAAAAGCACCTTAAGGCTGCCTTCCCTGGACCATTTCCTACCCCCTTCTGTATGGTCCAAGCTTTGCAGTCTAGCAAAAATTTATGAAAAAAATACACTAACTACACCTTTAGCCTGTCTGAGCCCAGCAGGTAGGCCCCTCTTTTCCCAGGGGAGTTCTGCAGCATCCCTTCCTAGGAACTCCCAGAGTAGTCTTTTCTCCCTACCTTGTCAGTCCCCTTCAGAGCTGTCTGGATTCCTGTTAAGCATCACCTCCTTCTAGAGCATGCTCTGCAGCTGGGCAGGGTCAGCTGGGCCCAGAGTTGCTCTTTAACCCCGTCAGACCTAGTGCGGTGTTTATACACCCTGTAACATCTTCTATTTAAAAAGCCCTGTGATGCTATTTTAAAGTAAAAAGTAAGGTGGAGGGTGGATGTACACATTTTAGCAAACAGTTCTGTATGTGTGAATGTGTAATTCACATGATGCACATGTTGTATAATAAATGTAGGGTACTGGCTTTACATTCAGCACATGTGTTTTGTTAATAGAGCCTTTGATTCAGCAAAGCGCTGGCATACATTCTTTACAGTAAGCATGTTCCATTTAAGTCATGGGGTGAAATTCTGGGCCCATGGATGTCAGCAGGAGCTTCCCCCACTAATTACAGTGGCGCCAAAATTTTACCCACAAAGTCAATGTGACTTAAGTACGTGCTTAATGTTAAACATGTGCTTAAATGCTTTACTGAATGAGGGCTAGTGAGCACCTTATAATTAGGATCAGGGCGTTATAGAAGATGTTTACTTTTTTTCTAAATTAAAATTGATTTTTTTTTATTTTTTTTTTGCAAAAGGTCAATAATTTAAATCAGATTTGATGGTACAGACACCTGTGCCCATGAAGCTCGGCACAGGAACACAGGTCTGTGCTAGCAGATCTGATTGCAGGGTAGGAGCCTAAATGGGGCAAAATAGGTACAGATAAAAAGGCACTTAAAAAAAAAAAGCTTTATACAGTCTTCTCTCCATGGTTTTTAGAAGCAACGAACCATTTAATTAACAATTCAATGTTGGTTATTTTAAATTCCATTTTATATGCAGCAGGATAACTTATTCCATGTGATGTAGAACTTTTTAATGCATGAGGCCACAAGATCAGTACTCTTGTGTGCTGATAGCTTTTGGCCTCATTCATTAGTTGATACCTGAGTTGTGTGGATTTCTTACAATAGATCAACACACCCAGGTTTTGATTCTATATTCTTTGCATATCCCATACTATTGCGGACACCAAGGGTAATAAGTATGGTAAAAAGAAAACAGAATAAAAAATATTATTGAGAAATAACATGGTATAAATGGTAACATAGTATTTTACCTCTGTGGTTTAACTCCACTTTACTTGCTTCAGTCATGTTTGGCCAAGATCTAAAGAAGTAAAAGGACAAATGCACTCACCAAAATATTAGCAAGTTTATGAAAACGTCTTTGTCTTGGTTCTATTGCCAGAAATATGTTGCAGTTACATAAGACCCCTCTTTCCTATGCAAGAATCTCAAAGCATTTTACAAATATGAATTAAGGCTTGTAGATAAATAGTATAATGCCTGTATCGGTGATTTCAGTAGATGAACCACCAAGCTGTGAGCACAGAGGATCCATATGCACAGATCCCTCCCTTTGCTGTTGGAATGATGGCTTTGTCTGTCACCCCTCATCCCTCCTCACCCTTTGTACTTCAGATCTATTTACATGTCCCAGTACTTATATGGATCCATCGTTGTGGTATGTGAGCACTTGCCAGCTATTAAAAAACAGGAAAATAACTATGCTTTTGAATTTAGATGTAGTCAGGATTAGGAATAAATTTACACAGACACCATCACCCTAATATTTGAGCAGCTACTCCAGGAAATGCTCAGGGTTAGTAAAATATCATCTCTAAACCTTTGGGCTCCAAATTCCGCCCTGTACTTAGACCTGTCCTATATCTTCTGCTCTTTTTTATCTTATCTCTTGTAGCAGCTACCGAACAAAAAAATGAAGCTGAGTGGTTTCCTGTTTAGTGAGCTCTCTTCAAACCACACTGGATTCATCTGACCTTTAGATGGCCAATGTTTGAAGCAGCTATACATCAGTAATACAATTCTTATAATAAATTATCAGTGCTTAAAAGTAATAAATTTACTTACCTATTTATTGGCAAAGTTAGCTTCCTGTTTTTCAGATGTGATGGTCGTTCTATAGTTTTCCTGTTGATTCTGGTTCATTAGAAAATAACTTAATTAGAAAATAGTAACAAGTTGGAAAAAGCTTCAAATGTGAGCAAAATTAGGCCCATGTATCTTAGAAGTTTTTCAAATCTGGGAAACTATATGTATAGCTGAATGACATTTCTTCCCCCTATGTCTTTTTCCCCCTTCCCCTTAATAATGGGAGGATTTGGCTTTGCTGGTTCTTGTTTTTAATAATTTAGAACTAAATTGTTCCCTATGCAAAAAGAAAGGGGGAGAAAAACCCATTGGTGACAGGAAACATTGAGTTCCTACTCCCAGTGACATCATTGCATTAGAGTGGGTGGGGATGCATTAACTTCTTGTGAACAGGAAAGGAAATTAAGCTACCAAAACCTATGGCTGTCCAGCCACAAACTGTGACTGGAAAACAGGGGATGGATCACTCAAAATTGCCCTGTTCTATTCATTCCCTCTGAAGCTGCTGGCAGTGGCCACTATCAGAACTCAGGACACTGGACTAGATGGACCATTGGTTTGACCTGGTATGGCTGTTCTTATGGACAGTGGGACACTTGCTGAACAGTAGGGCATACACATGAAGCTCCTGCTCTAATTATTGCCTTCATGGCAACATACCTCTGCTTCCCTGCCATGCCTATCCACTTGCAGCTGTTCCTGAGATACCCTTTTGAGTGGGGTTTCTTCTAGAAGGCAGAGAAACCCAGGTAAAATAATACTGATCTATGACTCAATCCTGCAAATTTAATCTCTAACGACTACTCCTATGCTTAATCATGCACTTGCATATTTGCAGGAAAAGGGTCTTACAAATAGCTCACTGCATAATCCCCAAAGATTTCAAGGGTGATGATTCCTCAGTGAGTGGAATTTCCCTAGCTGAATTTCTGGTTTGCTCACTCCAGATCCACAGAGCCCAGCAATTCAGGTTTCTTATATAGGGATTTGCTGTGGTCACTGATTCATGCAGCATAGGCACTCCTTCCTCCTTCTGAATGATGGGGATTTTTCCTTGCCATTTAGCAGCCATTCCCCTTTGTTGTAGAAGGGAGTATGTGGCCTTTAAGTTAATGGTAGCATTTTCCAGCCTTTACCATCAATGATACTCATTCTCTAGCTAGAGCATGTTTGGAAATCTTAATTCCTTATTTGTGACAGTGCCCTTCATTGACACAAAGTACTATGATGCTCATTTCAATTCATGATTCAAGTCACATTATTTATGGCCATCAAAGATATTAAGAAGGAGGATATGTAGGGTAGCATTAATTTTAAATGTCCATTGACTAATGTTTAATTGCTGACAAAATGCAATGAAACACCTACAGAAATACATTTGACATTTACACTAATGCCAGCTGAATTCAGCATGATGGATTCTATTATAATAGATTATGATTAATTCATGATTAAATGGATACATAAAAGTTTCTATTCCAAAATCTGAAATTTGCCAAGAATCATGATACTATGGGCACATGATTCTGGTACACTTACTCAAATTCAGGGGTATCTTACTTCACACAGTTCTGTTGACTTCAATAGCACTACATCAAGGGTAAAGTGAAACTTATACTGAGTGAGGATATCAGAATATGGTTCTAAGCAATAACAGCATCAATGTACAACCTAACAAGAATTAAAGAGATTCAGATTCATTTTTTGACCTAGCCTCCTCACTCTCCATAAATTTGTCCCATGTGTGAACAGTGACTCAAAGAAAAACTGGTAGTTTTTCCCGTTCAATATTTTCACATCCAACTGCAGCAGTTTAAATGAGTTCAATACTGGACATTTGCTTTTTCATTAGATTGCTAATTTCCACTGATAACGCAACAATTATTCCTGTGAGTAGTTTTTATTCACAAATTTTATATTTCACAGTCTGGCCCAAAATGTTCACAGGCACTTTTGGGATGGTTGAACATTAATTATTATTATTATTGTATTGATAGTGTAGCAGCAACTAGGGACCCCAGTCATAGACCAGGGCCTCAATATGCTAGATGTAAGCACATAAAAAAGCAATTCCTGTCCCAAGGAGCTCACAGTCTAAATAAAGGACAAGAGAAAACAGACAGATACACCTAGCAGATAGGATAAGCACAAGGTAACAATGACACAAGTAAGTCAGCAGGAAAGAAGTGGATCTTGGAACACTGTGGGAACCAGTGGATTATGTAGTTATGCTCCCAAAAAATCAGTGGGACTAATCATAGGATGAGAATTACTCATGTGAGTTATGCCTGCAGGATCAGGTTCCTCGACAGAAACTATGTCTCAAAAGAAACACTAGGCCATTATTTCTGCAGGGAAAATGTCAGTTTTAAACTTTACAGCTGAACAATAGTGCTAGATGTGACCAAAAGATCCTGTTTCATATCTTAGGACCACGTATCCTCCTCCATAACTCAAAATTAAGTTTAGTATAAGTGTTTGAGGGCAATTGTTAACTAATTTCATTATTAAGGCACTAGTAAAATAACTAGCTTAGTTCCTGAACTGTGGTTAAAAATGATACATATGGTGCATGTAGAAATGTGATTAAAACTTTAGCAGCTTAGAAATCACAAGGTCATTTTGTTATATTGTGGTTTAGCAAGCATTGTGTTGCTCATTTCCTTTTCTGATAAAATCTTTTTTCTCCAGCGCTGTAGCTTAGTACTAGCATTCTGGTCAGCAGCACTGGTCACAGGCATTATGACCCTGATGAAGCAAAACTGAAATCAGTGGAGTTTAAGTCAATTGGACATGCTTAAAGTTAATCATAGGTAAAATTCTCAAATGCACCAAAGTCCCTCTTTCAAAAATGAGGTAGGTATGATGGCTATCATCTTGGCTAACCCACTAAAGACTGAATCAGGGACGTTCAGAGCTAAAAGCACTGGATGCTACAGCTTGAGCTAAAGAGCCAAGACATTATAGGTCGGGACTCAGATCTCATAACAACTCATATTTTCTCTAATACACACTCACTAATGGGCCACATGGGCCCTTAGGCCCACATCTTCAAAGGTATTCAGGTATCTACCTAAATGGGAATTAGGGATCTTAGTACTTTTGAGGATGTGGGTGTGGAGAACCTAACTGCTGACTATCTTTCTTTTTCAAAAAAACAAACAACTCCCCCTCCAAAAAAAGAGACTTGGGTTCCTAAGTCACGTAGGTGCTTTTAAAAAGTTTTATCTCACGTACTTAAATGTTTTGCTGAATTGGGGCCTATATTATTTTTAATTCAATTTTTTTTATTCCCCCCCCCCCAGCACCTCTCTAATAGGATGCTCAGTGGAAAAAACATACAGAAGACAACATTTTGTTCAGTGCTGTGAGTAGTAGATAACATTGAATAAAACTGATGCTCAGGTAAACAAATAAAATACAATTAGAATACTGAGGCCATCAAACTGCCAATGGTTCCACCTGGGCAGACTCCAGCATCCATACAGAGCTATGTTCTGTTTTTAAATAAGGCTCTGGGCTGGGGCAGGGGGTTGGGGTACAGTGAGGGGAGGGCTCTGGCTGGGGTGTAGGCTCTGTGGTGGGGATGAGGGTTTGGAGTGCAGGAGGGTGCTCTGGTCTGGGAGAAAGGGGTTCGGAGGGCAGGAGAGGGATCAGCGCAGGGGCAAGGGGTTGCGGTACAGGAGGGGATCAGGGCTGAAGGGTCCAGGCAGCACTTACCTCAAGCAGTTCCCAGAAGGAGAGGGATGTCCCCTTTTTGGCTCCTATGCAGAGGCACAGCCAGAGAGCTCTGCAGTCAGACAGCTCTGTGGTTCCCGGTCAATGGGAGATGCGGAGGCAGCACTTGTGGTGGGGGCAGCATGTGGAGCCCCCTGGCTGCTCCTGTATATAGGAGTTGGAGAGGGGACATGCCACTGCTTTTAGGAGCCACACAGAGCCACAGTATGTGGAGAGTGGGGCAAGCTCCAACCCCACTCTCTAACTGCAGTTCCAGTCCGGGGCAAGCCCAAGACTCTGCTCCCTAGAGGGAACTTGAGGACCAGATTAAAACGTCTGAAGGGTCAGATGTGGCCCCCAGACCGTAGTTTTCCCACCCCTGAAATAATCCCACAGGAACATAAATATAACAAAACTTAACCACCACGTTGGTTAAATGAAGATTTCAGAAGTGCCAAATAGGGACATTTCCTTAGTATTTTTCCAGAGAGTACCTTGGTGCTGAATAACATTAACCATGTGCGAAAATACAAGCACTGTTTTTACACTCAGAACACAAAAGATTAGAAGAAATTAAAGCTGCTCTATCAGGGAAACAAATCCCCTAGTGTATAAGGTATGAATCCTGCTCCTCTAGTCCTCTGACAATACAGGTATTCAACACTGACTATTAGGATACACACTATGTACTTATATCTGTATTATAGCCTAATCTTCTGATTTGGAATTGCTGCAGTGAATCCAAATCTGACTATTTGGCACTGTATGAAAGAGATTTAAAAAATCTCACTGTGGCTGAAGAAAAGCACAGAACTATGATAAGGCATGTTTCAAACTCCAAGCATTTTGTTATCCTGTAAAAGATGGAAATATTTTACTTAGCCTTTCTTCTTATTTCCAAATACTTACTGAAACTAGCCCTTTAAAAAACCTGCTCCTGCTAAACACAGATGATATTATATTTATTTTTCTAAAAGCGATACAGTGCTGCACTTTGATACTCTTGGAAGGATTTTGGCATTTGGTGGTATAAAGAAGGCTCATTTTCCAGAACTCTTCTGCCAGCACAGACCAAACTTGTTCTGCCAGCAAGGAAGTGTTTCTGAGCAGGTGAGGTCAGACTGTGTACTATAAACTATGTATGCACAGCATTGCAAAACTTCCTCAGGGAGAGCATTTTACCCCAAGAGGAGAGAATGTGCATTGCTTGCTCTGTCATGCCTTTCAGTCATGTGTATGTGCTCTCTTCCGGACCACCAGGTTGGGTTTCCTCCTCCTTGTGCAGCTCTGTTTGCATGGGATTCATTACACACAGTGAAGGGCAGTGCCAAATTTCTTCATTAATTTTATGCTGTGTACTGGTTTATACTTAGCAACCTATATCACACCCTCAATCCAAGCCATCCTGTGACACTCAATAACTTTAACAAATGTACTCAAATACTTGGCATTGTTGTTATCAGCAAAGTTTGAAGCAGTGGCTTGCTGATTGAACCCTTTTTGTGAGGAGTAGCATGAATCTTCAGAACTTGAGAAGTAACTAGATATGCTTGAAAAAAAATGCAGGATAGGGGTTTGTCGAACATGTAGTTATTACTCTTATAACTGTGTTTGTGCCAAGTGTTTTCTTATCTACAATAGCAGTTCTGTTACAGGCACAGCATAGAGAAAGGAGCTTAGGAGAATAGTGGGGAGAAATATAAACACTTATTAACTGTGATATGAATTCTGTCTGCAGTGGATCTCTGCTAAACTCACCCCAAGTCCTGGATACTGCAGAAGGATCAGCAAAAGTACAAAATGAAGCTACAACTATTACATGTACATACTTTGCAGGTTTTCTGCCCAATTTGCTAGAAGCAAAATATTTGTGTGTAAGAGAGGGAGGAGGAAGGATTAGGAAGGCAATGTGGATAACAGTCACAACTGCAATTAAAAGAAAGAGTGTACCAAATTCAGCCCTGCCCCACACCACCGAAGTCAATGGGAACGGCCTACGCTCTCTGCCAGCACTGAATTTCGTCTGCTATTGTTGTCCTGTTGACCTAATTATAATATTATTATCACATGTCCTCACCACTAGGGTGCTCCCTCCTGCCTGAACACTGCACTGCAGGGGACTGTGCCTCTGCTCCCTCCTGCCTGAACACTGCTAAAATCCTCTGGTGGCCACTTAACCTCTGGTGGCCACTTCTTCAGCTGCAGTGACCACTTCCAGCTGGTCTCTTTCCCCGAGCTCCATCACTAACCTTCTGTGTCTCAGCCCCCTGGCCAAGTCACACAGCAGTTCAGTCCCCTTCTGGGCTTTAGCTTTACCAAAGGTCCTTCATCTCTCCTGGACTTGACACTAAACAAAAGGCCTTTTCACTCCTCTGGGGCTTGACTTCAATTCTTCCCCCGTTCTTAGGGTATTGACCCCCCAGGCTTCTCCATGCTAGGAGTCTATGTGCTACTTAAACTAGACTTCCACCCCTCATGGGCTGCTTATTCACTGGTCCTCACAGACTCTAACTTGAGGCTCCTCTCCATTCCAGGGTCCCCCCACAGAGTTAATCCTGGTCTTGTCACTCTGCTTTCTGGTCACAGCCACTCACAAACTACTGGACCTTCCTGTAGGCCCTTCCCAGAGAGAGAGAGAGAATTCTTCAGGGGTCGTAACATGTGACGAAAGACTAGCTAATATTATAATATAATAATATTATACCTATATGTAAAATAGGAGAAAAAGTTGCAGGCAATTATAGACCTGCTAGTCTGACTCAGTAGCATGCAAGGTTTTAGAACAAATTGTGAAGGAAAAAATAACTAAATTCATAGAGGTAAATACTAAAGGGGATACAATGCAACATGAATATATCAAAGATACATAGTGTCAGACTAACCTGATTCCTCTTTTGAGAAAATAACTGATTTTTTAGATAAAGGAAATGCAATAACGCTAATATAGTTGGACTTTAGTAAAGCATTTTGACATAATGTCACATGGGAATTTATTAGTTAAATTAGAGAAGATGGGGAATCAGTATAAGCATTGTAAGAGTGGTAAGGTCAAGGAGAGAAGGCAACAGATTGTGCTGAAAGGAAACTATTGGACTAGTGGAGTTACTAGTGGAGTTCTTCAAAGATCAGTCTTGAGCCAGTCTTATTCAATAGACTTTGGCACAAAAAGTAGTATGAAACTCGCTGATGTTACTAAATTGGGAAGTATTGCCAATACAGAGGAGAATCAGAACATTAAACAGGAAGATCTGGATGACCTTGAAGACTGGTGTCACAGAAATTGGATGAAATTCAATAGTACAAAGTGCAAGGTCATATACTTAAGATCTAATACTAAGAATTTCTGCTATAAGCTGGGGGCTCATCAGTTGGAAGTGACAGAGAAGGAGAGAGACTTAGGTGTGTTGGTCAGTCAGTCAGGCTAACTATGAGCCATGAATATGACATGGCTGTGAAAAAGGCCCAGTGTGATCCTTGATGTATCAGGCAAGGCATTTCCAGCAGAGATAGAGAAGTATTAATAACTTTGTACAAGGCACTGGTAAGATCTCACTTGGAATACTGGGTATAATTCTGTTCACCCAAGTTTAAGAGAGATGAATGTAAACTGGAACAGGTGCAGAGAAGATGGATGATCAGGTGAATGGAGGACTTATCTTATGAGAGGAGACTGGAAGATTTTGGTGTGTTTAGTCTAACAGAAAGAAGACTGAGATGGGATATGATTGCTCACTAGAAATACACTGGGGTGTAAATACCAGAGAGGGTGAAGAGCTATTTGAGTTAAAGGAGAATGTTGGCACAAGAACAAATAGGTATAAAGTGGCCATGAACAAATTCAAGCTGGAAATTGGAGGAAGGTTTCAAACCATGAAAGGAGTGAGGTTCTGGAACAGCCTCCCAGTAGGAGTTGTGGGGGCCAACAACTTAATTAGTTTGAAAAGAGAGCTGGACAAATTTGAGTGCAGTTGCATAACAGGGTTGTTTGTGATGGAAGGTGGCAGGACTCAACAGTCCTGGGGTTCACTTCTGGTTTATGTCATATGTTCCTAAAACTCATGCTTCAAGGTTTCAGCCAGCAACTAGCAGGGTCAAGAAGGGATTTCCCCCCACCATGTAGTCTAGGAGGCGTTTTTTTAGTCGCCTTCCACTGAAGCATGAGGGATGGCCACAGGTGGAGCTGGGACATTGGGCAGGGTAGGTCAGGGCTCTGATGTAGCACTGAACATTCTCTTGGGTGTTTAATTGGCTGGTTCTTGCTCACATGCTCAAGGTCTAACTGATCACCATATGTGACACCAGGAAGGGATTTCCCCTCCTCATTAGATTGTCAGTGACTTGTTTTTTTCCCACCTTCCTCCAGTGTGTGTGGATGCAGCTCATTTGCCTGAATTATCTGGATACATCTCACTTACTCATTTCCCTGCCATGGGAGCAAGAGAGAAGAGGCTCCCACTGTAGTGCACCTTAGTCCCTCCTATTCTCTGCTTGTGTCATATGATAGTCTACTTTTCTATGAGCTGTAATATTTTGATTTTATTTCAGTTCTGTAGATGTTGGGTGGTATTGGTGTTCTATGCTTTCTAGCAGGTTAGTATGAATGATCTAAAACTCTCTGTCCCACTCCAGTGAGTTCCCAGCTCTATTTAAATAGCATTCACCCTCCTTCACCACTACAGCTGAGATCCATTGCTAATTACAGTAGACTCTTGATTCTCCAGGATCGGGTTAACCAGGTAGTGGATTAACCAGGATGTCAAAAAAAATACATGTAACTTGCAGGGCTGGCTCTGGCTTTTTTGTCTCATCAAGCACAAAAAAAACCATAAAAACAACAACAAAAAAACACCAGGGCGCAAGGCAGCCAGTGAATCAACACCTCCTCCCCCCGGTGCAGGGTGTCTGGTGAACCAACCCCCTTCATATTTCCTATGGATGGTGATTATCCTGGATTTTATTAACCAGGATTAATTTTTTCCCTATCATCCTGGATAATCGAGAGTCTACTGTAAGTCCCATTACAGCCAAGTAAGGTCACCATTTAGCTCTTCTGTTGTCAGCTCATCAGTGACGATGAGGGATAGGTACTAAGACATAAGCAAGGCTGAGCCCAACTCTCCTCAAAGGGCTAGCCAGCTCATAGCAAATATTAATAGCCTTTCTCTATGAATGATTGTGAGCTTGAGTCAGTGCTATTGTTCCCACCTCCTAGCCTCTGTCCAGCTTCTCAGACTCCTCCAGAACTGACTGGTATAGGGCTTGATCTGGAACGAAGAATTGAGGTGATACTAGGAGCTGGATAGGTTTTTATTCTTTATATCATATTCACATCACATATCACATTCACTATTAGCCCCAGGAAAACTCGTAAAAACAATTCTGCCTCGTCATATATTTTCTCCTTTGGTTACAATGTTGAAAAATACATTTCAATTTCTTTTCTATTTTGAGTACTTCCATTTTTATATAATGACTGGAGTCTCTGAAAAATTTCCCAAAAAACAACAGTCACAATTACCCTCAGATGAAAAGACTATTTATTGGTTCAGGTGGATGTATTTTCATAAAACTATAATAAATTCACAAATTCGTACACAGAGAGAACATCATACACAGAGATAGGTGAATAGTAAAACAGCAGTTTCTACAGATGCAGGGCTGGAATGTAATAGTTTGCTAATGTCTCAAAAGTTTCACAGGGGACTTTGGCACTGCAATATAATATCCATAAATCTCATCTTGAAATGTAAGAATATAAGAAAGTTCCCATTTTGGGGAGAGACTTCACTATGTTGAAATATCTATACATTTTATTCACACATGCATTCATGTGTAAAGATCTTGTCACTTAGGCTAGAATCTTGAAACATGGGTACCTTTAGTTTGGTGCTTGAATCAACTTTAGGGGTCTAGAAGCTTCCAAGCTGGTAATTGCTGGCATTTGCCTAGGTATTAATATGACTGGTATCATAGCAGTAGCCAAGTGCCTCCCAAGTGTTAAAATAGTACTAATGATACCAAGCTCTTTCACTCTCTGTCCCATTGCTTGTAGAATTAAATTTGAAAAGTTAGCAGGCTTCATATAGGTCTATTGTGTGTCTATGGCTACTTTAATTTAGCTAACTCAAGTACCAGATCAGTGAAGCTTTGGCAGCACAAGCTAGCCTCTGAAAAATTACCGGGGGTTCTGGGAGGGCTGATATGTTCTGCCCTGAAGCCCATGCTGCCATGGCTTCATTGCTCCAGTACCCGAGCTAAGTACATTAAAGCTAGCTTGTGGATACCTACATGAGCTGCAATCACCTCGCAAGATTGCAGTGAACTTAGACTTTATGTGAAGAGTTTATTGAGTGAAAGTAAACTCAAAGAGTTTTGCATTTTGGCATGAAAGTGGTGAAGTTGTTCCTATCTCTTGCAGTAATGAATTCCATAGGCGAGATCTAGCCTCGATGACCCCACTCAACCCCAGAACCATAGGCAAAAAATGAACAATTCTGAGGGCAACTGAACACTCTGCAAATGTTCACAGTGAATCAGCACAACTTATTTAGCTCAGGTGCATCAGTGACTGATATATGTGGGATGTTCGTGGTGTTAGATGGTTTTCCAAATCACACTTTTGGTTCTGGTCTAATTAGTACACTGGGCTAGGAAATGAAACTGGTAAGAAGGCTGGCTGGCTCCACACCAGCAAATAACTTTCTTGTGGCCTGTGCTGCTTCGTTGAGCTGTGTATTTCTTTATTTTTGCATTTCCATCTAGCATGTCAGATGTGAACAAGGTTTAGCAGAGTCACTCTAATATTGTAATTGCATCATCTCTCTGCCATGGTCATTCCTAATCTAGGAAATGATCTGAAGGCCATTGAGATCAATGGAAAGACTCCCTTTGGCTTCAGTTGATTTTGGATCAGGCTCCTAGTGATGTAATATTTGTTTACGTATGGATAAATGCAGAATACCAAGATTTCCTTTATACTGTGGTATTCTGTAATAATGGTTCAAACATTCAATAGTTTCAGCAAAGGTTTCAACAATAATGGTTCTGTGGTTAAGAACTATTACTGTATAATAATGTAGTCTATTTTTATAAGGGTATGATATCTCAATTTTGCAGTTATGCACTATAAGCCACAGTAAGGACAAAGATAAAACTCTCCAAATAGCAACATTTGAAGTGTTTTTTATCAACAAGTGGATAATTTTTTTTATATACTGGACTAACCTTGGCCTCTCAGATAGGAGTAAGGGATGGGGAAAATCTATATCTAAGTAGTTTTGAAATTTGCAAGGGAAACACATATCTAGGCAGACAGTGAAATGAATACAAGTAGAATCAAATGCAGAAAAATAAACACAATGGTCAGATCTTCAGCTTGTGAAAATAAATGTAATACTGTGAGATTTACAAGTGGAACTTCATTGATTTTATACCAGCTAAGGATCTCACTCAATAATGTGCAGAGATCTAAAAAGACCTTTTGACCTCCTTATTTTCTTTAATAGATCAGGAGAGGGAGAGAGAGAGAGAGAGTGGGAATGGGGATATAAGGGCAGACATATTTTTCCTTCTTGATCATCTATTCAGAGAAGCTATCCAATGAGCGCCGTATCCTCCACATCCTGATTTATGCTTGTCTTACAACTTGTGCATTATCTTTTTTCAAATGAGATGTTTTCTGTTAACAAAACCACTCAGCCTCATGCTGCTGGCTTCACATTTGTATTCGTGTGCATCAGTAAAACAATTTTTGCTGTCAGGATGCCAATGATAACCCAAGAGATTTTTTTTCCTTCTGACAGCGATGGAAGCCTAGAAATATCATATTAGAGGCACAGGTCTGCAGAGAGTCTTATACATTTCTCTGATGATGATGTCACTGAATGTAGATTTAAACAGTCATATTTTTGATTCACCGCTTCAGCACAGAGCCTGCACTTCCTTGCTGATTTCTGTCTTGTAATAAAGTGCAAGGATGGGATTATTTCTGGAAGGCAGATCCTGCTCCTAGTGTGTGATAACACAGCACAGGAGAAAGGCAGACTTTGGCAATTGAAACATGCTGGGATGAGGGAGGGGAGAAGAGGAGGTTGTATAACTTTTTTAAAAAATTATTTAAATTAAATCAAATAAGGCATCAAGAGAAAATGGCAGATCCTCAGCTGGTCTGAACCAAAAAAAGCTTCACTAACTCTTAGTAGAGCTGTACCAATTTACACCAGTTGATGGTCTGGCCCATTTTTGCATTTAATTAATATGAATTAAAAACTGACTCTAAATAATTTTTGAAAACCTGGACTATGGCTAGCTTAGGTACTTCTATGGCCCCCTCTTACTGTAGTATTTGAGCACTTCACAATCATTAATGTATTTGTTCTCACAACACCACTAAGAGGTATTATTATCCCCAATTTACAAAGGGGGCACAGAGGCGCAGAGACTCTGGGCACGTCTACACTTTGTTTTAAAAGCAGCGAGTTTCAGGTCTACAGACTCTGACTTATGCAGCTTGTGCTAAAAACAGCAGTATAGACATTCGGGCTCAGGCTGGAGCTTGGCTCTGACAACAGAGGGCTTGAGAGCCCCAGCCAAAATGTCTACACAGCTGTTTTCAGAACCCCGCAAGCCAGCGTCTGTCAACCAGCTCTGAGACTTGCTGCTGTAGGTTTTAAAAGGCAGTATAGATGTACCCTTAATGACCTACTGGAGGTCACACGAGAAATCTGCATAGAGAAGGGAATTAAATTTGGGTCTCCTGAGTCCCAGGCTAGTGCCCTAATCATTGAACCGACCTTACCTCTAACTGAAAGAATCTGAGTGAGAACAAAAACATGGGAGTGAAAGAAGCAACATTTGCTTTTATTAGGAGTTTTTGCATGATGGCTCCTTTATGGTCAATTCAAGGTTACTTGTGGGGTGAAAAAGGGTGCTTTGAAAGGAGCTTTATTGTTATATGGGATGAAAAAGGTCTCTACTTATTTCCAGCAAAGCCGTAGTAGAGGCAGCACGGCTAGTGCAGACTTGACTACATCTCCCTGCCAGTGTGCCTCAAAATGATTCCAGCGGAGCTACCTCTACAGGGAAAATGGGCAAAACTGTCTCAAAACCTTCTTTGAGGTTGAAAACTGTGGTACCAATTATGTGAACTTCCGCACAATCTGAGACCAGCATCTCTTTTCATGCTAGTCAGGGTGGCCAGCTCTCCAGTTAGGTCCATACAATACTGGGCATAATAAAGGCTGGGTTTTAAAGACTCTTTTTGTCTTTTTAGCATCAAACATAACACTTGGAAAACCCAACAGTTCCACAGACATGATTCATACTAAGAAGCTCACTCTGTGACCCTGTCTGGGTCTCCTCTCAATATCTGTTCAAGCTCAGCAGAAGCCTGACTCCCCAGAACATCTCTCCCCCTGAGGGGGCTTGGGCCAAAGCCTATTGAAGACAATGAAATGGCTCCTTCTGGTTCGATCTAAAACCTATTCAGGTCCACAAAGCCTTCATTTATAACATTCATTAACTCTTAAGTGTGATCTATTTATATTTTGTCACATTTTGTACTTATAGATTGTCCATGAAATGAAACTAGAAATAAGGTAACACTAAGATGGTTAGACAAAGCATTACAAAAATCAGGAAATGCAGATTTAAAATTAAAAGGTCAAGAGCTGACGCCTGCTGTGGGTCTCTTATCCAGGGATAGAGATCCAGCCCTGCTCTCACTGGAGGCTGTGGTTGTTGCTGAGTGCTCAGCACCCTTGAAAATCAGGCTATTTATTTAAGTGTTTAAATAGGGATTGGGGGCCTAGAGTTCAGAGAGACTTAGGGGCCTAATATCCCAGATTCAGGTGCCACTGAGATCCACAAAATCCTTGCTCAGCTACTGCCTACCCCTGTAGCTGCCTCAATTCACACAGTGCCTACATTTTTGCTGCAAAAGTCCCCTAGGTGCTGAAATTTCTGCCTCTGGGCCAGTGCACTACTGATCTCCTTTAGCCCAGAGCACTCACCTACGATGTAGGAGATGCTGGTTCAATTCCCAACTCTGCCTGCTGAGGAGAAGGGATTTGAACAGCTATGCTCAACTGCGTGTCCTAATCACTGAGCTGGAGAATCTTTCTAGTGAGGTCTTTGTCCCAATGCATGTTTAATTACTTATAAAATGGCAAGCCTTCAACAAGAGAGATTGGATATTCTGATGTGGATTTCCCTCAATCCATCTTGTTCAAGCTGTTCCATTCTGTATAAATAATTTGAATATGCATTGGACTGAAGAGAGTGAATAACTACATAGTCTAGTTTAGACAGGGTGCTAAGAGATAGGAAACCCCTGTTCAAATCCCTTCTCTGTAGCAGGCAAATTGAACCAGGGTCTCCCACATCCTGGGTGAATTCCTTAACAACTGGGCTAAAGGTTATAAGGGAGGTGCCTTCCTTGGCATCTATTAGCTTAGGCAGCTCCTAAGCGATCATGGTGGCTTTTATGGATCCTCCGTTTAGCCACCTATCTCTCCTGGAGCATTGTTTCGGGAGCCTAAGCACCTAACTTGGGTTTGTGGATTCCATGGGCTGGCAGGGTGCCTACACAGGTGTTGCAGCACCTAAGTCCTTTTGTGGATGTGGGTTCAGGAGCTTAACTTTTGGCATCCATTTTTTTGTTGTTGAAATTTTAGGGAAGAATCTTTAGGGGCCAGTGGATCTTACTGGGGTGCAGTCACAAAAGGTGTGCGTGTGCTTGCATATCAGACATACCAGCTGAGAATCCGCCCCTCTAAATTGTTGTAGCTCCAGTGACCTTAATGGAGCTCTGACAGCTTACAGCAGCAGAAGTTCTGCCACCCAGACGGTAGAGAAGAATGTTATCATGGAACTATATTTTCACCATTCCTCCCAAGTGGCAGCTAATGTCATACTAGCTGTACATCAGTTACACCACACAGAGAGTTAGATCAAAATGGGTGTCAGATGGGGAAAACAGCCTGTCAATCAGCAGTGTAAGCACATCTCTGCCATGTCAAAGTGAAATGAAACCTGACGCTTTAGTGTCAGAACATCATTGTTTTCCCCTTACTCCCCCATTCACCCACGTCCCAAAGAGCGCTGGCAAATGACTCATGGTGATGTTTAATATTAAAACTTTCCAAATGAACCAGAAATGCGACATACTTTAAATAATAACAGCTAGCAGTGGAGTGGCTGTATTTTACTCTTGGGGCACTGCTGCAGTTCATAAGCCACTTGAGCTACCCTCACATTGTTAATAATATCAGTGGAGCCACTCAAGTTAATTACAGCATTATATTTATTCCATAGTTCTCTATTATGGCATAAGACAGAGTAAGAAAGAGGGCAAGCAGATAATGCCCCCAAAGAGATTATCTTGCCCTTATTAAAAGGACTGACAGAGCTTCATAGCTGTAGATGAAATATTTTACTCTATGAAATCAGAGATACTCTTGAATGTCCGTTGAATGGAGCGGCTTAACTGACAGCAATTCCAGGCTGTCCAGGCAATGAAACATAATGCTGGAAACCACAGACAACTAGCAAGAAGGGCTATTGCTGCTCCATTGGAGATGTATGAAAGAACAGATTCATCATTTGAAACTGTCCTCAATAATGCTCCCTTGACAGTGAGTAATAAAATAAAAATAGTCTGCAATAGAGCACACTTACAGAGAACTGGGGGATGGGAGAGGATGCTGTTGAAGAGAGAGAATGAGGGGACGGTGAACATGAAAATATTTAATCAAAATAAGAGAATTTAAAAAATATTCACAAATTTCATTTTTAATAGACTAAGGCCATTTTTGATACAAGCTTTTTAAAAAATCAGAACTGTTGACCCAAGTACTTTCATAAATAAGAAGGGACTCTTAAGTGTGGAGCTAGATAATTGGAGAAGAAAAAGCCATCACTAAAAACTTCAAGAGGCAAGAAAAATAAAAAATACTTCTTTGTTTTAAAGGTAAGTTTTGTGTCTCACTCTGTGGGCCCAGGGACTCCTGAAAATAATGGATCCTGAGCAAGTCATTCCCTTACTTCTTGTGCCTTGCATACTGCATCCTTGAAAAATGTATAGCAAAGGCCACTAAGGTTATGCTTGCCTATCACTTCTATGTGTTCACAGCGTTGCTGATCACTGTCATCCTGAGTCTGCCTTGAGTGCAGTGCCTCTGGGAGTAGCTGCTGGTGAAGAACTACTTCTCACACTTCCCCAGATTGCAGACAGTGGCTTAAAGACACAATCTTGGCCCAACATTCCCCTCGAGTTACCATACTGTAATATATGAGATATGGGTCATTTCTTGTCCAAAGTTAGGGAAATACTGCTACATCTCAGATAGCACTGTATGCTAAGTGTTAGTAAGAGCTGACTTTTTTCAGTGACCAGTGTAATGGATACATAGTGGTAGATGAAATCCCTAAATATTAGTGGTTCTAACTCTACTAGGCAGTCTGCAAACACACATTGAGGCGATATCTACACTGTACCGATGCAGCTATGCCAATGTACATTCTCTTATATAGCTGCTCTATGCTGACAGGAGAAAGCTCTCCTGTGCACACTACCACTTATGTCACTCAGGAGGGTGGAATATTCATACCCTGCAGCAGCCTAAATTTTGCTGAAACCCTGTATCAATGTAAATGTTTTTGAAAAACATAATGGATGAATTCTCTTAAAAATAATTTAAAGGGTAGCTGTATTCCCCCACCCAAAACTTGTTTATAAAACTGCATATGAAAGTTGGAAATTGTTTCCAATTGATTAAAATATGTACATTTCTGTAACCGAGGTAAAATGGGAGTCTCTGGATCCTAAAACCTCCAGTGCACGCGAAAGCCTGTATTTCCAATTCCATCTCTAGTCCCAGTGGTGGCATCTCTGCCTTTGAAGTACTCACAGCTGGGGTTGAAACTCCTCTCTGCAGACAGAGAAGCCTGCTGTTTTAAAACACAGGCTCTAAATCTACTGGTAGCTTAGCCGAAAGTCAACTTAAAGTCCATTTTCTCATTCCTGAGAATTACCTCTGTATGTACTTCAAAGTCAGGTAATGCTGCAGCATCTTCTGCCTGTGACATGCCCAAGAATCAGCTCTCCCAACAATGGGAAACCAGAGGCTGTAAAACGCAGGTTTTAAAATTGTTTGTGACAATTAGAATTAAAGACTGTGGCCTAATTCTCAGCTCCTTTCTCGATCAAAGCTACCTCAAATCAGATTAAAGTATTTCATCCATCACTCTAGTATACAAGTGCTGACTCCCATTCATTGGGAGTTTTGCCTGAGCGAGGAGTGAGAGTGCACTCCAGGATCAGGGCCTGCATTTTAAAACATCAGGGCTCTTTCTTCTCAGAGAAGCCCCACCTATGTGTACTTCAAAAGAAGAAGCCACAACTGTGGCTGTAGCTGAAACAGAAAGTGCTGGTTTTGTCTGACACTGGAGGTTGTAGGTGTCTACTACAAGGGCTTTCTGTTCATTTGAAATGTATTTTTACAAGAAACATTATACTTGTTGGGTGTTATAAGAACACTTGCAACTCTTGGCTACAATTATGATCCATGTCTCTCTTTTCCCATGATCACCTTTATTACAAAATGGAACAGAAGAAAAAAAAACAAAATGCACTATTGTTGGACCTGTGTGTTGACCCCATTTCTATGCTACACCCAGCGAGTGTCATAATACTGAAAGGTAAATAGCAAAGGTTGGATGGTCTCTTTTATCATGTAAAAAAGAAGTCTATACTATTTTTGATGTTTTGCTTTTCAATTTTATGTTAGAAATGTCAAGAATAACAGGTTCTTCCTCCAATCTTTGTGCTGGAGGACTAATTCTGGCAATGTTTACAGGGACATTGACAATATCTTTGGTAGTGGGTGGGAGGGAATCTTGACTTTTATGCTGTTTAGGCCCCAATTTTAAAAGGCAATTTAGGCATGGCTCCATTCAACATGGCAAGGCCTAAGTGATTTAAGAATTTAATTCTCATTTTCAAAGCTGACTTAGGCCTGATCTGCACTTAAGAACATAAGAATGGCCATACTGGATTAGACCAATGGTGCATCTAACTCAGTATCCTATCTCTGACAGTGGCCACTGCCAGATGCTTCAGAGGGCATGAACTTACTACTAAGACTGACATAGGTATGGTACTCAGGGCAATGGAGCTATCTATGCCAACATGGTGAAAGTAATTGACCTCTGGAACAATTTGTGGTGGATTCTCCATCATAAACAATTTTTATACCTAGATTGGATGTTTTTCTAAAAGATATACTCTATGAATTTATGTTTAGGAAGTTCTATAGCCTGTGTTATAGAGGAAGTCAGACTAGATTATCACAACAGTCCCTTCTTTCTTTGGAATCTATGAATCTAAAGCTCAGTGAAGACACTCTTAGGTCATTGGAAGAATTCTGCCATCGATCCAGCTATTGGCGCTTGGAGAGATGGATTACCTACAATAAATGAAAAATCTCCTCCTGTCTCTGTAGGAAGTGTCTGCATTACGGTGGAGTAGCTGCAGTGCCATTGCTGTGCCATTGTAGCCATCATAGTGCAGACATGGCCTTAGGCTCCTGAGTCACTTAGGGGCAGATTTTTAAAGGTTTAGGTGCCTAGTGGGATTTTAAAAAGTATCTACATGCCTAATACCCATTGAAATCAATGAGCATAAGGCACCTGGTGCTTTTGAAAATCCCACTAGGTGCCTGCATACCTTAGTTCCCAGTTCTACAGCTGACTCCTGGGCCCACTGACTTGACTGGAGTTCTGCACCACTCTACCTACACCCTATTAATTGCAGGATCAGAGTCATAGACTCAATTTTCCCACTCCACACAAATGAGAATTAGGAAAGATGCAACTTGGGTTTCAGTCTTGTACGATGGCCCATTCCAGTCCTTCAAATATTGCCTAAGTCCTCCAACCTACAGAGAGCAGCAAGAACCTGACAGTTCTAAAATCAAACACAATTAGGAAAAAAAACAACAACCTGTACACTTGTTTTTAAAAAAGTGGAGTCTGTATTTATACATAATAATAGATTACTTATTTATTACTATTTTTACATTGATTTACCACTTTAAGGGAGACCGGGTGGGTGAGGTAATATCTTTTATTGGACCAACTTATGTGGTGTAAGAGACAAGCTTTCGAGTTACACAGAGCTGTTCCTAAGGTCTGGGAAAGGTACTCAGAAGTGTCACAGATAAATACAGATAGAATATGTGCTAGCTACTTATGGTAAGCTAATGGACCATTCAAGGTGGAGTGACTTTTTAATACCCCTGTAGTCATAGGACAAAAAAAAGGGGGGGGGAGGGGAGGGGCTTGTGGTTTACAGATTGTTATAATAAGCCATAAATCTAGTGTCTATATTAAGACCATGATATTTAGTGTCTAGCAAAATTATGAATTTAAGCTCCCAGTCCCAGGTTTGTCTTTTAAAAGTGTTTTTGTGCAGGATGAGGACTGATAGATCAGATATACTGTGAACACTTTGTGAAAAGTGTCCACCCCTAGGTGACGTGGTGTTTTGTCTTTTTTATCATTTTTTGATGTGAATTCATTTGAGAGCGTAGGAGTTGTCTGGTTTCACCCACATGGTTTTTATTGGGGCTTTTAGTGCACTGGATGAGGTATGCCACATGTTGTGATAGGCATGTGTAAAACCAATAGATCTTAAAAGGTATGTTGTGGGGGATCTCTGCAGGTTTCGCATGTGTTGTTCTGGCAGAGTCTGGTGCCACTTTGGGTTGGTGTGTCCAGCTCTGTAGGGAGCTTGCTGTTGATTGATTTGGTTTTTTTTTTTTTTTTGAAGGCCAGAAGGGGGAGCGGGAAGATTTTTCAAAGGCAAAAGGGGCAACCACACACTCAGGACCCATTAAAAGCCAATTTAAATTTGGTCCCTAACTCCCATTTGTGTCTTTCAAGATCTTTCCCTTAAATATTAACACAACAATGAAGATGGTGTTTTTTTAATTTCCATACTCTGTCATGTAAGCAAAACCAAATAGGAAAACTATTGCTAGATCAAACAAGCTAATTCTCAATGGACTGTGGTCAGATCCACTTTAGACAGAATAGCTCAAAGAGTTTTGTTACTCTAATTGCAAATGGGGGCGATAAGAGAGACACTTACATCGGTTATCTAGTTTTGCGTTATTTCACTAACGATAGCCCTGCTCCCGCATACACTGAATAACTTTATGCACATGACCAATTTTCAAGGGACTACTCAGTTGAGGAAAGTTACATGCATAGTTAAATGATTGCAGGACTGAGATCTACAGTAGTACATGTAATAATCACTGAATTTCTATCGTTCTAAAAACTTGCATGTGTGGGCATACTGGCCTGAATTAATATTTGAGGTGCAGAAATATTCAAAAATGGGATTTTTTACTGAAATGCAAAAGTGGAAAAATACAAAGTGTAGGATCAGCCAGAGAACTGTCAACCTCAAACATTGCTAATTAAGTCAAATTGAGATTTTTATCAGAACTATG
The DNA here is from genome assembly GCA_007922305.1 of Dermatemys mawii. Classification (NCBI taxonomy): domain Eukaryota; kingdom Metazoa; phylum Chordata; order Testudines; family Dermatemydidae; genus Dermatemys; species Dermatemys mawii. Next base: position 20,717,943 of record ML677326.1, read on the forward strand.
ACAATTTGAAATCAGTTAAGGTAGAAAAATGCTTACAACCCACAATTTTGCACAACTGTGAAAATTTAAATTGATAGAAACAAACAAAAATCTTAAAATTAAACTTCAATATTATTCACAGAGACTATTTAAAGAAAGAAAAAAGAATTCTGCAAAGCCTACCCATATCTTAGCACAGGTCTTGACAGCTTTTCACAACTTCCTGACATCACATTTTCCCCTCCATGTGCCCTTAGGTACAGTGGTCTGAGCAGATCTTACAGTCTAGGGTAAGTATTTTATTTTTGTGACTGGTCAGAAAATGAATGTTTTATATCCTTTTGATTAAGCTAGAATTATACCATGAGGATGGGCAACATCTCTTTTCCCCACAAAAAATAACAATAGTAAAGAGGATCACTTTTCAGACAGAGTTGACCAGTAAATGCCTCTTATTAATAGTTATTAATAGCCCTGAATTATTTGGCTTCCTTCACTTCCCCAGTTAATACCAGTTATTAATAATTTCCCCCTCATATACTACAGAATTCAATGACAATTCAGAGGTACCTCCTGGCATACATGTTTCTGTTAGTTTATTAACACACACACACACACACATACACACGCACACACGGCATCTGATGTGAATTTTGCTGTGTGTCCTTGGTGAATTTTAGTTTTAAAATGGCAAAACAAAAATAAAATTAAAGCTTGCAAGTTTACTGTATTAAATAAAAATTACATGCAAATGTTGTACCAATGGTAATTCACCCAAATTAAGCTGAAGCTAAGCTGGGAGATCTGCAAAATATTTGCACTGAACATCAAATCTATTTGCATGGAATCTTTGATCAAGAAATTCACTGGGTTTGTGAACTTTAGCCCCAGCTAACAAAAGTTGGGTGAAATAGAAGCTGAGCTTTTCCACAGAAAATCTTCTTTTTTCTGGTGGTATTTGTACTGTGGTGGCACTCAGAGGTATCAGTCCTATTGTGCTAGGGTTGGCTAGCATACTGTGATTTGGATCAGGGAATCCCAGAGCAGAGTTGGATTCCTTTTTTTCATTTTTTTTCTTACAATTTTTTTCCTGACAAATGCCTTTTTTTCAGGGTCCAAACTATTTGCCAAATTTGGTCAAATTTGACAAATTGTTTCAGTTGGGTAAAAGAAATTTCAAAAAAGTCACAAATGGTCATTTTGACCATTTCAAAAGGCTTTATTTTGACAGTTTCATTTAGAAACACATTGTTTCAACTTTTCAATTCTAAATGGTATTTTGATATTAAATTTGGCCTTTATTGTATTTAAACACACAGTGTGCAAAACCACCCAAAACAGCTGAATTAAAATGAAAAATTTGTGAGGAAAAAATTCATTTGAGGCTCACTTGAAACATTTTGGTTAATTTGTAACAATTTTTTTCCATTTTTGAATTTGACAGAAATATGTAAAAAATGTGTTTTGGTTCCAATTGAACTGGACTATTTTTAATTTTGTTTTTCTGTGTGGCCCCTGAACAGAAGATTCCTCTATTTCCTCAATTCTGTTCTAGAGCGAAAAGCATCAGGTGCTATAGCTTGTACTAAAGCCAAGGCACCCTAACTGGCGCTGTAACAGACTCACTGCCTCTGTGTGGATCACAGTAATATACCCACCAATGGGCTGCACAAACAATTAATAAAAGGCAATCCTGCCCTGAATTGTTTGCCTTCCTTCATTTCCCCAGTTAACACCAGGACAACCAGAAAACCATTAATTCAATTAGTGGGAGTTTGGTGTTTCCTGGGGAGGAGGAGCTGGCTATGGGGTGTTTCTCTTAAAGTTTAACTCAAATCTGCAAGTAAAGTAGCTGATGCGTGATTGCTGCTACCACAGTCCATAGCCACTAATCATTGCAACTGAATCAGAGGATAGATGGCTCTCTCTACAGTAGAAATAATGATGGGTCAGCTTGTTAGGGAATAGGCTGGTCTTTAGGAAGATGCAAGAAGAACAAACATAAAATAAAACCACCTTTGTGCCACTGAAAATAATGAACTTCTAAAAAGTAGCATGAAAACCAAAAGGATGACAATGAAATCATGGCCCTATTGCAGTCAGTGGCATAATTCCCATTGATTTCAGTGGGGGCAGGATTTCTCCTGACATCTTTTTGACAGGGCTAGAGAAGACTGCAATGGATTTCTTGCATCTTTGTCCTCTCTACTTGAATAAATAGACAAAGAAAGAAGAATCCCATGCACCGCTACAGGCTGGGGACTGACTGGCTAAGCAGCAGTTCTGCAAAAAAGAACCTGCGGATTACAGTGGACAAGAAGCTGGATATGAGTCAGCAGTGTGCCCCCGTTGCCAAGAACGCTAACAGAATATTGGGCTGTATTAGTAGGAGCATTGCTAGCAGATCCAGGGAAGTGATTATTCTCCTCTATTTGGCACTGGTGAGGCCACATCTGGAGTATTGTGTCTGGTTTTGTTCCCCTCCTCCACTACAGAAAGGATCTGGACAAATTGGTAAGGGTCCAGAGGAGGGCAATGGAAATGATTAGGGGACTGGGGCATATGATTTATGAGGAGAGGCTGAGGGATCCTGACTTATTTAGTCTGCAGAAGAGAAGAGTGAGGGTGGATTTGATAGCAGGAGGGATCCAAAGAGGATGGAGCTAGGCTGTTCTCAGTGGTGGCAGATGACAGAACAAGGAGCAATGGTCTCAAGTTGTGGTGGGGGTGTCTAGGTTAGATATTAGGAAAAACTACTTCCCTAGAGGGTAATGAAGCACTGGAATGGGTGACCAAGGGAAATGGTGGAATCTCCATCCGTGGAGGTTTTAAAGGCCTGGCTTGACAAAGCCCTGGCTGGGATGATCTAGTTGGGGGTTGGTCCTGCTTTGAACAGGGGGTTGGACTAGATGACCTTCTGAGGTCCCTTCCAACCTTAATCTTCTATGATTCTAAGAAATGAATAACAAAAAATAGCAGAGGCAAGAGAGAGGGCTCCCAGTTGCATTACTGTCTGTGGTTGCAAGTGAAAAGATCTACACTTGGGTGAGAGAGAGACAATGTAGGTGTGTTAATATCTTTTATTGGACCAACTTATCTTGGCCAGAGAGACAAGCTTTTGAGTCACACTGAGCTCTTCGTCACGGCTGGTAGAAGTGTCACAGCAAAATGCAAGATGGAACAGATTTTTTGGCATAAGCTGTTAGCACATATTATAAGGAATCATTCAAAAAAGGGGGTTAGTTGGTTACAGATTGTTATAAACCATAAATCCAGTATCTCTGTTCAGTCCATGATTGGGGATGGCAGAAAAGAGGCTAAATACCTTTTAGAAGGCAAAAAGTTAGTCCTTGCCTTTGAATCTTTTAGGTTTAGACATTCTCTTCCTGGGACACTATTAAATTAGGAGGAATTCCTAAGACATTTCCCCCACCCTGATATTGATAATGAAAAACTATTTGTACTCACAAATAATAACTCATATTTCCAGACTCTGTGCTAATTTTGGGTGTCCTAACTGAGCCAGCTCCATTAATGAGGAAGATGTACTCAGGATTGCTGAAAACCAGGGCCCAAGTGTCTCAGAAGAGAAATAGAGACATGTAAGCCAGATTTTTTTAAGTTAGTTGGTGCTAAATTGAGATTACAGCTGGCTTCAGTTTGTTATATTTTTAGAGCTGTGCACCAGTGTGTGTTATTGGTGCCCCTAGTGCAGAGTGAAAACAATTATCATAGACTCTCAGGGCTGGAAGGGACCTCAAGAAGTCATCAGCAGGACCAACGCCAACTAAATCATCCCACCCAGGGCTTTGTCAATTCTCTAAGCATGTTTAACTTTCATCTTTCCCAGATGAAAAACAAGCACAAGAGGCAGTGAAGATCAGTGGATTAGCACTCAGGAGACTTTGTTTCTATTTCTGGCTCTGCCACTCATTTGCTTTATGGCCTTCGGAAAATCACTTATGTCTGTTTTCCCTCCTACTCTTTGTCTATCTTGTTTATTTAGATTGTAAGCTCTTCAGGAGAGACTGTACTCTGCTATGTATGTGCACAATGCCTAGCACAATGGCACCGTGACCTTGGTTAAGGACTTTACATGCTACCATAATACAAATAAATACAACTACTAACAAAGATTCAGACCCAAAACTGTTTCTTCCTAAGCAAAAACATCCCCTAATGATAAACTTCAAATTTCAATTGCTTTTATCTAACATATTATTTGTTTCAAGTGTTCAGATTATAGTTGTCTTCCTCTTTGTATCATGCTCATCACCATGGTACCTGAGTGCCTGACAGGAATTACATAAAGCAACAATGCAACATTACAGAATGGCACAAAGACACCAGGAAGTCTGCTAGACAAATAGAAGGAACTATACAAACGACCCCTTTTTCTGAGGCAGTGAAAGTTTTGTCATCAATATCAATGGGAACTAGGTCAGGTCATAAATTTACAATGAGAAAAATATTGTGTTCTGTACAGTTTAATACAATTATCATTTCATGCATTTTGTGTAATGTATGAGAAAGCATATGGCAAAATATATTTTGGACTTTAGAGACCAGTAACAGCCCACACAGTAAATAAATGCTGGGGTGATTGTAAGGAGAAGTATTCTTATCGGGATAAATCCAGCATTTCTTATTCACAAAATGCCTCCTCCTGAAGTGAATGACAGTTTGGGGAAAACTGGGAATGTAGGACTCCCTGGAAGCTATTCATTTACAGGAGATTTTACTATCTCAAAAGTTCTTTGGTGGGGGCGTGGAATAAACCTTACAGCAAAAATAAAGCTATTAATTATCTCACAAGCTTTGGCTACAGGAACAACCTATCTCTTCCAAGAAAGTAAAAAAAGGGTAGTGATGCTGATGTACAATCACCTTATCACTACACCAATGGAATAAAAATGACACAAACATTAGGATGAGAGATTGCGGGGGCAGGAAGAATGGATTGGAGAATATCTTTTTCTGGCTTCCTCCAGATCCCTCAGGAGGCAGAGAGAAAGTAGCAGTGACTGCAAGAGCAGTCCAGGCTGGGCTCTCCCTACCCATTTCCCACTTGATTGGCTTTAGGTCCACAGTGGCCTCCATCTCCAGAATCATGTGAGGGGTGGCATTTCTCCATCCACATGTCCAAGCGGTAGGATGAGAGCAGCAGTGGACAGAAAAGCAAGCTTCTCTCTTAAGGGTTGGTCCTGCAAATACTTAAGCACTTCGTCCCCTGAGCATTGAACACTCTTCCTCAGCTAGTCCATTGAGACATTGCCTTCTATTACAATTCCCACAAAAAGTGAGTCAAAGACATTTATTTATGTAAAAAAACCCTTGCTTCACCATGATGCACACGTGTCTTTGCTGAATAACTATATAATCTTACTGCTGTAGCTCGGCCTCTCTCTTCTCCCAACTATGCCCTACTGCTTTGTTGTGTCATTAGGCTCTAGTCCTGTAAACCATGATCTACTAAGGGCTTGTCTACACTGGCAAGTTTCTACGCACTAAAGCAGCTTTTTGCGCTCAAACTGCAGATGTGTACACACTTCCAAGCCACTTTATGTGCAGAAACTCCTCGGTTGCAACGCTGCAGAAAACCCACTCAAAAAGAGTTGTAAGGCTATTTGAGCAGAGGCTCCAGCGCTCTATTGCCAGTGTAGACACTTGATTGATTTTTGAACTGGAATTGGCCTCCAGAGCTGCCCCATAATTCCTCAAGTGCCCGCTCTGCTCATTGTTTTGAACTCAGCTTCCCTGGAGACATGCACCTCTCCCCTTTCAAAGCACTGTTTCTGACAGCTATTGTGTGCTGTGCTGATCTGCTCACGGACACAAAGCAAACCATTAATGCAGAATGCTCGTGCTGTTGAACACAGAGGGGTGTGTGTGTGTATGTGTGAGAGAGAGAGCGAGAGCGAGAGAGTGAGCGAGAGAGAGAGATTGCTGTGCAGACAGCCGAGGAGGGGGCTGATGGCGGGGTTTTCCCCTCCCTTGCCTCGGGACTGGTTGCTTCCTGCCACTGTTTGAACTTACAAGACAGCATGCTGACACACTCTCTGTCCTCCAAAACACACTGTCTCTTTCCCCCACTTCCATACACACACACTCTCTCTGTCACACACTCTCCCCACTCTCCCAATCACTTCAGTTGAAAAGCAACTGGCAATGTAGTAGGATGTCCATGGAACAATGGGATTTAGAAATCTGCATCATGTGACACTTTGCCTGTCCCATGAGGCACTGCAAACCCTTCCCAAAGCACCCTGCGGCCAGTTGCACAGTGGGATAGCTACCACAGCGCACTGCTGTCTTTGCTGTTGCAAGAGCTGCTAATGTGGATGCACTCCAGTGTCACAAGGAGCACAGTGTGGACACACAACAGCAGTTTAATTCCAGCGTTTTATTAAACGTGGTATAACCTGTGGTGCAGAAACTTGCCAGTGTAGACATACCTTTAGTCACATGCCTAAGGGTTTGCAGGAAAGGGGCCTTTGATTATAAATTCTTTTAGGGAGAACCCATTTCTCCATACCTCTACTGTGACGTAGTCAGTGCCATGAAATTACTAATAAATGTAATGACAATGATAGGTTGACAAATGTTACATTACAGTACTTACTCTCTATTCATGATTCTTGGCACCCGTTTCATACAAAATCTTCAGGCCAGTCTGTGAAGACAAATTCCGGTGTGAACATGAGGAAATTACTTATTTAGGTCTTTAAAAAAACACGCTAGCTGACAGATGACCATTGCACGTTGTTTTAACTTGATCATGGGACCAGTCCTACAGCTCTCTTGTGAGTAGAATGAAATCAGTGGGAGTTTGGTGTAAGAAAGGGCTGTAGCACCAGGCCCTACATGATGCTAGAATAAAGCTTTTCATTAGACAGGGACTTAATTCAAAATGGCATCTATTTTTAAAGCAGAAGGGGTTGTTTTGTTTTTCAGGGAGCATCTGTTCCTGGGATGTTTTGATCAGTTCTGCAGGGAGCAGCCGGTGGACATTAAGGGCCAAGTTTTCAAAGGTGGCCTTAATAAGTTCTGCCTTTGTGCTTTTGCAGCTTAGCACCCATGCACATACTGTGCTAGCAATACCATCTATGTGCACAGGTGATGGGGATTACATGGACAATTCCCCAGGGGTCCACATGGATTTTTGGTAAGCTGGGAAGAGGTATAAATTTTATCAGCTGTTTGAAGTATCTTTCAAAACTGTACAGAGGTAAGTGCTGCCAAACAAATGTGCAGGTGTCTGTGTCTCAAGTTACTCATTCATACAGAGGAGGCTCTTTTTGTTTTTTTATTTACATTTGTCCCCAAATACTTGCTGCATTTTTTGGCTGTTAAACTTGCTGATTCTAAAAACCAGTTGGAAGTTGTCAGTCAACTATTAAACTGCAATCGCCTTTATGCTGATGTCTCTCAGTGTAGCTTTGCCTCCCACTAATCTCTTCCTGGCTCATTATTATTTCTCATGGATGCCTCCCCATTCCCTTAATCTAAACACAGCCAAACAATGAACTTTTAAACTTTCCATCTCACCCTCTCTCAGCTTCGCAACCTGGTCTGATCCATAACGTCCTCCATTTTCTTCTCTCTTCAGGGCTCTTGTCAAATTGTTGCTTCTTCCTCTATAACATTCTAATACTCATACTGCTGTTCTGTTCCCACTGCCAAAAATCTGGGTCACACCACAATTATCTCTCATACACCTGGATTAAGTTAATCTCCTCTTGAATCAAGTGAGCAGTGACCTAGTAGAATTATCTTGCAACTCTGAGAATGTCAACAGGCTCCTCTAGCTCACTGTTACTTTCCACAGAATATCTTTAAAGCTCTGAGGAGCTCTACCCATGCTAGGTCTCATCTCTAAATACTCCATGTCTGCACTGCACTCAGTCTTTCCTCCTCCCTTTGTCTCCTTCATGGTTTTTTTCACTCTTTTCTCTGGTGTATTGAGGACTCTGCTGAAGTTGCAAGCGATCACTGTAAGAGTGGCTAGTTTCCTGATTATGCTGGGTGCCTTTGTAAGGAAATATGCGATCAGAGTCATTCTGGGAAAAAGTCAGCCTATGGTAAGGTAGGGTGAGTTGTGCCTCTCTGTGTTAAGGAGCAGACTGCTGTGTCTGTCTCTGTTTTGGGGGTTATTATTCTGAATGCTAAGAAATAATGTTTCATTGCAACCTTTCATCAAGAGTATTTGTTTTTATCTTACTTCTCTGTGTGTATGCCATGAACGTAACTTTCTGCTACTGCCTGGAATGACATTTCTCTGCCTGTTACAAAGCAAACTGTAGTAGGGCAGCTACCCCACCCCCATAGGCAGGGGTTAAAAGCAGCCAAGCTAGGCTGATTGGGGAAGCAGCCATAGCTGTTGCCAGCTCAGTCAGGTTTCAGCTGACCCTTATAAGAGGGCAATGGGCCAGATGCTGAGGGAGTCTTACTCTAGTCCTGGAGTGGGAAGAGCTAGCTGCCTGGAAACAAGGTATCTGAAGTGGAGCAGTGCTGGGGAAGTGCAAAGGGAGCTGGGGAGCTCCAGCCTGGTAAACCCCCAGGCTGCAGGCCTTGTTAGAGGCCCAAAGCGGTACTGGGGCTGCAGAGACAGCTGGCCCAACCTCCTTGCCAATGATGAGTGGCCATGACAGACTACAGTTTACCCCAGTGAGCAGAGGTAGATGACAACTGGAAGTAACCACTGAGACAAGGTGGGTGAGAGGTTTGGGGGTTCCCCTGGGAGGGGGAACCCAGAGTGTGGTGGGTACTGATGGAGTATCGGGGTCTGGGAGGGACACAGGGCCTGAGGTGGGTGAGACACTGGCCTGCAGAGGGCCTTCTGTAAGCGGGGGGGGGGGGGGGAACTAATTCTCAGGACAACCAGCAGGAGGTGCTGTGCTGACGAGTCTTTATTTTGCTACAGGTCCCCATTCTCCTCCATTTCTCTCCTCAGAGCACTCTGGTTTTCTGTCATGGACTTCCATACACTAAATAAAATGAGCCAGAGATTAATTTTTGGATTAGGATTATCAGGAATGAGGATTTGCAGCTATGCCTGCACAACATCCAGTCAAGCTGAGGAGCACACCTGAGGTGCAGCAGGGGTGCCTGATTGGCCTAGGAAGTTAGCAAGCCTCCTCTTAGCCCAGCAGCAACAACTGATCTCTGGTTGCTCAATGTACATGCACACAGGTGCATTTTTTTTTCAGGGCCTGCCTTATTCTCAGACTTTCTCCTGTCCTGCCCTGTCTGCTCCAGCCCTGCTTTCCTACTGGCTTCCTGGCTCCTGCACCAATCACTAGACCTGACAGCCTGCATCCAAGGTTGTGACAATGATAAGGCCACAGATGGATAGTGGTATTGACTACTGTTATTTTTTGGCTACATAACCCCTTTGAATTTTCATAAGAAACATACCTCACTTCTCCATACAGTTAGAGACACGTTGCACATGTGTGGTACTGCATTTGTTTTTGCTATGGGGACAATGGGAAGAGTCATGAATGAGCAGAAGGAGAAATCTGTCAGTCATGTACATATTTATGGATTATCTTTGAGCTGTCTGCCTTTATTGTACAATTTCTTGGCCTTTTTAATTTTAAATCTGTATTGAAGACATTCAGGTACCCCATAAAAATTACTAAACTTTCTATTCAAAGAGAAAATTGTTCATATACTTTTCTTTTCCTAATTCTAATTGTAGCCTGTTGATGATTGTATGGAAATAAGAGTTCTGTAAAATCCACCCACTCCTGCTGTTTGCTGTGTGCAGATTAATTGAGTTAATGTTTGCACAGTTCTTGATAGATTTAAAGAATTATTATTATTTCTCACATAAAGTCACAGTCATCTGTTTATGACAGCACAACTAGTTGTCTGTGGCTTATAATTCATTGGAGGTGCATCAGGAGCAGATGCACCTTTGATTACAAAAGATCATAGTTTCATATACATCTCCTATAATGAAGACAGAATTAAGAAGAAAATAACTCAGAAAATATACAATAGACCAACATATTTGTGTATAAATAAAATGTTTTTCAAAATTTCCTCATGAGATGTCAGTTTCTCTCTAATAATTCAGCAAGACCTACATTTTCTAAAAAACAATTGTTTTTTGGGTGTCTCAGTTTGAAACATCTTAAAGGGGCCTAATTTTGAGAGGGCAGATAGATGTTCAGCATTTTCTGAAAATCAGGCCCCATTAATTCACATACTAGTGGCCCAAAATCTAGGGTGACCAGACAGCAAGTGTGAAAAATCAGGATGGGAGTAAGGGGTAATAGGAGACTCTATATAAGAGAGAGACCCAGAAATTGGGACTGTCCCTATAAAAATGGGGCATCTGGTCACCTTACCAACATCATTAGTCACTTATAAAAATGTAGGCCTATAGTTCTGTGAAAGATTTGTTTTCACTGTTAATCTGATGCTGAGAATATTAAAGGGATAACAGCAAGGATGGAGCAACTCCTACTGTATAGACAACACATAGATATGCAATTTTGAAAACTCTGACTTATCACATGTCTCATGGTATTAGGTGTTCTTAAAGCTGCAGCTTCTGGAGTCATGTAATTACATAAAAATCTATTTCCTTTCTTTTCTGTTTCTAGACCTCATGAAAATGTGAAAACTTGAAAATATGAACGGTAAAAGCTCAAAAGGCAGAGGTGAAATCAAAGGACTCTGACATCTCATGATTTTTGGGTAGGGAGGGTCCTTAATTTGAATGCTTGGTGTTTGGCAGTATAAGATATGATAGATGATATAGGGAGAAAGATGGAAACACTAGTAGAACTCCAATGAGAGTGAGAGCTGAGATGGGATTTGGCTGCATACTCAATTTTTGGTTCTCAATCTAGTGGAATAACCCATTGCACGAACTAGCCCTGACCACCTTTGTTTGCTAAAGAGAAGGAAGAGGACAGGTTACAAGTAAAACAAAGCTGTAGATAGCTATTTAGCTTGCTTATGTTAATGAAAATTGAAAGATCCAGAGTCTGAAAAATGCTTTGTCAGGAAAAATATTTTTTTTTTCAAGGTGGGGAGGGAAAGTATTACAACTTTTGCCCTTGTTCTTGCACCTTGTTTTCTGAGCACTAGATAAATCCAAAGACAGTTTTATTGTACTGTTGTGATTTGAGCTCGGCATACAATTTCTAGTTGGTTTCTTCTCTTTTATTGTTTTAGGAATGAGTCACCCAACTGAAATTTCATTCCCTAAGATGTTGATCCTATGGGAATGAAAGGGTGTCACCTCAGTAGAGCACCACATTCAGCTGGAGCTGAAAAGTAGGATAAGCCTTCAATAAGATAAAGAAAAACCTTCTTTAATTAAAAAAAAACAACCCTGTAATTGTTCTTATTATTACTATTGCAGTAGCATTGAGATCCTCAACCAAGAGAAGCATCCCATTGTGTTACGTGCTGTAGAAACACAGTAAGAGATGCCCTGCCCTGAAGTATCCCTGCACAGTCTTAATCAGCAAAATCTTATTGCTCCTGGAGTGACGTATGGATCTTTAAATTAAACTGTGTAGACACTTTTGAAAAAGTGTACTGAAGTGTCACTAGTGAATGGTTGGGAATTTGGCCATAGCTAACTTTTATGTGAGACTAGGCTGTTCTTAGTGGTGGCAAATAACAGAACAAGAAGCAATGATCTCAAATTGCAGTGTGGGAGGTCTAGGCTGGATATTAGGAAAAAAATTTCAATAAGAGGGTGGTGAAGCACTGGAATGGGTTACCTAGGGAGGTGACGGAATCTCCTTCCTTAGTGGTTTTTAAGGCCCAGCTTGACAAATCCCTGGCTGGGATGATTTAGTTGGTGCTGCTCATGCTTTGAGCAGGGGATTGGACTAGATGACCTCCTGAGGTCTCTTCCAACCCTGATATTCTATGAATTGGAGGGGAAACACCTATAGCCAGCCTCTAAAGCATTGTCCAAACATACCAACCGAGTTACAATTAGCAATTTGCCAGGAACTCAAAGCAGAATGCATCTTTTTTTCCTCCCCAAAGCTAGACACTTTGACATTTCAAATTAAAAAACAATGGGGGAGTGGGAGGGGGAGTTGCAAAAACATTTACAATTATTTTCCCTTTCGTTTGACCAGCCCAACCAATTACATTACATAAAATGGAGCAGCTAGTAGTGGCTCTCTTCGTTAATATGGACTAGCAGCTCAAAAATATTTCAAACCAGAAGCATAATGTGCTTCACCTCAAATTTTCCCTTAGTTGTCTGACTGCCTGGATCAAGATAGAGCACTGCACTTGGACCTGCAGTGTCCATGGAATGAACTGCTCTATTACAGTGCAGATACGGCTGTTTCATTGTACAGCTTGGTAAGTACATTTTCCACCCATGTGCATGTTAGTTTTTAATCTTTGTTTTAATGCTCTTGAAATTTGATTGGAGGGAGAATCTCAAATAACCGTACTCATTGCCAAATAAACCACTCTCTTGCAACTCCAGTGCACAGCCGAGCCAAATCCTCAAGGACTCCTTATTCAGACACCCTCCCAGGGACCTCAATTATTTAGTCTGTCCTTGACCAGACTTCTCATCTCTCCCTCAGCTGCCTTCAAATAACTATCTTCAACCCTGTTTTTAACATCAGAGCCCACAGTAGCAACTAAAATTACATGCCTAAAAGCTGCCTGACTATTAATTAGAGATGACAATGGCACGGAGGCAGTGGGTAAAATTTTATATGGACCCATTCAGCTCCATTGCCTGGCTTATATATATTTTTTTATTGTAGAGTTTTAATGGAAAGAGTTGGAAGTTGTATTAAGCAGTATCATATGCTTGATACAGAAAATCTATCATAGGCCTTGACTCCAATCAAAGTGCATGGAATACAAGTCCGCATAGTATTTGACCCAGCCACTATCGCCCTTTTATATCTCATATAGAAAATTTCTACTGTATCAAGTCACAGATGGTAGTATGTAGTAGGAGAAGGGATTACTTTTAGTGGAAAAAACCCATATATATTCTATCTATCAATTGCCACATGATGTAGAAGTTGTTTCTCAAGCAAGGGAAAATAGTCACATGCAGGAGAGACAAGCCGTGGAACTCGTTTCTCTGACTGAAATGAACTCGGTTTGTTTGTAATTTGTTTCCTGCATAATTAGCACACTGCTAAATTTATTTTACTAACATGTTCATTTGATTCTTCCACTTGCTAGCAATGCAACCAGAAGCAACATAGTAACAATATGAATATATTAGTATATTGCTGATAGGGGCCTCCCACTAACATTTTTAAGTACAGCTGTTTGTTGATAAAGTCCTTATGTGGAGTAACCCAATTTAACTTTACAATACAGTTCTCTTTTAACACATCGCTTTGCAAAGAATATGTTAGCAATAAAAATGACACACGTAGAGAACTTACCAAAAAAGTCTAATATTTCAATTAATTGGAAGTGGTTACATTGATTGTCCAGTTGAAGAAGGGACTGAAAATGATTTTGAAATGCTGAAGCCTGGCAGTTTTTGACTGCAGCTGTCTTGCATAGGGCAGCCTACGCACAGCTAGCATTTACACACCATACATTTTTTTTGCCTCAAGTAGCATGAGAAATTTGTCAGGGAAGGAACAGGCTGGGTACCATAAATTGTTCCCATGTTTAAAACACCTGTTCGGAGTAGAAGCTTGTTCAGAAGCAAAAGAGCTTAGGCAGAAGCAAGAGTTATTCATGTAAGTTTACCTTAAGATGTGTGTAATCTGAGGCAGCAAAGCGCTGAGATGCTGTTTCCTATGAAGCAAATTCTGTGCACCATTGGTAGATGCTTTACAGAGCTGAATGGGTTTCAGTGTTATTTCTTCAGTATAAGCAATACTGAGAAGTCTCCTTTGGAGAATGTTGTCTGATTTCCTGTAAAGTGCTGCCACAGGCCCAGCCACCAATCAGCACTATGAGCTTTGACCAGTGAATACCCATTATTTCACTTCTCTGAGTCTTCCTTGAATAGAGAGAAAAGTAAGCGCACAGCTCTAACCTTCTTTGTGCTGCATTTAACAATTCTACCCCAGTGTCTGCTGTTCAAAGAGCAGCTATAAGTCTTAGCATGAAAGGGATGAACTTCTTTTGCCAGATATTTTTTTCAGTTTAAGAAAAAATAATGATTATCCGCTGAACTTAAACTTTCTCCCACCTTCTCTGCCTGATCAAAGGGTTTAGAGAATTGTTTTAAGAGAGGTATAAATATTTTAATCACTTTGTTCTCAAAAGAAATAAATACACTTGGGGGAAAACGAATTAATTCTGCTCTCAGGTGACATGGGAGCTCAATAGATTTCTCTAGCAATGTGTGAGAGGAGTATTTGGCTGCATGCGCTTAAGTAGGAAATATTTTGCCTTATCTTCACAGCTGTTTTAAAACCAATATAAGAAAAAAACAGATATTTGCATCCAGAGCAGGTTGGAAAAATAATTTTTCTACAGAAGATTTGGGGGTTTTGGGGAGGGAAGCAGTTCATCATGAGAATCCATGGCCACAGTACCTCATAGAACAGGGGTGGGCAAATGTTTCGGCCCAAGGACCAAATGTGTGTATGGAAATTGTATGGTAGGCATTCATGAATGCTCACAAAATGGTGGGGGGAAGGGAGCCATCTAGAGGTGCAGACTCTGAGATGGGGCCTGAAATGAGGAGTTCAGGGTGTAGGAGGGGGCTCCGGGCTGGAGCAGTGTGTTGGGGTGTGGGAGTGTGAGGGCTCCAGCTGGGAGTGCAGGCTTTTGCGGTGGGGCTGGGGATGAGGGGATGGGATGCAGGAGGGTGCTCTGGGATGGGACGAAGGAGTTCAGAGAGTGGGAGGGGGATAAAGGCTGTGGGGGTGGGATGCAGGAGGAGGTCAGGGGTGAAGGCCCTGCAGGGCGGCGCTTACCTCAAGCTGCTCCCAGAAGCCGTGGCATGTCCCCACTCTGGCTCCTACGCGGAGGCATGGCCAGGCAGCTCTGCATGCTGCCCTACCCATAGGCGCTGCCCCTGTAGCTCCCATTGGCAGGGAAAAAATGTGGAGTCCCCTGGTTGACCCTAAGCATAGGTGCCGGAATGGGGCTCTTCCTTTGCTTCTGGGAGCCATGGCACATGTGGAGTGGGTAAGCCCCAGACCCAACACCCGGATTAAAGCGTCTGAAGGGCTGGATGTGGCCCCGGCTGTAGTTTGCCCACCCCTGTCATAGAAGATATCTAGTCTAGCTGGGTAATGCCACGTCATTGCCTTCTCTAATAGAAACAACAGCAACAGGTATAGATATACAGTAGACTCTCGATTATCCAGGATGATAGGGAAAAATTTAATCCTGGTTAATAAAATCCTGGATAATCACCATCCATAGGAAATATGGGGAGGGGGGGTTGGTTCACCAGCCACCCTGCACTGGGGAGAGGGGTTGTTGATTCACTGGCTGCCCTGTGCCTTGGTGGGACTTTTTTGTGTGTGTGCTTGGGGCGGCAA
This sequence comes from Dermatemys mawii, assembly GCA_007922305.1. NCBI lineage: Eukaryota > Metazoa > Chordata > Testudines > Dermatemydidae > Dermatemys > Dermatemys mawii. Next base: position 20,733,404 of record ML677326.1, read on the forward strand.
CAAAGCCAGAGCCGTCCCTGCGAGTTACGTGTATTTTTTTTGACATCCTGGTTAATCCACATCCTGGTTAACCCAATCCTGGATAATCGAGAGTCTACTGTAAAAACAAAATCCTACCAAAACAAGACTCCACTGCACATGCTGCTTGTGGATGAGGATGAGCGAACAAACATGACAGATTGTGTAGTCATGCTGGTTAATGCACTTTGGGAAGGCACTCAGATATTACGCTGACAAACACTGTTAAAATCTATATAGATTAGAACAGGGGTTTAAGGCACCATGAGTGCATTTCTAAATTGAAGTATTAATGGTTTTGGCCAAAAAATGAAGTTTTTGGTTTTGGGGTATTCCTTTTTTTATGAAACATCAAAATTGTCCATTGCTAGCAAATACTTTGCAAAAAATTAATTTAAACAAAACCATAATTGTCAGCCAGTCCTATTTATGGCACTCAAACAGGTGCTTTATTGTAGTTATTTTATGTAAACAGTTGGAAGTCATATTACACGTAGTGCAATGTGTGTGACATAGAAAATCATGCCCATCACTGTTGTGTCTGGGCAGAACTGTAATTACAAAAAATAAAAAAAACAATTGTACCTGAACCAAAGTTCACTGAAGTCAGTGGAAATTTTGCCATTGACTTCAATGGGCTGTAGCTAAGGGCACTAAGTATGAAGACCAACGTTCCCTCTAATTTTTGACAGGACGTGTGCAAATTTGATAGGCCATGTGCAAATTTTTGTGCTTCTGTGCAAATTTTTGTGCTTCTGTGCAAATTTTTGTGCACGTGGCGTTTTGCCGTGTGCATGGGGTTTAGGATCTGTGCATGCATGTGCACAGCTTAGAGTGATGAAGACTGTATTTTCTTCCTTGCCCAAGTAAATAGATATTGATTTTCCTTCTTCCTTTTCTCTATCCTTCTCCAGCCCCTCCTTGTTCCCCACTCCTGGGAAGTTGTGGGAATGCTAACATGAAGGGATGGGTCTCACAATTTGTTCCAAAAGTGGCCAGATGTGAGGGTGTTCTAACATTTTGCAGAAGAGGGTTCCATAACTATTAGGTAGCTGCTGAGAATTCCCTTGTACTTGTGACACACCCTAGGCATGATGAGCTCTGGTGCTCCTGTGGAAGAGAACTGTTGTGCTAGGTCAAGTTCATGGACAGAGGGATGGTTTCTGAAATAGTCAAGCCCAGTGAATTCAGAACTGAACTGTGTCACTATTATTCACCTTGTTTGGCTTTTCCTCATTGGCTTGTGTAAAGTTTGCACAGCTAGGCCCAAATGGTTTGAAGATTAAGATTAGGGCCTTAAATTGGATCTTTCATTGGATTAGGGGGCCAGTGAAGTGAGGAACACTAGGTGATGACTTCTCATTACCCTGTGTTAGCTAAATGACAGGGTCCTGCATCTTGTACCATCTGGGTCTCCATAATAGCATTCTCAGACAGGTATAGAGTATTCCAATCATTGATTCTTGAGGTGATGCACATGAGGCCACATCTGCATTGGAGTGGAAGGGGTGAAGCCTTGCAGTGGTGCTGATGTAGCACAGTAGTGAAGTCAACTTCTTAAAATGAGTAGCTGATTCAATAGAACCTCAGAGTTACGAACACAGGAGTTACGAACTGACCAGTCAGCTCACACCTCATTTAGAACTGGAAGCATGCAATCAGGTAGCAAAGACAAAAAAAAAAAAAAAAAAAAAAAAGCAAATACTGTACAGTACTGTGTTAAACGTAAACCACTAAAAAAAATAAAGGGAAAGTTTTAAAAAATTGACAAGGTAAGGAAACTGTTTGTTTCTGTGCTTGTTTCATTTAAATTAAGATGGTTAATTAAGATGGTAAAGTTTTCAAAGCTATTAAGTCAATGTGCAGCTGTAAACTTTTGGAGAACAACCATAATGTTTTTTGCAGAGTTACAAACATTTTGACGTTATGAACAACCTCCATTCTAGAGGAGTTCATAATTCTGAGGTTCTATTGTACATTCAACAGTTGTGTAAATCTGTGGAGCTTGTAGTACAGTATTAAAATTCCTCTAAGCAGCCTGCATCTCAAAGCAATGTATACTGACTATATGACTTGATCTTGCAATGGGCTAAGCTCCCGCTTAAAGCAACAGGAATTGAGAGCACTCATTTTGTCACAGGAATTGCTCAGCACCTTGTAGGATTCAGCTCGTAATATCTCCAAAGTACATTTTAAGAAGAAAATATCCCTGCAGTATTGGGACCTGCATAATTCTTTGGATTTTGTTAAGATTGCCCTAAAATTCAAGTTATTCTGCACAAGGGAATGTCATTTCAACAGGGACTCAATGTTACTCACTGCCAGACAGTGGGATTTTAAGGCTCCACAACTGGATTGTATACTAGTCTTTTCTCTATTAAATGGCATCCTCTCATAAGATTGGGTTCTTGCAGCTTTTAATTATTCTCTTTTAGTGTTGGGATAAAGAGCTAAATCTCCCATGTTTAAATATATATATATATATATATATATATATATATATATAATTTACCTTTCATTTCCACACCTCTTATCTATCTTTATAATGATCAATTCACTTACTAGTCATGACAACATAGGGAAATTAGTTGCACTTCATGCTACTCCAGGTATCCAGCAACACTGAATGATATGTCAGAATCACAAATTCAAATTTCTAACAACTTAATTATTTTAGTATGTGAGTACTAGATAAAAATCAACAGAAAGGCAAATAGAATTAAACCATTTTTATAACACAGTCCAGTGTGAGGTGGAGATAAACTGAACTATAGAATAAACTTAACCTTGTTTGGCACATGGAGTGAAGTCCTGGCCTCCCTTTCCAGAGCTGTGAAAGGGCTGAAATACAGTAAACTCTGTAGTAAATATGGAAGTAGGAGAAGGAAGAGACGGCTCCTGTCTGCAGTACATCCTATACCCAAGTTGCCCTGCTTTGTCATAGTGCAAAAGAGTGAATGGGATGAGGAAAAGGCAGGGCCATTTCCAGTGCATTCATGAAGTGCATTTTTTTCACGCTCTACAGCCTCTATATACCAACCGCTCAGATCTCCAGTCTGTGTTATACCCTGGGCTGTGAAAACTACTCCATCTACCATCCCCTGTGCTGTTACTATTCAGGTTTTGTATGTGGATATACGTTTTACCAACAATTCCAGTTAACGCCAAAGGGAGTTATCCACTCAATGAACAGATGATGTATATAGATAATAGATGGTCTATAGCATTACAGTGCTGCATTTAGAGGGTCCTCTTTTTATGAAGGGTATTTCCATGTATAGTTTGATTTTGTTTTTCCACTCTATTATTTGTAATACTTCCCTGGAAGCCAAAAAGTAGCATTTATTTCCCTGCGTTGAGCAACATCGAACCTAATGAACTTTGGAATTTATTTGTTTTGTCTCAGTTTCGTTTTTTGTTTGTTCCCCAGCCTACATGACAAGGTCAACACAGCTCTGGCAATTATATGCGCTATTCTCAATCTATTTAATGATTACAAAAATTAAGGGATGTGTTTCATGGTTATTATGAACACACAAAGTATTGCACACATAGTATATGCATATTTTTAAAATTGCCTAATTGTATTAGAGCTGCCATACTCCTCAAAAGTGTTCAAAATAGCGAGATACAAAAATTGACTCAAACACAAAAGACATAATTTTAACTGGCGACTTACCAAGATACCACTGATATCAAACCAATTAACTCAACAATGGGATTCTCAGAGAGGCTGCACTTGTGACCGGCACAGTTTGCTGCCAGGAAATCTGACTTGAATCAGATGAAAGTTTCTAATCCTGAGTAAAAAAGGAAATCTCAGAGCTGGGCAAACAGCAATAATGATGATGATGATGATATTTTATTTCAGCTAGGTCTGGAAAATGTTTGAAAATATGACCTATATGTTTGTGAACCGAGAATAATAGAAACAGAATATACCTTGCATGAGTGAAACATGCCTTTCTGATTGTTAGGTTTGATATACTACAGCACAAGTCATTTATGTGTTAGCCCCTTGTATGTTAATCATCATCCCTACCTAATTCATGCTATTAAATGGCATAGACACTGTCCACAAGTGGAACATGTTCATTGTATTTGAACTCAATGGCAACTCCCATTCACATGAAGGGAGTTTGGATTAGTCCCATAGATCAAGGGTTCTCAAATTTCATTGCACTGTGATCCACTTCTGACAACAAAAATTACTGCACATCCCCAGTGTCCTATATTCCACTGGATTCTAGAGTCTAGAATCAGGGCCGGCATTAGGGGGGTTGTAAGCAGGGCAATTCCCCATGGCCTCATTCCACAGGGGACCAACTGAAGCTAAGCTGCTCATGTGTTGGTTTCAACTCCAGGCAGTGGGGCGCAGACTTCGGCTTCCAGCCCTGGGGGTAGGGAGTCTAACACCAGCCCTGGCGACCCACTTTGGGGTCATGACCCACAGTTTAAGATCCACTGCCATAGATTGTAATACTGATGCCTCTAACTAAATGTGCCATCTTTGCTCAGACTAGGGTCGATGAAAATCAAAACCACACTTGTCTTATTTTAAAACAAGACAGTGGGACAACACCTTAGGTATGTGTGTGTGTGTGTGTGGGGGGGGGGGGGGGTAATAGAAACTGTAAAAGTTTAATGATCATTTCAAGTACATGCAGAGCAATCCTAGAGAGAAGCATCAAGCAATTAACTGCTCATTAGCCCTAGGTTTTCTCTCAGAAACAGGTGCGGTCTTGCAGGGTTATGTTCTGTCACACTCCTGTTCAGTGCTAAGAGGATCAGTGTGGAATATTGGTTGCAGTGCCTTTACTATGCTAGTGAAAACTAGCTTTATATTTGTCTCTTCCAATCCAGTTGATTTGGTAAGACAATTTATCCAGTGTCTAATGAAGACTAGAGCGTGGATGAGGGTGCGCTGGCTGAAACACTCTACCAGTAAGACTGAGATAACAGGGCAATGACCAGAAGAAAAGACAGAAATTATATCAGCAATTCCAACTGCTTTCTACCTTCAAGTCCTTTCTACCCTTCAAACTCTCCTCCTCCCTGCTTTGCAATATATGTATAGTCCCTCTCAAGCCTTTGCAGATCCTCCCCCATAAAGTCCCCCTGGATACCAGTTCCCAAAGATCTAATGCTTATTGGCATGTGCACATAAATAGGACTCCAGCCAGTCTAAATGCTTTAATACCTGCTAGTCTACTTTTTAAAATTCTTCTTGGTTTCTTTTTTCATGTGTTTTTGAGACGAGGGCACACATCTTAGCCTGATTAGGTATTTTCAAATGTTTCGATTTTCAGTCCTCAGAAAGACGTTTTAAACGTTCAAAGTACATTTTATTTCTTAACATCCTTTGTCATCTTAAAAAGCATAGTTTTGTGTAACTACACTGGCCATCTTCTTAAAAAACATATATATAACACTATGTAGTACGAATAACTGATTTCAGAAGTTTTAATCTTAAGAGCTTTAATAGCTAAATAAACCATATAAGCAGATTGACAGTATTTGCGAATTGGACTTGTGGAAATTTAACAGAAAAGAGAGTGCAATCCAAAGTGGTCACATCGATCTTGACCAGGTTCACAGGATTAATCAAAAGCAAGTCAGACAAAAGTAAAATAGCCCAGTTTTTTTGTTTGGTTTTTTTTTTTGGTTTTTTAAACACAACATATTGTAGAAGTTAATATAAAAATGTTACATACCTGTGACTCTAGGGACACCAATATTTTTAAACGAACTGTTTCTAATTTAAGCTTCATATCTGAGGTTGAACATACTTCCTGAGACACAGCTGAAAAAACCTTTTTGGTTAATGAAACTGCCTTTTGAATGGTCAGACAACTACAGTCTTGTTCCTTGGTCATGATTTATCCCAAACAATATGTAAAGATACATCTCTCTCTCTCTCCCCTACCTTTAAAAGAACATGCAAAGTCAAGCGCTCAGAAATTAGGATGTGCCAGAGTTAAGGTTTCCTGTGTAACATTCATTTGGCCTCTTTGTACATATGCATTATGATTTGATCTTCAATTATATTATCACATTTTCCCGCAAAACCCTTGCTTCATTCAGTGCATGCGATGGATGGTGCTCACTTAATGGACAGCTATTCAATATATTTTTCTCCTCATTGTTCAGTGTGTGGCCCAGGCCTTATTTATTCACCCAAAGACAGAACTAATTTTCCTCATGGTCTCATCTTTATAGTTACTGAGTGCTTCACAATTAAGTCTTTGATCTTCAGAACACTTCCATGTAGGGAGGGAGCGGTATCATCTCATTACAGATGGGAAATTTAATTCTGGCATTTCCTAACTTTTGAATGCTTGATTCCACAAACTTAATCATGTTCTTTTTAATGTATTTATTTGTGTGTAATTTCCTAATTTAAAAAAAAGCAAAGTGAAAAAACAAATTCCATCAGCTACATCACACAGACTTCTGCCATTTGAGCTAATGGAGTAACTGATAGCAGTAATAGGTTATCATCCTTTATGTGGACTAATACTGAAGAGGACTATGAGACACTTTGCCGGTGGGTTTCACAGACATGTGTTGATAGCAGAAGAATGGTGAGAGTCAGGAACTGCACACCACTTTCGGCAGTGTGTACTGTGTGTGTATATTTAGGGCTTGGCTATACTTGCAGCTGTAGAGTGCTTTGGGTTAAACCAGCCTTTGGAGAGTGCTCTAGGGAAGGTGCTCCAGTCTGTCCACACTGTCAGCTGCAAGCGCTCTGGCATGGCCACATTTGCGGCACTTGCAGGAGCATTGGGAGCGGAGCATTATGGGCAGCTATCCTAGCATTCAAGCGGCTGCAACGTGCTTTTCAAACAAGGTGGGTGGTGTGGAGTGTGTTGTGTGTATGTGGAGGGAGAGAGTGAGCGGATTTTTGGAGTGCTGAGAGTGTGTCAGCATGCTATCTTGTACGTTCAGTTCCCCGTAGTCTCCCTGCCTCTCACTCTCCCAGTAAAGCTTTGCTTTTTTGATTTGCCCCGTTGCAGATAAGCTGCCGCTGTCTGAAATGGAGCTCTGAACAGGCACTTCTGCATTCCTCCAGCCAAGTTCAAAAGAAAGGGAGGAGAAGCCTCTTGACTTAAGGAGATTAGAGGGCATTTCCGGAGGTCAATCAGAGCACAGTAACGTTACTACCCATTTACACTGGAGCTGCAGCATCTCACCCAATATGCAACCATTGTTAATCCTCTTGCAAGGTGGAATACCAGGAGTGCTCCAGCCAGGGAGTCAGAGCACTCTACGTGTCTTGCTAGTGTGGATGGGTAGTAAGGTAGAGCGCTCTGGGAGGCTTTATTGTGGTATAAAGTGCCATAGCTAGGCACTTCTGTGAAAAGCAGACCATGGCCACCCTGCAGTGTGTGGTTATAAGCGTCAGCAAAAGGCTCTGGCAGAGGCCAGGCAGCAGTAAAAGACTTCAGCAGCTCTCCACTTTCCGGTTGCCAGAGTCTTTCCCTACAGCAAGGAATGGCTCTATGAGCAAGGGGGAGGCTCTGCCAACCTGTCCCTGCTGTTGGGAACCTTCCCAGAAGCAGGGAAATGACAAAGCCTTTCCCCAATGTCGGAGACTTTTCCAGCTAAAAATAGCAGCGTTTACAGGGAGGCACAGTTTGAGTGAACAGAGAGCTATGTTGGGTATGTGCTTGCATGCATACCCATACCCTTCAGGCATGACTTTACTCACCTAAGCAGTGTCTCCCTATCTCCATTGCTATTTATATCTGTGCTGGAGGTGGCTAAACTGATACATACACTACATTCCACCCAAAGAAGCATGCAGCGTAGAGGTACCCCCACTTCCATTCCAGACTCTGGAGCGGGGTGTACTCTAATGGGTACAGTCATTTTTCCTTGTTCATGCCTCTCCCCCAAGATAGACCCCTTCTGTCCTGTTTGCCCAATCTGTCCCTGGTCCTGTCCCTGACCTGTGTCTCTTCCCCACCTATGGCTTCTTGGCCCAACCCCATTCTCCTTGCATATCCAGTCCTACTCTGTACTATTCAAGCTGCTAATCCCAGTCCCCTTTCCCAGCCATTCTTGGTTCCCTCTCCAACTCCTTGGATCAGTCTCCTGGCCCAGTCAATTCCAGTTTCCCCTTCTTGGATCCTTGTCAGGTTTGTCTCTTCCCTCCCCTTGCCCACCACCCACTAGCTCCCAGTCCTTGTCTTCTTCCCAGGTCTTCAATCCAATAGAAATCCAGTAGAAATCAATAATAATAAATAAAGCACAAAAGACCAGCAATGGCATGTGCAAAAACCTGGTTACATTTTGTACCATTAGAAATAAAAAAAATTCAGAAGTTTCAGATAATTTTATTTAGTTCTGTTTAAAGAAAAATCAGATTAGCCACTGGACAAATACAAGTCTCCCCTTGAAGTCAGTGGGAATTTTGCCTGATAGACATCATCCTGTGAGGTGTTAAGCATCCTTAACTATTATAGATTTTCTGAGTCCTGAGTAAGGACTGCAATATTTTTAAATAGTACCGCCTCTAAATGTAGGTATTTGTCACTTCTCCTCCTGATGATTCAGCATATTGTAGCCATGTATTAGCTGTGCATATAGTGATTTCAGTTTTACACAAACAACTATAAAGATCAAAATTAAAACTAACAGGTGATAATAGTCTGAGAATACATTCTTAGTCTGTACAAATTTTTGAAGATTTACTAGTATGAAGAGTTGTAAATGGCTGCCTTAACAAAAGCGTTCAGCAAAACAGCTGAAGCCAAGCTCTTCAGCAGTAAAACCCAACATGGTAATTTAGGTCAGCATCTTGTGTGTGGGACACAGTAGTGGTTTGAACTTTATATTTGGTTGTTTAGTTTGGTTTTTTTTAAAGGTAGGGTAATTTTTTTTTCTCTTTAAAATGTTGTGAGCTAACTTAGAGCTTGTGAAATCAAGGGACTTTTCAATAGTTGGGCCAAATTCTACCTTGATGCACCTGTTGTATTATCATAGCCCTCAATTCTTAATGCACACAAAGTTCTGGTGAGACATTTTGAATGCAGCAGGGCCCTGCATGTAGGCCCCATTACAAGATGTCTCGGAAGGGGGAGTTGTGTCCACTTTCAATTCTTGCAACCTCCCTCTGCTGTGCTTTCTATGGGGAACCTGCATTTGCATTTAAATGAGGGGTAATGATGTGAGAACACCTCTTCCTAAGAGAGAGAAGCCACCAGAGGAGAGAGGAAGGTGAGACAACACTAGGGTGACCAGACAGCATATATGAAAAATTGGGACAGGAAGTGGGGTGGTGGTGGTAATAGGACCCTATTTAAGAAAAGGACCCCAAAAGCGGGACTGTCCCTATAAAATCGGGACATCTGGTCACCCTAGACAACACCGTGTAGGGGCAGCACACTATGAGGATGGAATTTTCTTCCTCCACTGATTGGTCTGCAGCACATGGAAGCTGCATCAGATGACCCCTCCTTTGTCTCCAAAGACCTCCCCTTTCATGGAAACATTTTTCTCCAGTGGGTTTTACCATGGAGAATAGGATATAACACAGGGTGCTAAACAGGGTGTGAAGGCTGCCAGAGATTGAACTAGGGGATTCCATAGCTAAAAGCACGAGCTGCTCAAGCTTGAACTAAAGCTCCCTTGCAGGTGCTATAACACAATCATATCCTCTGTGGATCAGGCACCAAGGAGGGGATCTGTAACAGCATAAGAAGTATGCGTAATGCAACCCATTAGTTCAAACGGTGGTTTTCAGAGTAGAGTCCATGGAACCCTTCCTGGTGGCCCATAGAATGCAGTTGTTTGAGAGCTAAACAATGGAAGGACTGGGGTGTTTGAAAGGAAGATGGCTCTGTGAGAGGATGTTTCTTTTAAGAGAGAGCCTGCAGAAGGAGAAACTCTGATTTGATACAATGAACAATGTCACTGGAGGGAGGATGATCGTAGCCCAAATTCAAGTAGATAATTCATTTCACCACAATTACATATGTGCACAGGCCTAATGTGGATACCCAGTTCTTTAATATATATATCAAACAATTATTAGAGTTTCTTGGCACACTTAAGTATTTGTAACTTTGTTGCTTTCTTGGGTAGTTGGAACATCTAAAAGAACATACGCAAATGGTTTCAAACATCACAAGATATTTTTCTGAAATCCTGATTTAGGACCTGACTCAAAGCCCATTGAAATCACTGGAAATACTCTCATTGACATATGGCTTTTGATCAGTCTCCACATGGATGGCTGCTATATATTATATCACAGAATAACTGCAGTTAAACACTTTCCACCACTTTTCCTTGGAAGAATGGAGAATAACTACTTTGCATTACAGGATTTTAGTCTTCTTAATTTTGTGTAATTGAGGTATCATGTTGTTAGGTCCTAAAATAAGGTAATAAGTTGACAGTTTCTCCTTCCTATAAGTAGGTCGAGCACATCTATCTCGCAGTATCTCAGAGGTTTCTTAGGCCTATATTACAAATGCTAAAACATTATTGTTTTAAACTGTGATCATGTAACAGCTTGTGAATATGACAAGAATCATGTGTTTGCACCCACATTCCTGTATTTATTAATATTTCACATATTAATGTTTTTCTTTTCAAATAATCCCCCATAGGTTCTAAAATGTTCCCTGTCTGGGAACAGGCCAAGGAAGACACTGGTCCCAATTGCTCTGCACTGGGCTAGAGAGGAAAAACACTCTGGGCAGAGAGGAATGTGCCTTCAGGTGGCAGGACCTAGTAAACAGATTTTTTTCCCCCTCCTTCTCTAGTTTTTTTGTTTTGCCTGTTACCTGTGGGTGTGGCCAGGTCACGGTCATAAAAAAACCAAACAAACCCAAATCTGTTTTTAAAATGATTTCAAAATGTAGATTAAATAAACCTGCTACTCCAGGAATGATTGGAGTTTGGTGGTAGGAGCTGGAGGAATTGGATAATTTGCATTTACAGCTGGCTCTGTATTTTTAAATGCAACCTACTTCACTGTGTGTTCTAAACAACAGTACCTAAGGAATTTTAGAAAAATAATAAGGCATTGTTGAGCCAGCTATGGAAGTGAGCTCAGTGTTCCTGGGGCTAAAACTTCGATTTGTAATTCTGCCTGGAATCATTTCTCTGTGGGGAAACTGAATTGAGGTGAATATCTAATAGAAGAGAAAAAGAAAGAAAGGAAGTGCATGGAATTGTAAAAGTGAAATAGCAGAAGTTTTCAATACTGTGGTACACAGAATTTATTGGTACTGAAATGTTACTTAAGTACATATGAAGTGAATAACTGATGGAAATTATTTGTTCCCTGCAAAAATGAGAGAGAGAAATTTCGGGGGTTGGGAGGAAAGATCAGGAAATAAGAATGATGTACTATAAAAGTTTAATATTTTTATTATCTGCATTTGTCTAAGACCCACAACGTGCTAGGGGCTGTCTACATTCACAGTCCCTTTTCTGAAGGGTTTATCATCTAAGATCCCAACCCTGAAATCAGCTTTGCTTGAGCAGACTCTTCTGATGTCAATGGGTCTCCATGCAGTGGCAGAAGGGTCCACTGTTCTGGAAATGAAACAGACGGCATTGAACAAGCCAGTTAATAATTTATTGTCTAATCCAATAGGCCCCAATTCAGCCAGGCAGTAAAGATATACTTAAGTGAATAAGCTTTACATGTGTTCTTAAGGTCAAGCAAGTACTGAAATGCTTTGCTGGGTAGAACTGCAGAGCTGAATCGAGGCCCTAGAAAGGTAGCGTCTTTTGGTGAGTGACGAGCATGTGCCTCAATTATTTGGAAGCATTTCTACAAAGTTCCTTTAGAACAATTTTTAAATGTATAGCCTACAAAGCTACTAAAATCTTCTTTCTCTTCTGGTAAACTGAGGATAATTGTTTCATTGTTCTGGAAAACATACTGTTTGGCTTGATACAATAAAGCATATTTTGTGCTGCAGCTTGCCAGGGACTTAACTTTGCCAAACTTCTGTCTCCTCTTTGCTAGTTTGTTCCTAAAATCTTGGAAGAAGTAAATCTAGTAGTGTTTGTACTGTGCTTGATGTCTGTGTGGCCTTTGAGCAGCCTCAAGTCTATTTCCTTTCCCCTGAAATTAAAACAAAATTAATAATAGCCAGCAGTTTCCCTCATGACTTGGTTTGCCAGCAGGGTTTTCGTGTACACACACAGTTATGGGTTGTCTGGGGAAACAAGTGCAACTTGTTTTCCTCATAAAATTTTGAACAAAGGTGGTAATATTTCTAAGGCTGATTGAAAAACAGGAAAATAAATTGGCAGGTGTTTTTTGTTTTGTTTTGTTTTTGCTTTTTATGTTGAATTTTTCTGGATGTTGACAGCCTTCTCCCAGGGCTGGCTCCAGCATGTGCCTGGGGCGGCAAATTGCCCCTGTCAGGGTGGCACTCAGGCAGCTTTCAGTGACATGCCTGCAGCAGCTCCGCCACTCTTCCATCTTTGGCGGAGCTGCCGCAGGCATACCGCCGAAAGCTGCTCTTCCTGTCTTCAGCGGCATGCTTGCGGCACGGTGGAGCTGCTTGGAGTGGCAAAAAAGGTAGAACCAGCCCTGGTTCCTCTGACCCTACCTGAATTTTCAACCTCATGATGGGCGCCTGCAAATATTTTCTAGTAGTTGAGCACTAATTTTCTATTGTTATTGTCTGTCTATTTTTTTCTGATAAAAATCAATTTTGTTTTGTGATTCATTTTCAAATACAAAGTTTTCTATATTATCCCCTGCAGAGCACATGCTAAATTCAGCAGCTGAGAACCCTGGGATAGGACCAGTCTTTCTACAAGGCTTCTGTTCGTTGAGACAACTTTTATTGGCTATTCTAGTGTCCCACTATCTTCACCAGCCATTTCGCTCTATGGATAATCCCACTGCAATTCTATGAATGGCAGCAACGGTATGACCTCTTGTGCACACATGGCACAACCAGAAGCCAGTACTTTAAGTCCCTTGGGGCAAGGACATCTGTTTGTTCTGTGTTTGTACAACATGTAGCACAATGTGATCCTGGTCTATTATTATGCCCCCTAGGTGCTACAGCAATACAAATATATAATAATAATAATTAATATAATAGACGCTGTGAACTCAGTAGGAATGATCTTTGAAATGAAACTCTTTCAAGGTTTGCAGCTGCTTTTTATTCTGAGAGCTGATAAGATTACAACCAAAGGAATGGGACTTCAGACTATCAAAAGGGATGTTCAGTATAGATTGAGTGTCGAGGATAATTTGGAACAAGTGTTACAAGAAGAACTGAGTGACAGCCTTTTCAGCCGTTCTGTCAATATTTTTACAAACTTTGAAGCCAGATTCTCTGATCCAAGATGTTGAAAAGTTAACTGCTACTAAAGTACTTTGCTGCTTCTAAAATTTCCAAAACTTCTTTCAAGTCCCATATTTTGCCAAAACTGGTTGATGCTCCCTTAGCATTGTATAATTTATTTAAGCTATTATTACACCAAAAAACCTTTAAGGTAAGGTTAAGATTGCAGTAGCATTTCAATGTTTTGAATCCACGTAATTTTTCAAGAACTAATTTGTATTCTATGTATTACAGTAGCAAGATTGGGATTCCAATGCACAATGCATATGAAGAGTCACTTTCTGCTCCAAAGGTCTTACAATCTAAAGAGAAAGACAAAGAAATGTTGGGAGCAGGGCCAGAAGTAAAGTGACTTGCCCAAGTTACCCAGGAGTTGAGCTGGAAATAGAACACAGGTCTCCTGAGTACCCTATCCATGGACCATGCTGCTTCCTCTCTAAAGCGTTATCTCTAGAAGAATGACAGTTAAAATAAAAATAAACTATTAGAACAGGAAATTCCAAATTAAGGGTAAACCTAAAAGAACACCAAGGCTCCTCTCCTGGAGGTTGTAGCTGGCTTATAAGAACTTTCTCTAGAAGCCTTAGGATGCTCATCAAGGCCCCTGTGCACCACCAAACATGGTTCATTGACTTCCACTGTAAAGCTCATAGTCCCGTCAGTGAACCTTGGAGGCATATGGCTCAAAAGCCTAGTTAGGCTCATTTGGAAGTGTATCCACAGCCTTGCTGAGCTCTTTGGTCTTCTCCCTGACATACTAAATTAGTTTTATTGACAAATAAAAAACTTCTGGTGGCTCAGGCCCCAAACAGTCTAAAAATTCATAGGTAGAAGAGGGATCTCCAATGAGCCAGCTAAGGTCAATTGAGGGATTCTGGTATCCCACAGCTTTCAGAAGGCCCTCAGGAAGATCTCCGTTCCCCAGTCCTAATCCCTGCAGCATCTCTCCAATGCTACAGCTCCCTTAAGGCCTGTTGGAACAGGGCTCCTTTTCTATTGACCTCAGGATGACTATAAGAGGGGAACAGATGAAAACAGGGAAGAGCAGCAGTCGGCTCTCAGGAGAGATTTGAAATGCAAAGAGTTTCAGGTTTTTTTATATGAAATCACACTATTACTTAGAGCTAGACAAAAAAAATTCTGACAGAACAGTGTTCTGTTGGAACAGGAAGTTTTGCAAGAATGTTTTGATTTTGATTTCACACAAAATGTAAATTCTGGTTGCTAAGCAGCTCTACCATTACTTATTTTTCTTTCTATTTGTTTACACTGTAACAAAGCAGGCAGTATGCAGGACGAGGGAAGTATGTTCTAGAGACAAGCGTCTGCAATCCTACTTACATATATACTACAATGCTACCACCAGGAGAGGATTTAGACTTGTCATGATGTCAGCCTGACATCTTTTTATAATCAGCAAATTCCCTTTTAAAACAAAATCTCCTGGAAACCTTTCCAGTGCAAACTTTTCCATATTCAATCCAGTTCTCATGTTGAAACATGGTATTTTTTTTGGTGGCAAATCAGACTGTCTAGTGTCGATGGGTGTACAGCTATGGGCACAACATCTGGAAGCTGTAAATCCAGGGGAGGGAAAGATCTCCTCTTGTCCTACGTAATTTAAAGCTCTTAAAATTTTACAAGATAGTTAGTTTGTTTTCCAGTTGGGCATTTATTCCTTGGAAGCAAAAGCTTTTTTTATGCTTTTTAGTATCCCAGTGAGGTAGTGCCTAAGTGACAACAATCCCTTTCCATTCATTCTTCTCCTTTGAATGTCCTTTCCACCAAATACCTTAAACTGTATATTTTTCTAACCATGGTAGTTACTTTTGTTTATCATAAACTCCATTTGTTGTTTAATCACTGCCTCTAATCTTGCAAGACGGAGTTCTGAAAGCCCCTAGGACATCTTGATTCTTGCTGCCACATTTGCAGTGAAATATGTAATAGTTTATGGATGGGACTTGTAAAGCAAGAAAGACAACCACAAATTTGAATGCAAACATAACATTATATGGGTGGAAGTACTGTGCCAGTTTTGGCTATTTTCTATTTTAAAAGCTGGTCTTAAGGAAACTTGGGTGATTGATAGTCCTTTAATGCTCTAAACACTGACCAGCAAAAAGCACAAGGCTTACATTATTTCCATTAGCAAGCTGGCATTAGTAAAAAGTAAAAACCCAAAGTAAACAAGGTAGTCAAAATATTGGAAAATTTGTAAAGGCCAGGTCTACAGCTGGTCTATCAGTACAGGGGAGGGCACCTGGAGCCTATGCATAGGTGACTCTGGAGTCTCACAGATCTCTTGGGAGCCACACGGTATGGGAGTGAGCTTCATGGACTAGTCTGTAATGTCAGAAGCCCTGCCCCAACCCCATTCCAAAGGATGCTGCTGCTGCTGTTTTGTCCTGCGATAATAATATCAGGCCATAAAGTTTGAGTGTGAATTCAGCAACGTGTACACAGCTCTTTCTAAGGGCATGATATAAGGGGTCCAGTCTGAAAATCTTCACTTTCCTTTGTATGAGTCATGAGTTAGACTTTCCAGACACAACCCCGTTTATACCTTACTTGTCCTGTATATTGTTCTTTGTGCTGTGGTAAGCTGAGCTGCACTGATTCTTTCCCAATGAATTGTGGGAGAACTTCTGGGCACACAGGTGGAATTGTGGGAAGGCACTGGAAGACTCCAAGCATTGGAGTGGTTTGCAGTGAGTGCACGGACTAAAGTGGGATGTATGAGCCACCTGAGTGAAAGCAGCACCTCAGCTTTAGCCTGCAGACCCATACAGGTTGGATTAGTCTGGGTTGAAAGCACCATGGAACTCAGATGAGAGGTTTTTATATGTGATCAGAAAGGACATTAGGAGCAACCCCTGAGTAAGAGCTTGAGTTACATCTCCAGTGAAGATGTGACATGAGGCTTCTGAAACAGCTGGCTGTGTAAGACTTGTGATGAGTATGTTTATTCAGAGTATATCATCCCTTTCTAAACCATGTATTCATTTTGTTCTATTTTTAATCATATTAATTTTAATTAGGAGCAGGATTTCATTGTGTTGAGACATTTTTCAAAAAATGTGGAATTCAGCTATATATGCAGGATTAAAGGTATCTGTGTTTATTCAGAGATTTAAGAACAATCAGAGTGGATTAATATTTGTGTAGGGAGTAAAGAATAGCATTGGCAAAGCTTTTAGAAATTAATTAAAAATGTTTAAGGGTTTTTTTATAGGTCATTTTAGTTGAATCACACTGAAGTAATGAACTATGAAGAGACAGGTTTTTAATGTAAATCTGGAGCATTTGGGTATTTAAATTTTGTCCCACCTGAATATTCATTCATTTGTTCCTCCCATTTTTGAAATACTTAAAGTGCCTTTTATCCATACCAGGATATTCCTAATTCTTGATTTTTCAGTGGTAGGGGATTTGATGATATTCAGAAGATTTACTCAGTCAACTGCTATTTCATCAAATCATTACTGAATTTTTAAGAGCATGTGATTTTTTTTTTAATATATATATTTTTTGCCCCTCACGTGGGTATACCTGATGCTCCAATATATTCCAAAACTTAAAAAGGAAAAAAAAAATCCTAGGGTGCCACAAATCTGTCATGAGTACAACTGGTACGAACTGAAATTGTCGCCATTGCTGGCGACACCAAAGACAATTAAAACTTTTATTTTATGGTCAGGGTTGATGGGGCAGTGCACAATTTGGATTACTGCTGGTTATGACTAACCTATTATGTCAACAAATGGAGGCCTTCAGCCTTCAAGACATCTAGTGCCAAATCTTTCTTGAGCCCAACACTCAGTTTAAACACTTATTTATACAAGAAATATATATAAAAAACATACATAATTTTTCTTTTGACAGCTGTGAAATTGAAGTACATTAGTAAGCCAGGTGCTCAGCTGCTGTAAAACTGTGAAATGAAGAATACTGCATCCAAAACATCTACTGGGGAAATGTAAATAAGCATAATTTGGCCAGGTCACCATCCTTACTTTTGCAGTAACAAAAAACCCCTGGGATCTGTTGTATTTGTGTGGTGAGGAACTTTGTAATCACTCACAGTCAGCAGCAACAATGAACTTTTATTTTGTTTCATCCAAAACAAAAAAAGTACAGATTAACTCCCTGCTAGCAAGAGAAAGCTGAAGTGAACCTCGAGCAAATCCTTTCCTCTGTAGACAACTCCTCACAGGTATTAACAATAGCACCTCTGGTGATCATGTTCCCTTAGATAAAAGTATAGCACGCCCTATGCACACATAACAGGGTGTTTAATGACCAGAAAAATAGCTTATTATGATGTATTTTTTCCAAAATTCTACAGCATGTCCAACAGTAGAGTGTCCCTCAGTGCCATGTTGTCTTGTTAGTATATAGAGGGAAGAGTCTGACCTGCTAAGTCAACAAGAGCATTTTATGCAGCCCTGTGAGTTTTCCTTGACTGCCTCTTTCCCAAGGAAAGTGCAGCACCTCGCTTCTGAGACCCAAGCAGTGCACAACACAAGTGGCTGCAAGTGACCAGCCATGAAAAATCAAGTTATCAGGAATATGACCTCAGCCATGAAGAGGATAATTGTTTGTAGTCATGAGTATACTGAAAGTGTGCTTTCAGGCTGGGAAGATACTGAGAACATGAGATGAAGCAAAATAAAAGCACTGCCTGTGAACAGTGCTGTTTTCTTTTAAGAAATTGGCCTGCAATACAGTACTGAATGCTGAGATTTGCAGGTGAGACGAGACCATGAAATTGGGTCCATATTCCTGAGCTTTTATTCTTTTTGATAAAGAAATAATTCCATATATTTAGACAGTAGCTACCACTGCACTAAATGCCATGCCCAAGCCCAAGCTATCAGATAGCTGGCTCATAGGAATCCTCATTCATCTACTGCAGTTATTATCTAGAATGATATTCATATGCACAAATTATAAAACCCTGTACTAATAAGCAAAAAGGTTGTAGATGTGGCTGCAGTTTGGTTGTAGAAGAGAAAGGTGGAAATATGTGGGTCATGAGAAGTGAGATGATTTGAGGAGAAGTACAGATGAGTGTAGATGGGGTTTTGAATGACTCATTTGTTTATTTCCTTGGTTTTCACAGTTTACCTTGGTTGGACAGCAGTCTAGCAACCCAAAACTAACAAAATCTTTCCATCTCAGTATTTAGGACTTGCTGTTCCCCTTGAAGTAAATGACACAGTTCAGTTTATTTCTATGGGTGCAGGATTGGCCTATAGTAATGTATATTATACTGTGTACTTAGTCATTGGAATTTATAGATTCTCAGATGAAAAGCAATCACTAAAAAATAAGTATAATCTTGCTTTACATAGTTTTGATGTTCTGAAAATGGTGCCAATAAATATGTGAAAATTTCCCCTTGATTTCTGCCTCACACAAAAGTAAAATAAACCAATGCACACCCAAGCTCAGAGTTGCTTGGATAGTTTACCCAAATTATAAAATACTGCATTTTCTCTCTGTAGCACAGAATGCAGATTTTGCAGGTGGGTGACACAGCTAGAGATCCAAACTTATTACTTATGCGGTCTTCTTTAAAATGATTCTATATCACTAGTCTCCCAGTTCAAAAAAATGTTCATTTCATTAACAGAGTAAGTTATGTGAATAGCAATGCAGAAAAGCAATACAGAGAGTCTACTAAGCATACTGAAATTACAAATATATTTGTCCGTGCAATGAGTGAATGACCCCACTGTCTTTTACACTAACTTATTATGCAGGGCAACCCACCACACACTCGCACTGAGGGATTGTTAAAACAGCCATTATCGTATAGGGTACTCTATAGATGAATTGCTCTTTTACATGTTCATATTAAGCATGATTATTTTCAAAACTGATAATGTTTCTCTGCTGTCTTGAAGATATTTTATCCACAGTATTATACCTTGTAAGTATAGGGAGCCAGATTCCCAGGGTACATTCCAGCTACTTTCTGCCTCTCCGCTATTGATCATGTTCGGATTTTGTTGAACTCTGCCTTCTCAACCCTCTTGGCCCAAATTAAGTAGTGATATAAATGGAGTAAGAGAATAAGTTTGTTTAATTTACCCCCCACAGGACAAAACAATGTGATTATGGTACGTTTGTAAGAGAACGTCAGTTTCTGATTAAGGTTCTTGTCAACACATGGAATTGGGAATAGCTGTTCTAGAATAACTCCATATGTGGGCACTCTTATTCCAGAATTAGAGTGCCTCTTTCTGAATTTAGGGCTGGTCTTCACTAGGGCTGGGGATCGGCTGTAGATACGCAACTTCAGCTACGTTAATAACGTAGCTGAAGTCGGCATCTCTACAGTCGACTTACCTGCTGTCCTCATGGTGGCAGCGGTCGGCAGCACGCTCCCCCGTCGACTCCAGCTTATGCCTTTTGGCGAGCTGGAGTTCTGGAGTCGACGGGGGCAGCGCTGGCGATCGATTTATCGCGTCCTGACAAGACGCAATAAAGTGATTGCCAAAAGACCAATTGCTGCCTCGCATAGTGAAGACAAGCCCTTAGTTAATTTGTGGAAGTGGATTAAGTAAAATCAGCAAAGGCAGTCTTGTTTCAGAATAAGGTGTTCACACTTCGAATTACTCAGGAATAGCTATTCCACTTTCAGGTCTGGTCTACACTACGACTTAATGTCAACTTTAGCGTCGTTAAGTCGACCTAAACCTGCACCCGTCCTCACATGGCAGCCATTACCGTCAATTTAAAGGGCTCTTAAAATCGATGTCTGTACTCCTCCCTGACAAGAGGAGTAGCGCTGAAATCGACCTCTCTGGGTCGACTGTGGCTTAGTGAGGACGCATGTAGACTTTATTGGCCTCCGGGAGCTGTCCCACAGTGCTCCACTGTGACTGCTCTGGACAGCACTCTCAACTCGCTGCACTGGCCAGGTAGACAGGAAAAGCCCCGGGAACATTCAAATTTCATTTCCTGTTTGGCCAGCGTGGCGAGCTCACCTGCACAGGACACTCACCATGCAGAGCTCCTCAGCACAAGGCACCACGCAGAGCTCATCAGCACAGGAGACCAACCAGCGCAAAAGAGCTCCAGCATGGTCCACGCAGGAGGTGTTGGATCTCATAGCTATCTGGGGAGAGGAATCCGTGATGGCAGAACTCCGTTACAACAAATGGAATGCCAACACATTTGCCAGAGTCTCCAAGGCCGTGCTGGATAGGGGCCACAGCAGGGAGGCATAGCAGTGCCGCGTGAAAATTAAGGAGCTGAGGCAAGCGTTCTAGAAAACAAAAGAGGCAAATGGACGCTCTGGGGCACCGCTGCGGACATGCAAATTTTACAGCAACCTCAATCAAATACTGGGGGGGCCCCCACCACCATTGCCCCGATGTCCATGGACTCCTCCGATGGGGTAGGCATGAGGATTCAGATGATGATGAAGCTGATGAGGAAGATGATACCATGCAGCAACAGGCAAGTGGAGAGACTCTGTTCCCAGACAGACAGGAACTGTTTGTCACCCTGGAGCCAATACCCTCAGAACCCTCCCAAGGCGGTACCCCAGATGGGGAAGTCAGCAAAGGTACTTCTGGTGAGTGTCCCTTTAGGGATAAGATAAGGCGTGATTTAAAAAGAAGATTTTATTAATGATTAATTTGGAATGCATGCATGGCTAGAACAGCTACTGGAAAAGTCTGTTAATATATTCGGGGATGGAGCAATAATCCTCCAGGGAGATTTCCATGAAGCTGTCCTGCAGACAGCGTTGAACCTTTTGCAGGAGGTTTCTGGGGAGAGCAGCCTTATTTCGTCCTCCATAGTAGGAGACTTTGCCATGCCAGGCTAGGATCAGGTATTCCGGGATCATTGCATAACACAGCATGGCAGCATATGCTCCTGACGCCTGCTGGGATTCCAGCAACATCTGTTCTTTATCCCTCTGTGTAATCCTCAGCAGAGTGATATCGTTCATGGTAGCCTGTTTGAAATAGGGGACAGTCATTTTCAGATGTTCCCGCTGGGATGCTCATATATCTGACTGTGAAGGAATCCTCCCCACAGTATCCCAAGCGGCATGTGTGTGTTTGGGGTTGGGGGAGACAAATCGCACTGGGCTGCTTGTGGTGCACTAGCAGGGAACCTCCATGAGAGCAGCCATCCAGTATGGGGAAGGAGGGAGAGAAATTGTGATGGGCTCCTGCGGTGCACTAGCAGGGAGCCATGCGGTGTGTGGTGGGGTATCACAGAGGCTACCACAGATAAGAAAGAAAAAGAAACGCACAAGAGATGAAATGTTTGCGGAGTTTATGCATTCCTCCCGCAGTGAAGCAGCTCGCCAGAGCGCATGAGAGAAAAATGTTTAGAATCCCAGAATACATGTAGACTTTTAGACTCCAGGCAAAGCCTTTTAGAGTCCAGGGCAGCAGTAGCAGCACGGGAGGAGAGATGGCAGGAGCGCGAAGAAAGGAGGATGGATGCAATGCTGCGGATAATGGAGGATCAAAGTGACATGCTCTGGTGTCTGCTGGAGCTTCAGCAGAACCAAAGATCGCCTCTCCAGCCCCTGTGTAACCACCTCCCCAAGTTCCATTGCCTCCCCACCCAGACGCAGGGTGAGAACGCAGAGGTGGGGAGGAGGCTCCGGGAATCGACCCACTCTACCACACAATACAACACAAGCAGCAGAAGGCTTAGTTTATCACAAAAGTTTTAAAAATGTGCTGTGTCTTTGTCCCCCCCTCCCCTCATCCACCACGCCGACTGGTTTTCCTCCTCACCCACCTCTTCTGGGCTACCTTGCCAGTCTTCCCCTGTGTTTGTGAAGAATCATTAAAGAATGCATGCTTTTTAAAAAAGTGAACTTCATTACTCTGCAAATGCGGGGAGAGATGAGGATGGGGGGAGGCTTACTGCTGAGCAGAGCAAGGGAGCTGGTTTTCAACGGCATTTTGGGCAGTCACAAAACTGTTTCTCAAGGCTTCTCTGAGGCGCAGCGCTTCCTGGTGCGCACTTGTACTTGCGCTCGTGTCTGGCTGCTCGTAAGTAGCGGACAGGACATTTGCCTCTGCCTTCCACCCCGCCATAAACATCTCCCCCTTGCTCTCACAGAGATTGTGGAGCACACAGCAAGCAGCAATAACAATGGGCACATTTCTTTCACTGAGGTCTGAGCGAGTAAGGAAGGTTCGCCACCTCGCCTTAAGATGGCCAAATGTGCACTCCACCACCATTCTGCACTTGCTCAGCCTGTAGTTGAACAGCTCCTGACTCCTGTCCAGGGATCCCGTGTATGGCTTCATAAGCCAGGGCATTAAGGGGTAGGCTGGGTCCCCAAGGATAATGATCGGCATTTCAACACCCCCCACAGTAATCTTCTGGTCTGGGAAGAAAGTCCCTTGCGCCAGCTGTCTATAAATCCTAGAGTTCCTGAACACACGAGCGTCATGAACCTTTCCCGGCCATCCCACGTAGATGTCAGTGAAATGTCTCTTGTGGTCAACCAGTGCTTGCATGACCATTGAACAATACCCCTTGCGGTTTCTGTACTTTGTGCCCTGGTTGTCTGGTGCCAAGATAGGGATATGAGTACCATCTATAGTGCCCCCACAGTTAGGGAATCCCAGCACGGCAAAGCCATCTACTATAGCCTGCACGTTTCCCAGGCACACAACCCTGGATAGCAGCAGATCAGTGATTGCCCTGGTTACTTGCATCACAGCAGCCCCCGCTGTAGATTAACCCACTCCAAATTGATTCGCGACTGACCGGTAGCTGTCTGGCGTTGCAAGCTTCCACAGGGCTATCGCCACTCGCTTCTGAACTGTGAGGGCTGCTCTCATTTTGGTATTCTTGCACTGGAGGGCAGGGGAAAGCAAGTCACAAAGTTCCATGAACATGCCCTTTCTCATGCGAAAGTTTCTGAGCCACTGCAAGTCATCCCAGACCCACAGCACTATGCGATCCCACCAGTCAGTGCTTGTTTCCCTGGCCCAGATTCAGCGTTCCATAGCATGAGCCTGCCCCATTGCCACCAAAATTGCCAGGTTGTCGGACCCCCTACTTTCAAAAACGTCAGTGTCCATGTCCATGTCCTCATCATTGTCGTCAATGATAGCACAATGATAGCGCAGTTGTCTCCTGATCGCCTTCTTGTGCATACGATGCAGCATAAAGTCCACAATAATGCATGAGGTATTGACAATGGCCATTACTGCAGTGGTTACCTGAGCAGGCTCCATGCTTGCACTGCTATGGCGTCAGCGCAGAAAAAGGGCACGAAAAAACTGTTAGCAGTTGCTTTCACAGCGGGTGGGGCACTGCACGGGGAGGGCAGTTAGGGAACGTAGAAAGCTATCCACAATACAGTGTGCGACATGGTGCCTGCTGGGGACTCCGGGAACTGTGGGATAGCTACCCACAGTGCACCACTTGCTATGTCGACGCTTTCCACAGTACTGTGGACGAACGCTGCCGACTTGCTGTGTTTTGTGGGGACACATAAAATCGACCTTATACAGTCTGCTTTAAAAAATCGACTGCAAGGCAATCGACCTAACTCTGTAGTGAAGACATACCCTCAGTTTGTACAGTACCTTGTTCCAGAATAACTTTTATGTGTAGACACTCTGGAGTGGCTGGTGCTCAGTTTTCGACCACAAAATCCAGTCGAAAAGCTCTTTTCAACTGGACACCCAAAGTCCAGTTACTGCAGGTGGGGGAGGCACTCCCCCGTGCTAGCCCCCACTCAGCTGGGGCTGCTTCCTACTTACATTGGGTGGCTGCAGCTCCCAGCCCTGGCTCTGCAGACAAGATCCTCTTGAGCCATGCAGGGATGGGCTCGGGAGGGGAAGAGCAGTGGGGAGATAGTTCCTCTTTAGCCAACAGAGGGATGGGGCCTCCGGAGGAAGGGGCAGGAGTGGGGCCTCTCAGAAGAGGCAGGGCAACGGGGAGGCTTGGGAACAGGGGTAGGATTTGTGCGGGGAACAAGGTGGGGCAGGGCAGGGGAGGTTCCGGCGGGAGTGTCCGGTTTTTATATATTACAAAGTTGGCAAGCCTAAGACAATCCCTTACATCAATCTGCACTGACATACAGTTGCTTACACTGTTCTGAAGCACTAATATGCAATAGGCACCATCAAATATCACCTGTGAATTTATAAATCCAATTTTTATGTGGCTAACTGATAATATTTGGCATCTGCTGTGTAAGACAACTGTGGAAAAGAAGATTATGGGCAGGCTTTCCAAGCAATGTATTGTTGTTCCTATTACAGTAGTTGCAGAAGGCACCAGCCATAGTGTGTTAGGCACTGTACGTATATATCACAAAAGATGGTCCCTGCCCCCAAATTGATTACAATCTAAGAATAAGATGAGAGACAGGATGTGTGATCAATAAATTGATGTTGGTAACAGTGACATGAGTATGATCACCATGACAAACAGCAGTTGAAGCATATTGGGTGGATAAAGAGTTTAGGCACAGAATGACATGCTCACGGTGTGGCCAACCGATAAATACCACAGTGGTAAGAACAAGTCCAGTAATGGTGTATTCAGTAATGGTATGCATGTATGGAGATGGGCCTTTATGTTTTTTGAAAATCTGGTCCTATAATGACGTCACTGAACTAGATTAAATGTAGATATTTTTGCTCTCCCTATAAAAGATGGGAAGAGGTATCAACTAGTTTAGTAGCCATATTACCTGTGAATTAAACAATTCAAAGTCTCATGAGTAATTCAACCTGAGGTTCAAATCTTTTGGAGTTGAGGATCCCGGCCAATATATATTGCTTTCTCCAATGCCCAATACTCTTTAATTAATCGCTTGTTGTGGCCATGTCATTTATGCAGTATTATAAAGCAACATTTGTGGGTTGAAGAAGCTGAGGCCTTACTTAGTCCTTAGGTCTCTCACTTAAAAAAAAAAAAAAGGAGTGAAGACTTCAGTAATTTTTTCCTGTCTTTCCTGTCTTTAATACTCTATGAGAAGATTGAAAATAATTTTCCATTTGTCAAACTTTTTTTCCCCCTGCAGTGAAACTGGAATTAACATCACTGATTTTTGTTTTAGGACCACAACTTCAGCTGAAATAACACTTTATCTTGCCAAAGCTCATTTGCTTGTGCGGTGCACCTGCTTCATCAGCGATGTCAACACAGCTCTGAAATTGTGATTTCCAGATAAATGATGCTGCAGAACTAGTAATGGGACCAGAAAATATAGGGCCAAGTGCGCCTCATGTTGGAAAACCATAGAAACCACAGTAAGCACTAACTGGGGTAGTATCAAGCAGAATCTCCCCTTATGAAAGTGGTATGAGCAGTGTTATATATGGGCCCAAGGCTGTTGCCAGCAAGTTGCAGAGATGCCAAGAAACTGTTAGAAATCTCTTTTCCAGTCTTGCAGACCTTCTGGCATCCGTGTATCTCAGTGCCCAGCGAGAATTTCTGGGGTCTGACCTACTTGTTCATTGAATGGTTGAATCACAGTCTGAAGTGTGTGTGTGCATGTGAGAACAGGTGTGCAATAAATATATATCTGCTACATCCAAAAAACTACATTATTTTTAATGTTTAAATCCCAAAGTAAAACACTCAAAAGTTAGGAAATGCCAGAATTATGATAGTCTTTAGTTGCATGCTCACATACTAATTTTTTTCCTAGACCTCCCACCTCAATATATCTTTTTATCCTCTTTTATCCAACGTGTGGGCCTTGTGTGCTATTTACTGCACACCATTAAAAACCTGAACCAAACACAAAATTAATAATTTCTTCCTGTGCATTTCAATGGTGCTTTTGCCATAGTATCTGACTGCTTCACAGTCATTTATCTTCACCATGCCCTGGTGAATTGAGGCACAGAGAGATTAAGCCTGAAATCATCAAAAGTGTCCACTAACTTTGAGTGCCTAACTTAAGGTATCTAGGGGACCTGGTTTTCCTGAGTACCTAGCATTTTTATATATTTGAAACACAGCTCCAGTTGATTCAGTTGCAGTTGTGTGGACTCAGCCCTTCTGTAAATCTGTCCCCACACTTCTCGTGTTGGGCACCCAGAAAACAAGGAACACATAATTAATGGTCACCTGTGAATAGTTTGGTTTAAGTGGCTTGCCCAGCTTCTTGCAGGAACTCTGTGACAGAGATAGGGATTTAATTCTGGCATTTCTTAACTTTTGAGTGTTTGACACTGCAAACGTAATGTTACCTTGTTGGAGGCTTTTAGTATGTAATTCCCAACAAAACAAAACACAAATTCTATTCTGTGGAACCATGTTCTTGACCCTCAGCTTGGGCCGTCAGCATGGTCTGAACCTTTACATTCTTAGTACAGATCTCTACTCCATTAGCTGGTGTGGTAACTAGCAGCTATAGTAGTCTGATTATGTGGAGCAAGAAAGATTTGGAAGTGTGAATTATCTAGCAAAAGGGGCTTCTTTTGTCATTATTTTCAACATTTTCCAATGCTGTCTTGAAGCTTGTCAGAACTGCTACATTTCAGGTGGCACAAAATATTCCAGAACCAAATTATTTGTTGAACAAATTCGGAGACATGTTTCTCCAATATATTTGATTGCTGTGACACATCCCTGAGCCCCAGTGTGCTCCTTGAAGGCACAGGGTTCTGTACAGAACTCCTTGCAGGACAAGTGCCTAAGTCCTGATACTCAAACTTCACGTCAGCGCTTTGTACCTACCATGTTATTGCTGATGGTAATTTATTTCAGCAGCTGAATTTTTCTATAGTGTCGAAGTTTCATTTATTACAAAGTGCAATTTATCTTTACCAGGAAATAGGACACTTCTTAAATGTATCTTACCTTATCAGGGAATTTGTTTCTATAATAATTTAACTGCAAAGTAGTCATTGATTTGTTCCATGAATATGCCTTAGTGGACATAAATGAAATACTAAGAAATAATCATCCTGTATGAGCTGTGCAGCAGAATACTTTCAATTTGTGCGAAGCATTTTCCAGCTGCTTTTACACAGCAGCATTGATTAGAGATCACAAAGTGAATGCCTGGCTGGCTGGAGATAATATTTAACATGATATCATTTGTTTCAGGAAACCACCTCTGCAGTAAGAATAATGAGGTGTGATGGCTCTGGAAATGGATGTACCAGCTATATTGTGCCTATCATTTCTTATTTCAGCATGTGGCAGTGTCATGCAATAGTAGTAATAAGCTGAGGAAAGTGGAACTTTTTACCAAGCTTCTGTCTCTTCTTTTGGGGTTGGGAGGTTCTGTATAGAGTTTCTGGCTAGCACTTCAAATCCTTTCTGTTAGTACATGGTGGTACAAGGTAGAAAGATTTGTCCTGCTATTTATTTCACCTGCTCATGTATTAAAGACATTTCCTATCATAAACTGACTTGAGCAGCCCCTATAGAATTTCTGCCCCTATACAAATGTTGACACATTTTAACATAACGGTGGAGATTAGTGTGGGACTCTGGAACATGCTTAAGGCTGAAATTCCTGTTCAGGAGGTCTGTCTCTTGCTATTTTTTTTAAAAAACGGGTTTTGATAAATGTGTGTAATTTTAGGTGTTTCTCTGCAGCTTGAGAGCTATGATCGGTCAAAAAGGGAAAGAATTGAATAAATAGTTTGATGCTCTTGAGGGTAAGGTGCTCTCTGCTCTCATCTGTTGGTAAATAGGGAGAGGAACAATCACAGAGCTGCTTCACCTGCATAAACTAGTTCCCCCGAATTCCAGAAGGACAGGAGGTCATAAGGATAAGGAACTCTCTGCCCTCATCTTTGGTGAACTAGGTGAAATACAGCTACAGAGAGGACTTTGTTTGCATAAGCTTTCTACCCTGAATTCCTCTGGTGACACTTTGGGTGCCACCATAACTGTACATAAAATCAGAATTGGTTGGGTGGTGGAACTGAACAGAGAGGAAATGAAGTGTGCATCCTTGGTTGCAAGGAGTTGGCGGATGTGATTGCAGGGACATTGGCCATTATCTTTGAAAACTCATGGTGATCTGGGAGGTCCCGGATGACTGGAAAAAGGCTAATGTAGTGCCCATCTTTAAAAAAAGGGAAGGAGGAGGACCCAGGAAACTAAAGGCCAGTCAGCCTCACCTCAGTCCCTGGAAAAATCATGGAGCAGGTCCTTAAGGAATCAATTTTGAAGCACTTTGAGGAGAGGAAAGTAATCAGGAGCAGTCCACATGGATTCACCATGGGCAAGTCATGCCTGACTAACCCAATTGCCTTCTAGGATGAGATAACTGGTTCTGTGGGTGAGAGGAAGACAGCAAACATGTTATTCCTTGACTTTAGCAAAGCTTTTGATATGGTCTCCTACAGTATTCTTGACAGCAAGTTAAAGTATGGGCTGGATGAATGGACTGCAAGATGGATAGAATGGATAGAAAGCTGGCTAGATCACTGGGCTCAACGGGTAGTGATCAAAGATTCTATGTCTAGTTGGCAGCCAGTATCAAGTGGAGTGCCCCAAGGGTCAATCCTGGGGCTGGTTTTGTTCAATATCTTCATTAATGATCTGGAGGATGGTGTGGATTGCACCCTCAGAAAATTTGCAGATGACACTAAACTGGGAGGAGTGGTAGATACACTGCAGGGTAGGGATAGGATTCAGAGGGACCTAGACAAATTAGAGGATTGGGCCAAAAGATATCTGATGAGGTTCAACAAGGACAAGTGCAGAGTCGTGCACTTACGATGGAAGAATCCCATGCTTTGCTACAGATTAGGGACCAAGTGGCTAGACAGCAGTTCTGCAGGAAAGGACCTGTGGGTTACAGTGGGCGAGAAGCTGGATATGAGTCACCAGTGTGCCCTTGTTGCCAAGAAGGCAAATGGCATTTTGGGCTGTATAAGTAGGAGCATTGCCAGCAGATCGAGGGATATGATCATCCCCCTCTATTTGGCATTGGTGAGGCCTCATCTGGAATATTGTGTCCAGTTTTGAGCCCCACGTTGCAAGAAAGATGTGGAAAAATTGAAGAGAGTCCAGCGGAGGTCAACAAAATGATTAGGGGGATGGAACACATGTCTTATGAAGAGAGGCTGACGGAACTGGGCTTATTTAGTCTGCAGAAGAGAAGAATGAGAGGGGATTTGCTAGCTGCTTTCAACTACCTGAAAGGGGGTTCAAGAGAGGATGGATCCGGACTGTTCCCAGTGATAGCAGATGACAGAACAAGGAGTAATGGTTTCAAGTTGCAGTGGGGTAGGTTTAGGTTGGATATTAGGAAACACTATTTCACTAGGAGGGTGGTGAAGCACTGGAATGGTTTACCTACGATGGTGGTGGAATCTCCTTCCTTAGAGGTTTTTAAGGTCAGTCTTGACAAATCCCTGGCTGGGATGATTTAGTTGGGGATTGGTCCTGCTTTGAGCAGGGGGTTGGACTAGATGACCCCCTGAGGTCCCTTCCAATTCTGATATTCTATTATTCTAAGGCCACAGTAGACCTCTGAGTGAACTTTGGTGAGGCCCTCCTACCCAGCCACTAAATATGCAGAAATTACTAGAGCTGGGCTACATGGCAGAGTCTCAGGACTAGACCAAACAGTACTTCCTGGAGGACTGGAGACAGGTGTTCCTGGATGCACCTCAGGACCATGACTATGCTACTAACTGACACCAAACTGTGAGTGGAGTTTACTGGGTGGGGAAGGAGGAAGTGACATGGTAAAGTGACAGTTGCTTATTGGATGTATGCATTGACGAATGGGGAACAGAATTAACAGACTCCTTCTAGAGTTACCTTGGGGGAGTGTTTTACTTACATTCATTGAAATACATATGTCACATTCTGTACCTTAGGGGAACACCCAGCACCACCTTGTTCATTCTTATAATATGATTGTGTGGTATCTAATACAAAGTTTGTCATGTTGGGGGTCTTCAGAAGGCTCATGATGCACTGAGCATTGTTGTTATAGTAATATTAGTGTTATAGGTTGCATTCATGTATAAAGTTATGAGGCTGAGAATGTGTCCTCATGGCTTAAAGGAAGCCCAGGAAAAAGCTCTCCAGAAGCAGAGGGGCAATTCACACCTCATCAGGGCATGTATGGGACAAACCTAGTCCAGCCTCACAGAAACTAAGGACACTGGCCTAGGCAACAACAAAAGATCTGTTGAAATCTCGAGTGAGTCACCCCCTTCCTTTGGTCAGTTTGGGACTGCGATGAGGGAATGCTCACCTGACTCTGAATGGGGGCGAGAGGCAAAGCCAAGAGGGAAGAAAGGACATGATACAAGGGAGAGACATTTTCTATGCTCTTCCTCTCTCTTCCACCTACATCTACAGGCACCACACCAAGCGCCCATGTTGAGGGGCAGCAGATGGAGCAGCCACATGGCTTTGTCACCTTCTGCATGCCACATTGAAGTTTTCCATGTCTGGCCAATACAGAGGGCAATGCTGGTGAGGGGACAGGAGGCGCCAGTGCTATCTGGGATTAACCTGTGCAACTAGCATGGAGAGGAGATTGGGCTGTTGAGTGGACTAGCTGGAATAGCAATTACAAGAGGAAGCCTGTGTTGCAGCCCTGTAACTTGACCCTGGTTAAGGATGTTGGATTGGCCCTTTCCCCCACGAAACCTATGCATGCTTCATCCATGTAAATCTGTATAGTGGAAACAGAAACATTAGGAATTCATGTACTTCGATTTGCTACAAACTTGAAACTCCAACCTTTAGGACTCTCAGGCAGGGCTCCATGATTGTGTTATGGTTTCAGTGTGAAGCCAGGAGAAATTCATCCACTTCAAACAAGTGTGGAGTTAATCTGAACCTAGAACTCAAAGCAAAAGCTGAGAGGTGGAATTCTACAAATATCGAAGGAAATGAAACCTTGAGAAGTGAAATCGCTCAGTTTTGTACAGCTGTGCTTGATGTTACTGGACCTCTCCACAGTATAAGATACTAACAATTATGCAATCCAGCTGGGTTGTCTCAGAGATCCAGAAGCCAGGAGTGGATGGATCATCTGATTATGTGTTCTGTTCATTCCTTCTGAAGCATCTGGCATTGGTCACTGATTGAGAACAGGATCCTGTGCTAGATTCACCAGTGATCTTACCTGGTATGGCCATTCTTAAGTTCAGATTTCAGCTCCACTTTCAGAGGTCTCAACTGTGAAATTCCACAAGGCTCCATTTCCTTCTCCATCATAGTAAATATATAGGATAATTGACTGGAGGGCAGTCTGTAAGATATCCCGGTCTTGGTTGCCAGCTGTGCAGATATTATATTTTGCATCTTCTTCACATCAAATACAAATAGACCCATTTCCCAGCTATCCTAGTGCTTGAATGAGGTCAGCACAAGGATGAAAAACAACTGTCTGAAACGAAATCTGGCAATAATAGTGATGATTCTGGTGGGAAGAGAGGAAAATGTGAAGAGCTAACAAACACTATGTAATCACCCTCTCTCTAAAACAGTACATAGCATCTGTTGTCCTTTTAGACTCCTCACAGGTACTGGATACTAAACAGCAATGTCTACAAAAATGCTTTCTTACATGTATTCTCTCTGGAAGGCTCTCTCCCAACCAGACCAAGACTAATATAGACTTGGCCCCAATGATACTACAGTCAAAGAAGTAACTCCAGCTGGTCCAATACAGAACAGTCTAAGGTGGTGATAAGCATAAGTTGTAGGTGTTCTGATAATTTCCATGATTCCTTATCAAGTTCCAAATTAAATGTACAGTCTTGATCTTCATTGCCCATTGCTCTTAATGGGTTAAGCCTGGGCTATATCAAAGATCAGCTCTGTGACCATGCTCAGGAAAAATTAAAACTACCTTTAACAGGTGAATCCAGTGGAAATGGGAGAAAGAGCCTTCTTGATGGTGGCATGTGTTTGTGGAACTTCCTTCTCGGAGGAGTAGACTGACCTTTGGTCAAAGCAAGGCCTTTCTCTTTACCAGATTCCTCATGACAATAAAATAAATAATTATGTGGTGAAAAACATCTTTCTGTGTGCGGGAAAAAGGGGAGAGAAGCAAACAACTCATGGATGCCCTGGTGATGCATGTAATGTAGATTAAAAAATGTTGAAGCTGTAGTCTAGAAAACAAGTAACTCTCATTTCATCTTGGGTTACATACTATTCTTGGCCTGGAATCACAGGGAATGTAACAGATGAGTGCAGCTTTCGTATTTGTTAAATTTTAATTTGATAAAATTTTTCATGTTGCCCAGAATACATTTCTTCAAAAATGCCATATTCTGTTCATCTGAAAAATGTCTGGTGAATTTTTTAACTGTGGTTAATTTTTTTAATAGATTCTTCTAACCCTTCAGCATAAATTGTGCAATATTGCAGTTATCTAAAAAGTCTGAAAAGAGGTGTCTGAGAGACAGTGCTTCTGTTCATTAGTTCTATGATACTTCTGTATCTTGACTTTTACTATTTGCATGCCAGATGGCTATTTACACTCATTTAAGTGATAAAGCAAATCTGTAGAGAGAGCATGCTGAAAATGAACAGGAAATAATTTGCAGAACTGTATAGAATATCATAGATATTTTATTCCAAGAGAGACTAAATTCCTTTTGCCTGACTGATTTAGGCTTTCAGAGCTAGATCCTGACTTGGACTATATGCCTAGCCAATGTGTATGGAGAGGTGAGGATTCCCTTTATAATCCTACACAGGCTACCAGATGCTGGTCTAGGCATACAGAAATAAGTGTGTATTGTACGTCTTCTGATTCTTCTCCACTCATTCTTGCCTCCCAGGAGCAGGTGGTCAGTGATGGGCTAGTAGTGAGTGGAATCTTGCCTCTGATCCTCAGACTGCTCTGTGTATCTGGGTTGCTGCAGGGAATGGTATAATTTGTGGCTGACATAGGCTAGCAGCAAATTAATACTCCTCTGAACTAGACAAAAACAGGGAAGGTGTGTGAAAGTCCAGTGTTGCAGAGCCTCTAACCTCCTCATGGTTTTGTTTCAAAGGGTGTGTTTAAAAGCAGCGTGAGTACCTGGCTATGTCCTAGTTTGTGTAATTACATTCTACCTACCTAAATTTTCCTTGAAGTTAAATCTTTTTCACTCTGCTTCATTTCCTGCCTGTTTAACAGCATTGTAACTGGCTGCGCTGTTTTTTGTTAGTAAAGCAAAATGGATGGCATTTAAATGGCAGCTGATGTGACCCTAGTATAGCCATATGTAATGTACTTTGGGATGAATGATATTTTGTAGAACAAATGCAGTGGTGATGCATAAGCAGATGCAAGTTATACATTTGTAAGTGGATCTAAGTCTAAATTAGCCTAACTAGGTGTAACTTGCATATTAAGAGGGCTGGAAGAAGATGTAAGTTACATATACTTAGATTTGAGTCCAGACTTGCTAGAGTAATGAGGAGGGCATAAAACTAAAAGCAAAACGAAGGGGGAGAAAAAGAGGACAGAGATGGGTACTCAGCACAAAACTGAGATGTTGAGAATAAAGTTAATCAAGGAACCAAAGGACATGAAGAGAAGAAATTCTTTATTTCATAGGCTAATGCTAGGCGCCAGGGTGACAAATAGGAGGAATGGGAATTGCTCATTTATGAGAATAAATATGATCTAGCTGGTGTTACTGAAACCTGGTGGGATGATTCCCATGATTTGAATGTTAAAATCAATAGTTAAAATTATTTAGGAAGGACTGAATAGGCAGAGGAAAAGTGACACTGTCAAAAATGTCTCTACCTATTTCTGAGTCGCTGACAATTTGGAAGAAAATGATTTTCAATGCTTATGGATCAGTGTCCTAACAGACAGAGCACAATATAGGATATTGCTTCAAGTCTGCTACAGCCCACCAAATCACACTAGAGAACAAGGATGACTGGCTCCTAACACACTTATACATAGAAAGTAGGGGGAAAATAAGTTTGTGATCATGGGGGACTTCAATATGAGTGGCAGATATGCTACTGATATCATGCTGCCAGTACTAAAACATCCCTGGAATTTCTAAATTTTATAGATGGCAATTTCCTAACTCAAAAAGTGTGGCAGCCAACACAGGGAAATTCTATATTACATCCTGTCTCGACAGATAAAGAGCAACTGATCGCTGAAGTAAAATTTAATGGTAACTTAAACACAAGTAATCATGACTTGATCACACCAGTCATGCAGGGGTCCATAGGGATGCCAATCCCAAGTGAAAATGAGAGGAGTGTTCCTACCTGATGGGTTGGATGATGTCTAAAGAATTCTAGACACCATTTGATCCTCCCTTCTCCAGTATTTATAGACAGAGCTGATTGGACTCAATGGAGAGTCCTTGTTTCTGCTCAGTGATTACTAGAGCTGACATCATGGACGAGTAGGTGTGGGGATAATGTTGCATTAGAAGACAACAGAGGCAACAGCTGAGCGGTCGCTACTGACCAGTGAAATCATTAA
The DNA here is from genome assembly GCA_007922305.1 of Dermatemys mawii. Classification (NCBI taxonomy): domain Eukaryota; kingdom Metazoa; phylum Chordata; order Testudines; family Dermatemydidae; genus Dermatemys; species Dermatemys mawii. Next base: position 20,768,177 of record ML677326.1, read on the forward strand.
GAGCTGAAATCACTTAGAGCTTGGTGAAGTGGTGGATGCTCAGCATGTAACATCACTGAAGTGCCAGTGGGTGGCAGGCAGCAGACTTGATAATAGTGACAGAGTTGAGCAACAGAGACAAGAGCGACAGAGGTGGCAGTGAGCAGCTAGCAGTGGCAGAGATCACGGCAGCAGCAATGAGTCAGTTGCAGCAGCACAGGGGTGGGAGGTGAACTCACATGAATGTACCTCTCCAAAATCAGAGTCCTCAATGACCAAGGACAACCAGTGGTGAGTGGGGGGCAGCAGTGGGGGAGAGGAAGTGGTGTGTGGAAGGGACATTGGTTCATTAGATATTCACACCTCAAAGCGGGAAGCTGAGGCGAAGGACACTGCCTGACAGAATGTGGTGTGGGTGTAATGTTTTAAAATTGCGGCTGTGGTGTTTTCCCCCAATTAATGCTGGGTTCCCTTTCCCTTTTTATTAAGTTTTCTTTTGCTATACCCAGACTCAGCACTTCCAACCAGGGAAGTATTGCCTCTTAGAGTGCTCAGGGTGGTGGTTAGTTTTCCCCAATTACTGTGAAGGGGCTTGATCCAGTTCTGTTTTGAATTATTAAGAGGAACCCCTAGATATTGAACCTGGCCCTTGTTGCTGACTCCATCTGGCAGAAAGGATGAACAGTGATTAGATTTGAGCTCCATCTATTTAGCTTAACTAAAAGAAGGTTAAGGGGTAACTTGATTCAAGTCTGTAAGTCCCTACATGGGGAATAAATATTTAACAGTGGGCTCTTCAGCCTAGCAGAGGAAGGTATAACACAGTCCAATGGCTGGAAGATGAAGGTAGACAAATTCAGACTGGAAATAGGATGTACATTTTTAATGAAGAGAGTAATTAATCACTGGAGCAATTTACCAAGGGTCGTGGTGAATTCTTCATCTCTGTCAAATTTTAACTGAAGATTGGATGCTTTTCTAAAAAATATGCTCTAGGAATTATTTTGAGGAACTTCTATGGCCTGTGCTATATTGGAAGTCAGACTAGATCACAATGGTCCCTGCTGATCTGGAATCTGTGAATGCGGCCCTATAAATGTAATAGTCCAAATTCATCCAGTGAATTCATAGCAAGGATGAATTTGGACCGTAGTTTATTTGTCTTTCAGTGTGTTCTTACTTTGATATTTCCATGCCAAATAATACTGGTACAATGCTAGTGAAATAAACAATGGAAATGAAAGCAGAGTGAGTGGGAAATATAACTTTAATTGTAAGATTGTGAAAGTATTTGATTTTTTTAGAAACTATAGACTTTGTATTAGGTTTTGATTAATGTTATACTCAGACACATCCATAATTATTATTAATTAGATAATCAGAAAAAACTTTTATGAAATAATGATGGTTCATTACTTCAGTAATTAGGTTTGAAAGACAAATTTTATGGAGGTTAGATGACTGTATTTTTTCTTTCGTTGTTATTTCCTCCTTTATCTTTGAATATCACCCTATCTTAGTGTACAGGATGCATAGTACTTCCTGGGACTCCCTCTGTATGGGATGAACATGTCCACTGCTAGATCTGTTCAGGGGGTGCAGGCATGCTCTATTGCATGGCTGACCAGTTCTGGTGCATACATGGCATGGGGCCAAGGCTGTACCACCTTTCTGCCCCTTTGAGGTGTCTTGTGCTCAAGGATTGCTATGAAGAAATGAATTCTCTGCTCTGGGGAGCGCAAAGATTTCAACTTCCCTTAGCCTTCTTGTGCATCCATGGGGCAAATAGACACCACATAGGCTGCATCCATTAATGACTTTCTTGCATTAGCAATGTTGCTAGTGTAGCTTGTATAGTTGTGCTCTGTTAGGGCTTATAGGTCAAAGACCTTATCCACCCAAATCGTTCCACTGAAATCAGTAGAAACAATTGTAGCAGTAAAGTGAGCAGAATTTGTGCCAACAACCTATATAAACTGGAGCTGCCTGTAAAAGGCAACATGATCACACAAAGTAGAGTAGATTTGACACATTCCATTCAGTAGAATGAAAAAAGTCCTTGTGGAAGGACTGAAAAGCAGACCTAAAAACAAACAGAGAAACAATAGTTCCTCTGTTATATAAGAAATTGTAATGCTAATTTCAGAGTAAATGGCTATTTTGTAAGTAAGGTAAGGTCAAAAATCATTCAACCACCAACTGTTATTGAATCATGTTAAACCAGACCTGGAGTCTGACTTATAAACTAGACATGCAAATTAATGGAATAAAAGAATGGTTTGTAACTGCTGTGTCACAGTTTGGAGTACCTGCATGACGTATCCTTTATTTGAGCACACGTACTTTCTCTCATTATAAGAGAGGAAGGATGGGATGATCACTAGGGTGCTGGTTTAGGACTTTGGAGAGCTGGGTTCAGTTCCCTACTTCCCATGTATCCTCTGTCAAATCCCTCTGAGTCTGTTCCCATCTGTAAAATGAGGATAATAATATTTCACAGGGCTGTTCTGGGGCTAATACATTAAAGAGCCTGAGGTGCTCAATTATCCTAGCATCAATACTTTAAATAAATTATGCTCTTATTGTTATTTATATTTTAATAGTGCCTAGAGACCCCAATCAGGGCTCACTGTGCTAAGCACTGTAGAAACAAGTAAAATGGAGATAATCCCTTCTCCCTAAAGCTCAAAAACTAGATGATGGTAATATGCATACAAATGGGAGTTGGATGAGTGTCACGGTACCATTTCATAAATAGCAGTCAGTGGCCAAAGAAATCACTGAAACAAGTTCTAACCTATTGTGTCAGAAAATGAAGTTTGTGGAACTTGAATTCTTTAGTTGTCTAGCACAAGGAAAATTAACTTTCCTTGTATCTTTCAGTTCACATCCCAGTACTTCTGCCTTGTTAGCAAACAGAACAGATGAGGGAGTGAATCCCAGCAGTACTCAGTCCTGTGATAACAGTTGATTCTGTGTCCTAATCAGATAGAAAATCTTACTGGTACCTAAAGGGTAGCAGAGGAGAAAACAATTCCTGGATTTCCGCAGAGCTCCCGTTGGACGAGAGCAGGGAACAATACCCTAGGATTCTATGTTGGTTTTCATATTGACAGATTTTAGAACAAGTTATTTTCTACCGTACATAAATAAAAAAAATTATATCCAAACACACACATAAGTAGAGCTGGGAGGTCTTAATGACAATGCTGAAAGTGATCAGAATATGGGATTTAAAAGCAATTTATATTTAGAATCAACTACAAATGTCAGAAAAACAGTGACAAAGAGTCCTGTGGCACCTTATAGACTAACAGATGTATTGGAGCATAACCTTTTGTGGGTGAATACCCACTTTGTCAAATGCAAAACAGTGTGTCTAGAACATAAGTCATATATTCCCTCTTATGTCTGAAAGATTTTTTTTAACTGGAAAAGTATATGTAAACAGATGCTGTTACCAATTCATTAACTACCACTCAAAAACAACTCAAAACCTAGGGAAGAAATGTATTAACACTTCCAGCAATAATCTATACAACAAATAAATAGCCTTGATGTCTTTTACAAAGATATATGAAACTACTATGCATCACTCTGAGGAATAAATTCAGTTACAGAGGTCACCCTTAGAAGCTATATAAATATCTAAATGACCTAAGATCTTTTCTGGACACAGTAGTTGTACTGCTTTAAATGGTGTAATTAAAACAGTACAACACCCCTGCAGTGGACATAGTTATACCAATATAAAAATGCCCTATATTGGTACAGCTTATTCCCCTTCTCGTATGGAAAAGGTGCTCTAAAATGCACCTGTATAGACATACATATAGACAATGTAAAATTGTTTATATATGTCCACACTAGGAGCAATAGTGATATTTAGATTAAATCTCTGGAAAAGCTTCCTAACTATATGCACAGTAGGAGAATGAACCAGACTGCCTAAGGAAGTCATGGAAGGTCCTTCATTGGAGGTTTTCAAAAAGAGGCTGAATAGCCATCTGTCTTGAATGGTTTAGACACAGCAAATCCTGCATCCTAGCAAGAGGTGAGACTAGATGACCCTTGCAGTCCTTTTTAACCAAATGGTTCTATGATTCTAACTATATGATTAAAAAAAAATAATCACAGCCCTAACCCAAACTGGTGTTCTGGTAGATCAGGCCAAAGTATACACAGTATCCCCTAGACATTCCCTGTACTAGGGAAGATTGGAAATATTTTAAAGGTAGTTATTGCATGTTGATGGAGTGAGGGTTGATTGAATGAGGGGGGAGAATCATATAGTTACAGTTAATGGTGTTTCCAAATTCAAGTGGTGCTTGATGATTAGAGTCATCCTGTGATTATTAGCTAGAGCAGGGAGCCTCGGAGGCACTCAGATCTGAGCAGTGTGTTAAGCTCCTAAAGACTGGTGGCAAACAGTGGTGATCTAAATAGAAGTAGAGGGAATAAGGGAGGAAGGCAAAGAGATATTAACAGAAGGAATGAGCAGGCAAAGCAAAGGGGAGTGTAATGAATGCAAGGAGAGATTGGGAAGAGGAAGCAAAACAAATAAAAGCGTAAATCAGAAGCTGCTCCAGTTTGGAGGAAAGTTTTTCCCAGGAAAGATAGGCAGAGCCTTAGTGAAAAGAAGAAAAATAAATAAATAGAAAAAAAAAAAAAGAGAACCAGAGGAGAGAAGGGGAGAGTGAAAGAACTAAAAATGGGAGCAGTATCAGACTTCTATTTTATAAATATATTAATATTTGAAGGTATTTCTCTGCAGCCTCTCTCTGATTTATCCTGTTTTGTAAGGTGCTGCACCAGCCATGTCCAGGAAATCAGTACAATGACTATTGAATAGAAATACTGATGTTTATAACTGAGTGTCTACCCCTTCCCTAGCCATATCCTTTCCTGCAAAAATAAAATTAGTTTGCTGTGCTCCTCAGTCTAAGCTTGAATACTACTGGTAGCTGAAGAAGATTTCCCCTTTAGCACAAGTAGTGGACTAAGCATATATATTTAGAGCAGAAGAACCTGAGTTTTTTCTCTAATGCCACATATAATGTATGTGGTTTAGCTGACAACAAGGCTGTCTTCAGGCAATCATTAATTGTGACATGTGAAAGGCAGGGTCAAGATGAGACTAACCACTGAGTGAAATGGAAAAAAAAGAGGCCCTGGGGTTAATCTTATAACACGTCTTATTATATCCAGCAACTTAATTTTAAACTTACAATTTTACAAAAGGTATGGCACCTACTACTCTTAAAAACCCATTTATAGGCTTTAAAAAGTTGCCATTTCTTTTACTGAGCTCTCCTCCTGCCATGCTATTCAGGTCACATCTTTTCATAATTTCATTCTTCACTCTCTTCGGGAACATTTCTGACTTCAACCATCTTTCTTTTGCTGCTTCTTTAATCCTTGAACATTCCAGCACCATTCTCAGAACACTTTCAAAGTCTTCTATCAAAAAGATTTGAAAACTACACTCTTTTTTTAAAAAAAAAAAAAAAAATTCACAACAACCCTTATTTTTGTTCCTATTTTTGCACAGGTCTAAATTTATATTATGCCTGATAAACCAAATATTCACCCTCAAGTAGTTGACATGGTCACATACAGTGTAAATATGTCTTACTTTCATTTCAAATACAGTAAAGAACTGATCAGTTTCTCAATGTGCGAATCTCAATCATTTCAGTTCAAGTCCAGTAAGATCTCTACATTCAAATCTTCATTTCTTTCTTAACAAAATGTGATGAATAAAGTGATCTCTAGATAACTGAGTGTCAGTTGGCCTAAGGCCAGATTCTGAACTGGGGGAAATTAGCAAAGCTTCACTGAAGTCACTGGTGCGAGAGCTTCATAGTGATCTGCTGCTGCTGGAAGAGCTGCTGATGCTCCCATTGAATATTCTCCTGCACTGGCACCATCTGCCCAGTGGTGTGGCAAGCAAAATCGAAGGTCGAATGCATCCAGGTTTGAATGCTGTAACAGAGCCCAAGCAGCCTCTGGGTATTCACATTTGCTACTCTAGCAGCATGGTGCAATTCTGGGTCTATGCTAGCAGACAGCAATTCAAAACTGGCACTAGCCCACCCAGAGAGGAAGAGTGGGGTGGCAACAGCAGAGACCCCCTTTTTAAAAAAACATTTTGGTGCATCTGGCGTCCACTTTGCAGCCCACAAATCATAGCAAAGAACAGTCCCATGATGGATGTTGCTCAGCTGCAAAGCAAAGGACTCTGGGATACACCTGAGAACGCTACTCACTCAGTTCACAGAAAACTCTTTCCATGATGAGAATTTAAAATGGAGCAGGCATCCCATTTGCACACCATTGGTGCAATTTGTGTATTACGAGTCACCAGACGTACATCAAAAAACTTTGCATTAAACCCCCTGTGCAGACATATTTTTTCCTACTTTTATGCATGTGAGTAATCCCATAGATTTCAATGGAGTTATGTATGTATATAAAGCTAAGCACATCCCTAAATGTTTGCAGGATTGGGACCTTAGCGATAATTTGACCAGTCAGTATAGAACAATTTTTCTGAAATTGTGCATGTTTGCCACAGAAATAATAAACTAGCAGACCAATGAACCACATTCAGATCTCTGCAGAACTTCAAGACTGAGTCAAGATGTCTGCTAAGCGTAAGTTTTCAAAGCATACATTTTAATATGTGCTTGATAAATATGGGGAGTTTCTGTTTTGTATACCAATGGCCATATTATTCTCCCAAAGCCCTTCCTTCTGAGATTAAATAAAATATGCCCTCAACAATTTTTTTCATCTTGTTTCTGAAATATAATCTCTCTTAAGGAAAACAATTCAGTAGTTCCCATATGTCCTCACTTATGGAGTTGCAGAATAATTAATACATTCCACTATCAGGTGAGTATAAATCTATATTTCATGTAGATACCATATTCTATGGTAGGCACAGAAAGAACTTTCAAACTTCTCCAACAAGACATATTGTAATATAAAAATTGTATGTGGGATGCTTTAACAAAGGAAAATTATTTATTCACACTTAATTAGGCTGCTAAATCTTCATGCCAGTATCTTTAGATCAAAACAAAGTAAACAGCTCATTATCAATACTAACCAAATAAAAAAAATGACAACATGGTGAACATGTCAGAGGGACATAAATATTTATTTAAAGAGACAGCTTCATCCACGTTCTATTAAGGGCTGATTATTTTATTTTGTCTATTTCAACCAAGTCTCAGATGTTCCATGTGCAGAAGTTATTTGTCTGGTTCTGCTTTATTTATTTTCATACTTTTTTCAAGACTAGTTTAATATATTTATAGTGTTCTGTCCTGGGCTGTTATATCAGGCCAATCACCATGATATCTGAGTGGCTCATGGAACAATAATTTGAATTTACTTTATACTGGCAATATTTCTTAAAAACTAGAAAAATTTAGTATATTTAAATGGGCCATGTAATTTATTCCTGATTTTTAGGGTACACTCACAAAAGCCACTCAAATTAATTGATCAGTTTGTGCAAAGAGCATGTTTGTTGTTTAATTTTGGGGAAAATAAATGGGAAAATATGTTGATGCCACAGTATGAACTTGTATAGCTATGACAAATTTTATAAAATCATTCTCTTACACAGAGGAAAATGCATGGGATACAAGAACTGACTTCAGTTTGTGACACTGACTCCTATTTGGTTCATGTCAATTAACCCCTCTTTCTCAATTTAACCCATTTGTTAAATGGAGATAATGCCAGAACTGGAGGTCAAAACAGAGGATTACATTTAGCCTGGCTGTGATAATGCTGTTCTAGCTATGGCTCCATAACAGTTTTCACTATGACCTCTTATACTCACCCACTGAGAACTTGCTGAAACTTCTCCCCAAAAAAGTGTGTGTGTGTGTGTATGTGTGTGTGAACCACACTCCTACTTCTGCTTCTTGAAATTTAGCAGCATGGAATTTTATAGAAAAAGAAGTTCTCACATGGTCACATAATTTAAAGAGAAAAAGTAATGACTGGCCAATACATTTGTGGAACAGAAAATTTGGAGTTGTGAAGTTATCCCAATGGAATAATAATAATAAAAAAACACATGAAATCACACAAAAGAAATCATGCACTTTTCCATAGTCAGGTTGTTGCTTAATAACTAATACATTGCTAATACTTGTTAAGTCACTAGGTGGCAAGTGATTATATGTTTTAGAGAAAAGGAAATTTGGGATGCTCAGTTTGCTATATAGTGACTACTTTGTACAACAGTCTATAATGGTTGTATTTGCATAATATGTTAATGTTGTTCTATTGCCATTTTATCTTCATTTCACTAAAGCACCACACTTTAAATGACAAGCACTGCTTGTTTGTCTTCTCCCTATCTGTATTAATCTAAATACTGATATAAGTAATTAAGGAATTTAAGGATTTAAAGGAATTTAACAGCACATGCTGATAAAGCTAAAATGTTGTAATCCTGGCTTGACCAGTTACACTGGTTTTGTGGATGCTTTGCATCACCAGCATGCTGCAAAGCATTCATCACACACCAGTGAATTTAACCCTAACCATTTTAAAAATGGGAACAAAAAACCCCTCTACATCCTTCAGTTCAGGTCCTGATTCTATACATGTATTATTGTTTATATAAAGATCAGCCAATATGGAAACAATGTGTATACTATACCTCACCTTTAACTTTAGCAGAGTCAGACATAAATATAAAAAAGGGAACATGCATACAATGAGCAAAAAAAGCCACCCATAGTCACTCATATTCTCTACCATGGGCTTTGTCTCATTTCTCTGCTCTTCATTGTTCCTGAATGATGCAAACAGACTTATCTTTTACCTCTCAGACTTCTTTTTCCTGTATTTTATGATTAATGTGTGTTTGAAAAGACAAATTAAGGTCACATCATTATTCTGCATTTATCTGTTAATGAACTGTCTCTCTCACCTATTAGTCTTGAAATTCTCAGTCTTTCTTCTGTCTTGGTTACATTCTTCATGAGTTCCTCGATCATCCATTTCAGACGGATTCCGTAATCTTTGCACATTTGTCTTTTATTTTGGGAATGAATATTAATAACATTAATAATCTTCTAGATATGCAAATCAAATGTCACTAAGTCAAATGCTTTGTTTGTTTGTTTATTTTTAGTGAACCTATTTAAATCTCTACCATAAATTTGCTGTTCTGGTTTTATCTCGAAGTAATTAACTGTCACTAGCAGTTTGTGATACCCCATATGTAAGGCAAGAAACTAGTCTGTTTTATTCCCCTCTTGGTTTATCCTGCAATAGGATCTTACAGCTTCTTAGAGTCCCATTTACTTCCTGTCTAGGATCAATGTTGTGATTACTTGGCTTTTCTCCCTCATTTCCTGTCCACCTGTCACCTGCACTGACTATCGTTATGATAAAGGATCCATATAATCACTATTGGAGAGAATAGAAACTGCCAGTCATTGCAACTGTACCTCTAGGTACTTCTCTGCTCAGAACTGGCTGCAAGAAGTTTTGTCTCCACAGAGACACACACACTCAGATTATTGGCTACCACTCTTGCCTTTCTGAAAGGTGTATAAGGTTTATTTGTTAATGCTTTTCTGTGGCATCCATCACCACAGTCTCTGAACACCTCACATTAATTAATTAACACACATCACTCTCCTGTGAGGTCTGAAAGTATTATCATCATGTTACAGAAAAGAAACTGAGATAAACATCTCTCCAAAGAGACCACATAATGACCACGTTTCCAATCAATAACAAAGTTGGAGAATGAATGGGTCTGTTCGTAGAGGAATGGCGCAGGTCAATGGCTGATAGATTCAGGGTATCATTTCCAGTGCTCTTCTATCTAAGTATTTGTATGTCCTCCCATAACAGTAATAGTTGAGCACCTCACTGTCTGTAAAGTATTTATCCTCCCAACATCCCTCTGGGCTAGAGAAATACTATTACCCACATTTTACAGATGCGGACTGGGCATAGATAGAGTAGGATCCAGAGCCTCAAAGGTATTTAGGCTTCAAAGTTCATTGATTTCAATGGAAATCAGGAGCCTAAATAGTTTTGAGGATCTTAGTATAGGCAACTTTCTGGGAATTGTAGGGTAGGGGATTGAACCTGGGTTTTCAAAGTTCCTAGGCTAACACCCTGACCACTCTACAGTGGAGTTCTGGACTTAGGTTAATACAGTCCTGAGTATTAAGGAACAATCAAATATAAGCTACAAGAAAAAGAGGTACTTGGGAGCCTATTCCTTAGCTTTTACGTCATTTGGGATGGTAAATAGCAACTCAGGAGTTGCTATGAAAGAGAGCATTTTTATCACCCATTTCAGCTTGAGACTGCTCAGGCTTCTGGAAAAATCAGTTTCACAGTGGGACTGGTCAGAGACCTAATACAAGAATTGCTACAGTCACTCCAGTATTAAGAACTCAATACTTGTCCTTAGGAAAAACTCAAGAAGAAGAGTGTAGCCTGGTCCGCCCGATTTTAATATTCCTAAATCAGACACCAGACCTCCAGTACAGATCCCAGTTCCTTTGATCTGTAATGACTGGAATATTCTAGGATAATCGTTTTCTGTTGTTCCTGGAGCCTGATGGATGGATTTTTTTTCAAATGTCAATTTTTTCTAGTCTGAGGAAATCTTGGAGGTTCACCTGTTTCCCAAACCATTTTCTCAACAGATCCCCTGGCTTTTCAAAAGGATCCCAACAGCAGCAATGCCTTGCAACATCTCCAAAGCCTATCTGCTTATGACTTTGGAGACCATTCTAATTGAATTCCAGTTCTTTAGTGACTGCCAGGACAGTCCCTGGGACTGCACTTTTTCTTCAAAATTGCATGTAGTGGGAACTTATGAAATTGTTGTTTTCATTCCATTCCAGAGTAGGGGAAAAATTTTTGCAGAACTTCCCACTAAATTGAAAACCTGGTCCCCATCCAGTTCTAGTTTTGATGCATCCACCTTTTGCTGTAATGACATAGAAAAAAAATCCTTAATATGCTTTTAAATGGGCTTGCTTTGACAATGTTGGTTTTAATAACTCTCTTTAGTTTGAGATCTTTCTTTGACACTCTGTCTGCTTTTTTACTGAAGTCTGTGAGCAGAGCAGGTGTTTTGTAGACACTTTGATTTCCTAAACCTGTTTCATTTTTTCACCTCTCAACATTTACTGCTTCTGCTTTCAAATGTTTATTTTTCTCCCTGCCTTATATCACTGAGATTTTGTATAAGAGGAAGTCAAGGCAGGGTACAGAACATAAACCACATTCATAACTTTATACTGAATACTGTATCAATGCAAGGCATCTACCCACACTTCCCTAGTTTGGATTGCTTGTTCTTTTGTCCTGTGATTCTGTGCTTTACTTCATACTATTGGCTGTCTGGGAAGAGCCGGGGGAAAGGACACTGGCTTTTCTTTTAACATAATTTAGCCTTTAAAACAGCTTTTGTAGGTACAGCACTGCATCCAACTTACCCTGACTGCCTTCTGATGATAGTTTCCAGTTTCACTCTGTCTCTATTAATATGGATTCCCAGCAGTAATTTTGGCATTGTTAAGTAAATAACTCCCCCTCCCATTTCTGAACTAATATCATATAAACATTTTGTCATATACCAGCCCTGCAGCTATCCCATCTCAGCTGTTTTGGTTCTCTTAGGCATCCCGTAAAAAAATGGTAGTTATTAATTCTAAATAGTTTCATATTTAAAACAGAGATGAAGCTTAATGGCATAATCAGTCTACTGCACTTTCCTTCCACTTATGAGAATCAGGATTCAAATTTAGCTGGACATATAAGTGAAATGAGTGTCCCGGTCTAAATCTACTTGAGCATTTGTCCATAATATGAAATCAGCTATAATTCACTGGAATTGGCAGACTCTGGAAGCACAGTAGCTACTTTAAGCTACACCACAGGTACAAAGAAGGTCTAAACACAGAATGGGAGTCATAAATGAGTTTTCCAATGGCACAGAGGTTCCCATAGCACATCTTTTGTTGTGGCTGGCATAAGACATATAGCCAGGAAGGCTGGCACTGGTGACATGCTCCTTAAGTGCTCTGAGTTACACCTGGGGACTGGCACAGCGCACAGCCAGGATCTGTGAAACACAAAGGTGATTTAAATGAGGCTCCTTCTTCTCTCCTCCAATCTGTGCTGGGCTTTCATGGGCTAATACCCACTTCGGCCACTGCATGCATCCGACGAAGTGTTTATTAGCCTACGAAAGCTTATGCTTCAATACTTTAGTTAGTCTTTAAGATGCCACAGGACTCTTTGTCACTTCTGTAATTCAGTACATCTCTCTCAGCAGCCTCTGCTGGTGAGTCTCCTAACTGCAAATGAAAGCATCCTCTCTATGACTGGAAACCATAAGGGAAGGTACTAATACTATAGCTATCTGTCTCTTCTGGAGGTTGTGAGATACTGTTCCTTTAACAATGTAGCAGGAAACCAGGCCTGGGAAGGTTCTAAGCAGAAGCTCTACACTGGAGCAGAGTGATACAGCATAGCTTTAGGGACAATTCTGTTTTAATTACCTAGTAAAGTTCCTTGTCCAGTGTTAGAAGAAAGTCACTCTTGTTACACAATGGGCTCTCTCTCTCCTATTATGGGTTCAGTCTAGAAGACTAAAGAGAAACTTATGCCTCACTACCATGACAGAGGAGGGCTTTAAACTGGATTCACTGGGGGAAGGAGACCAAAGCCCTGAGATAAGTGGGGAAGTGAGATACTGGAAGGAAGCACGAGCAGGAGAGGACAAGAGGGGAAAACTCCTGCTTCTTACTGAGAAAGCAGGACAATCAGTGAGTTATCTTAAGTGCCTATACACAAATGCAAGAAGCCTGGGAAACAAGCAGGGAGAACTGGAAGTTCTGGCACAGTCAAGGAATTATGATGTGATTGGAATAAGAGAGACTTGGTGGGATAATACACATGACTGAAGTACTGTCATGGATGGATACAAATTGTTCGGGAAGGACAGGCACGGCAGAAAAGGTGGGGGAGTTGCATTGTATGTAAGAGAGCAGTATGACTGCTCAGAGCTCTGGTATGAAACTGCAGAAAAACCCGAGAGTCTCTGGATTAAGTTTAGAAGTGTGAGCAACAAGGAAGACGTTGTGGTGGGAGTCTGCTATAGATCACCAGACCAGGGGCATTAAGTGGACGAAGCTTTCTTCAGGCAACTAATAGAAGTTACAAGATCACAGGCCCTGATTTTCATGGGGGACTTCAATCATTCCAATATCTGCTGGGAGAGCAATCCAGTAGTGCTCAGACAATCCAGGAAGTTTTTGGAAAGTATAGGGGATAATTTCCTGGTGCAAGTGCTGGAGGAACCAACTAGGGGAGAGGTCTTCTTGAACTCCTGCTCACAAACAGGGAAGAAATAGTAGGGGAAGCAAAATTGTATGGGAACCTGGGAGGCAGTGACCATGAGATGGTCAAGTTCAGGATCCTGACAAAAGGAAGAAAGGAGAGTAGCAGAATATGGACCCTGGACTTCAGAAAAGCAGACTTTGACTCCCTCAGGGAACTGATGGGCAGGATCCCCTGGGAAAATAACATGAGGGAGGAAGGAGTCCAGGAGAGCTGGCTGTATTTTAAAGAATCTTTATTGAGGTTGCAGGAACAAACCATCCTGATGTATAGAAAGCATAGTAAATATGGAAGGCAACCAGCTTGGCTTAACAGTGAAATCCTTGTGATCCTAAACACAAAGAAGGACGCTTACAAGAAGTGCAAGCTTGGACAAATGACTAGGGAGGAGTATAAAAATATTGCTCAGGCATGCGGGAGTGAAATCAGGAAGACCAAATCACAACTGGAGTTGCAGATAGGAAGGGATGTTAAGAGTAATGAGAAGGGTTTCTATAAGTATTTTAGCAACAAGAAGAAGGTAATGGAAAGTGTGCACCTTTTACTGAATGGGAGAAGAGAGGATGTGGAAAAACCTAATGTAGTAAATGTTTTTTTTTGCCTCTGTCTTCACAAACAAGGTCAGTCCCAGACTACTGCACTGAACAGCACAGTATAGGGAGGAGGTGACCAGCCCGCTGTGGAGAAAGAAGTGATTCAGGACTATTTAAAAAGCTGGACAAACACAAGTCCATGAGGCCGGATGCATTGCATCTGAGCGTGCTAAAAGAATTGGTGGATGTGATTGCAGAGCCATTGGCCATTATCTTTGAAAACTCATGGAGATCGGGGGAGGTCCCGGATGACTGGAAAAAGATGTGGTGCCCATCTTTAAAAAAGGGAAAAAGGAGAAGCCGGGGAACTACAGGCCAGTGAGCCTCACTTCAGTCCCTGGAAAAATCATGGAGCAGATCCTTAAGAAATCAATTTTGAAGCACTTAGAGGAGAAGAAAGTGATCAGGAACAGTCAGCATGGATTCACCAGGAGCAAGTCATGCCTGACTAACCTAATTGCCATCTACAATGAGAATACTGGATTTGTGGATTAAGGGAAAGCAGTGGATGTGTTTAGCAAAGCTTTTGATATTTTCTCCCCCAGTATTCTTGCCAGCAAGTTAAAGACGTATGGGTTGGATGAATGGACTTTAAGGTGGACAGAAAGCTGGATAGATCATTGCACTCAATGGATCGTGATCAATGGCTCCATCTCTAGTTGGCAGCCAGTATCAAGTGGAGTACCCCAAGGGTTAGGCCTACGGCTGGTTTTGTTCAATCTCTTCATTAATGATCTAGAGAATGGCGTGACTGCCCCCTCAGAATGTTTGCAGATGACACTAAACTGGGAGGAGTGGCAGATACGCTGGAGGGTAGGGATAGGATACAGAGGGACCTAGACAAATTAGAGGATTGGGCCAAAACAAATCTGATGAGTTTTCCTGCACAAGGACAAGTGCAGAGCCCTGCACTCAGGATAGAAGAATCCCATGCACTGCTACAGACTAGGAACTGAGTAGCTAGGCAGAAGCTCTGTAGAAAAGGACCTAGGGGTTACGGTGGATGAAAAGCTGGATATGAGTCAACAGTGTGCTCTTGTTGCCAAGAAGGCTAATGGCATTTTGGGCTGCATAAGTAGGAGCATTGCCAGCAGATCAAGGGACTTGATCATTCCCTCTATTCGGCAGTGGTGAGGCCTCATCTGGAGTACTGTGTCCAGTTTTGGGCCCCACATTACAAGAAGGATGTGGAAAAATTGGAAGGAGTCCAGCGGAGGGCAACAACATGATTAGGGGGCTGGAGCGCATGACTTATGAGAAAAGGCTGTGGGAACTGGGTTTATTTAGTCTGCAGAAGAGAAGAATGGGGGTAGGGAGCATTTGATAGCTGCTTTCAACTACCTGAAAGGGGGTTCAAAAGAGGGGGTTCTCAGTGGTACAGATGACAAAGAAGGAGTAATGGTCTCAAGTTGCAATGGGGGAGGTTTAGGTTGGATTTTAGGAAAAACTTTTTCACTGGGAGGGTGGTGAAGCATTGGAATGGGTTACCTAGGAAGGTGGTGGAATCTCCATCCTTAGAGGTTTTTAAGGTCAGGCTTGACAAAGCCCTGGCTGGGATGAATTAGCTGGGAATTGGTCCTGCTTTGAGCAGGGGGTTGGACTAAATTACTTTCTGAGGTCCTTTCCAACCCTGTTATTCTGTGATTGATTCTGGCCCAGTAAGTGAAACCAGAGAACTCCTTTCCCCTTTTGGGGCAGCTTTGCAAAAGGAAAGCAAGTACATAATCATCCCTGTTCCCCTGATGCCATTACAATCCATCACTGGTCAACAGCAGCTTTGTCAAGTGCTTTCTGTGGAGCAGTAACAGTAGAAGAAGCGTGTTGCAGGAAAGGAGGAAAAGGTCAAAGCTATAAATTCAACATGTTTCATCACTTGCTCTCTCTCTCTCTCTCTGAATGTTGCAAACGTGAGCACCAGCAGTGCTTAGTTATATAAAAGGGGATTTTGGATGAGGCACAATGTAGCAGCTGTACCAGAGAAGGAATCAGAAGCAATTAGTCTGATCCAGGCAATATGAGCCAAAATCATTGTTCTGTGATGTTCTCTGTAATATGTAGCAATTATGAAAACTAATTAACCGTAGGTGGATTTGCACTGTGTATGGGCCTGATGCTCCCATCACACCACGTTTACCTGCATAAAACTCTCATGGCTTCAGTGGACTTAGTCCTGATTTACACTGGCATAAACAAAAGGAGAATCAGCCCCTAAGTCCTCTAAAAAAAGAACAGCTAATTTATTATGGAAAACGTTGAAAAGCTTGTTCTTTAGAAATAATTGCACACATACACCTTAGAACCTCACTGCTCTGTGCTTCGGGTAAACAAGAAGCCCACTCAACTGGATTGTCAGGTTTGCAGTCTCACTGAAGTGCTGAACAGAAAGGTTTTCATTGCTGGCCTGGGGGAGGGTACAGTGCAGGTGATATTGTGCTTCCCGAGGGCCAGTGAAATAGTTATATTGGTACAAAGTCTGTGTACAGAGCATCACATCACCAGCTGCCTCTGCCCCAAAGATTCAATGATGCCCTGAAACAGTCAAGGTACATGACAGCTACCTCCGCCATCTTCTTCAGGTTAAACTCGCTTTGTTCCTGCAGAAGCTACGGGAGTGAAGAGGAACATGGCAGCTGGGCTCCAGCTGGGTTCAAAGAGCTATAGAAAGGAAATCACCCTAACCTTCTCCTGTTTAAGAATAGTTCTTTGGCGAATAGGGCCATCGTTCCTGTTCTCTTGCAGCATTGTACCCAGCCACAGGTGCTCTGTTACTGTACAGGGAAAAATGTCGCTCATCAACTCAGTCCCCCTGCCCCTTCTACTCATAATAAGATGAATGGAAGCAGGTGGACTGGGAGATGTCCTTTTCCTCACAGCAGCAGTGGTGCCCACCTCAGTTTACTCTCAAGGATTGCTGTATTGCTCCTTCTTGTGTCCAGTGCTGTGGGAGAGAGGGTCAGTCATTGAAGGGGTTTCCTTTATTTGGTGCTGAACATCCACTGACCCATAACCATCAAGGAGCTAATAAAAAACATTTGATCAGATTAAAAAATACGTTTCAAGCAACGACACTGAAAAGAATCATGCTCTCTGCTACAGATGTCTTGGGGCAGGGGGTACCCACTAAAATAAACTTTGCCCTGTATCTTTCTTACATTGGTCCTTGAGGAGGGTAGCTATTCATTGGAGTGGCATCATGTATTCAGTGGCTTGTTTCATCCAAAAGCAGTGAGTCATGTGCAGAGATCTTTTTTAAAAAGACTAAATGCTAGTTTCCTCTTCATCCAAGCTGCAGCGAAAGAGGTTCCTTTCCATTTAGAGCCGCAGGGAGCTGTGAGAGCCTGACCCTAAGGGCTTGTCTGCACACCACACAAGGTGTACTGCTTTCATTTCCTTAATGTGGTACAAGCTCCCTCTCTCTCCCCAGGGCCGGCTCCAGGCACCAGATGAGGAAGCACATGTTTCAGGTGGCACATTCTAAGGGGTGGCATTCCAGCCATTCTTTGCTTCAGCAGTCCGCCGCCCTTGTTTTTTTGTTTGGAGTGGCAAAAAAGCTAGAGCCGGCCCTGGTCTTCCCTCCCCCCACCCCGATCATGGATACGGTTATGCTAGTGTGAAAGCACGTAAACTAATGTAGCTTATTTCCACCCAGGAAGGGGAATAAATTATGCCACTGTAAGGCACATTTAGATTAACATAACTGGGTTCACAATAGGGGGTTGTACCAGTACAACTAGGTGGGTGAAAAATCATACCCCTAACTGAAATAGTTATATTGGTACAAAGTCTGTGTGTAGACCAGACCTAAGCAGCAGGAGCAGATGGGAGGATAACCAGCTGCAACAAAATAATCTCTTTCAAGCCATCAATAAAGTTCAGAGATGGGACCAGCGAGGTGAATTAGCACTCTCCTATCATCCTGCAAAAGCACAACATCACCTGCAGTGCTTCCACCCCATCAAACCTTGATAGTCTGCACACCACACTGTTTCTGTTCTAATGTAATCTCTAGGTTTACTGCATTTTTCTTCCCTTATTGTTTATAAGCTACTCTCCTCCCTTACCTGAGCAGTCCCAGTAGGTATAATGGGATTACTTATGCAAGTTAGATAAACAAGACTTGACCCTACAAGGGACATTTGCTTTATAAAAGGATCATTGTTTCTTAAAAATTAATCTCTTTCTGACACGTTTCTGCATATTCTCGATGTAACTGATAAATTAAATGCAGAGTAACAGTTTATTTTATATGTATAAATGCAGCAATGAAGGGATTACATTCCTTCTCTAAATATATTTATGCTATATAGCTTCAGTTGTTGATTTCACAAGATAAAACATGTTTAGAAACTAATGATCAATTATTCTGTGTTTTGTATAATCCCTCCAAATATTTGCATGGCTATGGATCAGGAAATCGTGATCTGTATAGCAAAAATAGCTTCTTAAATAGAACTGCTGGATTTCTCTAAATCCCTTATTTTCTGCAGTGCAAGAATTCTTTCATGCTCATTGGCACAGAGATACCATGCAGAGGGAATCCTTATAAATATATGTATTAGTAATACATTAATGCATCTGGTGACTTGGGAACACTATGGTAGAGGAATAAAAATATAAGACCAAATGTGGCAATCTGAACAGAATCTGGAGTTTATTCAGCTTTACTTCTATTTTGTTTTATGAATGTGTCTGGTTGGTGGATGTTGAATCAGGGAACCCTTGCTTTAGGATGAACATTTACTTGCCTTTTTGCAGTTGTGGGAACATTGTTCAAGAGACAGAACAGGTTTGGACACATTTCTCCAGTCAATTGCTCCTGCTGCTCAGAGAAACACAACAATCACACTTAACTCTTATATGGAGTTTTTCCTCATCAGTAGATCTCAAAGCTCTTCTCAAAAGGAGGTCATTTTACAGACAGAAAAACAGAGGCACAGAAAGGCAAAGTGACTTGCCAAATTCACCCATCAGACCCATGGAACAGCTAGGAACCCATTCCATGTCTTCTGAGCACCCCTCTAGTGCCTTCTCCACTATCTCCCACTGCCTCCAGGAGCTACTTACTTTACGCTAGAACAGGGGCAGGAAAACTACAGCCTGTGGGCTGGGTCCAGCACGCCAGCCATTTTAATCCAACCCTTGAACTCCAGCTGGAGAGTGGGGTCTGGGGCTTGCCCTGCTCCAGCGCTCTAGCCAGGGAGCAGGATTGGAGGACACTCCATGCAGCTTCCAAAAGCAGAGGCTTGGCCCCGCTCCAGCTCCTACGTGTAGGGGGGCTCCAGTCAGTATGCTGCCCCCGTCCCAAGCGCCACCCCTGCAGTTCCCATTGTCTGGGAATTGTACCCAGAAGCTGCAGGGGTGGTACCTGCGGACAGGGTAGCATGCAGAGCCACCTGGCCATGCCTCCATGTAGGAGCCAGAGGAGGGACATACCACTGCTTCCAGGAGCCACTTGAGATAAGCACCACCCGGATCCTCTAACCCTGAGCTTTTCTCTGAATCCCAACCCCCTACCACAGCCCTGATCCCCCTCCTGCTCTCCAACCCCTTGATCTCAGCCCAGAGCACCTGCCTGCACCACAAAACTCTTATCCTCAGAACCATCCGTGGGCCCTTCTCCCCAGATCCCACTCCCCCGCCCCAACCCAGTGCCCCCTCCCGTACCCTGAACTCCTTGTTTCTGGACCCAACCTGCAGTCTGCACCTTTAACCAGAGCTCTCACCCCTTCCTGGATCCCAACCCCAATTTTGTGAGCATTTATGGCCCGCCATACAGTTTCTATTCCCAGATGTGGTTTGTGGGCCGAAACATTTGCCCACTTCTTCACTAGGGACATGCGTGCTGCATTGACCTCTACATAGTTGGCCATGCATGCTGGTCAGTACAGAAGAGGGGCAGGGTAATAGACTCTGCCTTCTTTCTATTCTTCCATATCTCTTTGCATTAGTTTACACCCTAGAGACACACGTATTCTCTGTATTCCAGAGACCATAGAGTCTGCTGATTGGGAGAGCCCTTATTAGCTCTTCCCCTGCTAAAATGCACAAGGGCTGGCCATTTGTTAACTTACAACAGTATCGTGGATGAAGTCATTACAAAATTTTAGGAACTATAGGGAAGATGAGGAAATCAATAAATAAGCAGTGGCAGTATCTTTGACATCAAATCATTCTGTGTCTTTTTATAACAGTACAGAATAAAATGTTGAAATTAGAGAGATTAGGTTTCATTATACTGGAAATTTCTCATACAAGGTCTACATTTGTCATCATGTATAATAAAACCCTGATTTTGACAGTTCTAACTGTAACACTCCACCACTTAAACACTAGGTTGTGACTCATCATCTAGCAGAAAGAGTGTATTTGCAGCATCTTCCCACTTTATTTTGTCTACTTACAAATTGTTTATTTCTTTATTTAGGAAGCTTCTTGTTACCAGCATTCAGCAAATAGGATCTTATCAAGTGCATCCTTATCATCTTGATAGAATTGATTCAAGGGCTGAATTACATACTAATTGTGATGACCTGGCGAAGAATATGCCTGAGTTGATAAACAGGAGCTGAAATTGAATAATGAATAATTATATAATAAAACCAATCTTTGGAAACCCTGGTAAGGTCTCATTAACAGGCTCTAGCACCTACTTGATTAGGCCTTGCTCCAGGCCAACAATCCAGTCTTTTACTCTTTCTCATGGGTGTTGGGTGAACCATAGCCTTGGGGAGACTAGCCTCTGGCCTAGCCTGGCCCACCCCTTCCACCTGAAGCCCCCATTCCCCATGGCTGCCAGTCCCCCACCCCTGGTGTGGAACACCAGTTAGTGCTCCCCCAAGGCCAGAGCACCAAGTGGCATAGGCTTTCTATAATAATTTATTCCATGAGGTCTCAACCTGGGGTTTGTGAACAGGCTGTGACTAGAACTGATTGGGGATTATTCAATTAAAAAATGTCAATTTGTTGAAACCAAACCTGTTGGTAAGAAAGGATTTGTGTGGATGTGTGTTATTATTTTAAGTGTGAGGTATGTGGGAGGTAAAATATTTGGGTTAAAGTGAGAGTGTGCTTTGAAATCTAAGGCTTCTGTGAGGGCCCACAGGTTGTTTGCAGCCACCCCAAAACATTGGCTCAAAAGACAGCAGTGCGGGGAGGACTGTTGAAAGGGCGAAAGCTGGCCCGCTTGAGGTGCTTTCATCGGGATTTCCTGAAGTTGCCAGGAAATGTCTCTCTCAACTTCAGAAACTGGTTCATCAGGGATTGTAGAAGTCTGGGCTGCCAAGTGGGAAGCAGTGAGGTCAGATGTGGAGAACAGTGGCTTGTGTGGCATATGAAAAAGAGCCTGAAAACTGGGATATGACATAAGAATTTCTGGGGCTTGAGAAGGCAGTGGATGCTGTCAGCTGATCAGCAGGAAAGTTCATTTGTAGGTGTTCATTGTACATAAATAAAAAATTATTGAATTCAATCCAAAATGGAGCTGTAGCAAATGGAGGTTTTCTGCTGCAGCCTTTCAAAAACATCTGCCATACATAGCAGGAGACTTCTGCTTCTGCAAACCAGGTCCTTGTAACACGGGAACAGAGAGAGGGGCGCTCTGACTCTAGGTCCCTGACACTAACCCCTGGTCATGATTGCCCATATCCTGGCTGCTGACACATGGCTTTTATATATGATACGATAGTGCATTGCTACTATACTAAGAGGTTTGTGTTATTTTTGAGCTCTAAAAATGTACAGAGAACTATTTTAAACACTAGTTATTTCAGTGGGATTAAAAATTAATACTTATTGTACTATCAATAATTGTGGAGTAAACATTTTTGAATAACATTCACTGAGACTTAGGAACATAAGTCACTCTTGAAAATAGGATTTAAACTCCTAGTTTTCCCCACAGCTAGATGTTACTATAATGTAGCCTGGGTGTATTCCCTGTATCAGAGTCTGCGGCTGGTTCCTGCAAATGGCAACTTCCTACTAAAGCTTAACCCTTTATAGCACAGCTTCTACCTCTTCCCTTAGAAGACATCACAATTTTTATTCTGAAGAGCAAAAGAGCAACTTTAAGTGCTTCACCTAGAAAAGACATTTGAAGAATTAGGTGCAAATATTCAAATACTGAAGGCAAATGAACCTCTATTTAGCACCTGCCAAAGCTGTAGGACATAAGTGATGTTAGAGTCAACATGGATCCTGGGAAATAACACCTGGAGTTAATTAATGCTAATTAAGAGAGAGCAATCTATATCACATCTTATGTTGTATGAGAGATGGGGAGGTAGTTCTAACTCATAGTTGGTGGTAGCTTATTTCTGAAGAAATCTTAGCTGAAACTTGCCATTCATATGAGCAAAACTTGTCAACTCACAGTAAGTCTGATCTTTATTTTACTGCATCTAGAGTTTTTATAGCAATTAGGTTTTGAGATATTTTTGGAGTGGGTATGCTTAGTCATCTTGCAATATTTTGGATTTGGAGGGGCTGTTTTTTTAAAAAAAATATTCATGCCACAATATTAATAAATCAGAATGCTAAGAATTTAGATGATTTCACCTGTAGACATATATGACTAAAATGAAAAGACCTGGAGACTGTTCTGTTGTGATGAGTAGATATACTGTATGTTGCTGATTTTAATGCCATATCTCTTGCTATCTTCTTATCAACTGATAGAAATCCCAGAACAGTGTTAATTCTCTCTGACTAGTGATACATTAACCTTTCTAACTCAAGAATTCTCTCTTGTTTTTTTTACCAACCTGTGTGTTTATACAGGCCAGATGTTTTTTCAAAGAGTTTATTTTTTTTCTTTTTAATAGTATGGAAAGGGCAGTAATCTGTAGTTTCTAAAACATAAAAAAAAATTTGCAAAAAAGTCAAAGCAAAGTAGAAGAAAGTAATTAACCATATCCTTTAAACATCTTTCATGTTATTTTGACTTCAGCCCAAATGTTAGGTTTTGTATAAACAAGATAGGTTTAAAACAAAAACATTCAAGATTAACAGGATTTTCTCTGTGTGTTTAAAAAAAAAACAACACTTTTCTTTCAAGTTAAACAGTCCTCTGCAATGTCTGAACTCCAGATATTGCAGTATTTTGGGTCCTGAGAAAGTAAAATTAATACTAAATAATCTTCTAAAAAGGATCAGTGAAAATAAGCTAATCAGTTTCACTTTAGAGTGAAATGAGTGCTAAGAGCTAGTTTAGACTACTTCAATTTGTATGTATAATTGGGATTATGTTTTCCCATGTGTATTACTTTGCATTTATCAACATAAAATTTCATCTGCCATTTTGTTGCCCAGTCACCCAATTTTGTGAGATCCCTTTGTAACTCTTTGCAATCAGCTTTGGACTTAATTGTCTTGGGTAATTTCATATTGTCTGCAGACTTTACCACCACACTCTTTTTACCTCCCTTCTCAGATCACTTATGAATGTGTTGAACATTTTATTTTATTTAAAGTGAATTTTAGTGATGTTGCATTACATCACTTTGAGTTCAACTCTGGTTGCTACTATTTCAAGCTCAACAAAGTGAAAGTTACCTCTGCTACTTGCTTCTGATTTAAAGCCTCTGGGAGCATGTGAGGACCAAAGATAGTGACCACACATACATTCACAAGTACAAGTGCTAGTCTGTTTTTAACATAGTTACAAGCAAAATTATGATTACCCATGTATATAGAAATCCTATAAAGACCTATGCGATAATTATCACTGTAGTAGTACTCGCATCCTCAATGATATTTTTTGGGTCTGATGAACACTTTGTCAATTAATCATCATTAGTGGGATGTTTCCCACTGGAGATTTCCCATAGGTAACACAGTTTTACCCAACCAGGGATCCCTTTTATCTTGTGATTCTGACTACACATAACTCTGTACATGTGCATTAAGATGTCAACCCTCCTTCCTTATCTGTATTTCACCCCCAGAATATGAGGGAAGAGGGGGGAAGAAGGGAAGGATTTTTCAGAGGTTGTTTGTAGTTCATTTTATTCTCTTTAGCATTTGCGCTCAACATGTACCCTGCAGTCAGGACATGAAACATCTCTTCCAAAAGAACAAGGTATATCATGATCTCACACAGTACACTGCAGTCAATTTTTGCAATAGCACCAGTTGGCACCTCTTTCTTGTGGAATAGGGTCACTCTTTTTGGTCACTTACTTATCAAATGTTTCTTAAGCCTATAGCCTAGTATGGCTAAGCTGACATCTTACAAGCATCAGCCTATAGGCCTAGCGTTTCAGCCCTGATTTACTTAGATGTCTAATATGTAATTGTCCCTTCTAACTACTGATCAGTTTTATATTTCTATAATCCTACAACTTAAATCTATTTAGCATACAGTGATTATATGTGACATATCATGAGTTAATCATAACATGACAGAACATACAATAAACGAATGATAAAATGAACTAAGTAGCTACATAGCACAGGCCCCAGTATAGATCCTTGGTGATCCTGCTATTTACCACTCTACTGTGAAATCTGACAACTTATTCCTACTCTTTGTTTCCTATCATTTATAAGTTACTGATCCAGTGGAGGACCTTCCCTGTTATCACATGCTGCTTACTTTGCTTAAGAGCCTTTGGTGAGGGACCTTGTCAAAAGCTTTCTGAAAGTCCAAGTACACTTTATCCACTGGAAAAACTCTTGTCCACATGTTTGTTTGATTCTCCCAAAGAGTTCCAATAGATTGGTGAGACATGATTTCACTTTACAAAAGGTGTGTTGACTCTCTTCACCAACATATCATGTTCATCAATGTGTTTGATAATTCTGCCCTTTACTCTAGTGTCAACCAGTTTCCCTTGTACTGATGTTAGGCTTACCAACCTGTAATTGCCAGGATTGCCTGCAGAGCCTTTTTTAGAATCTGGTGTTATATGAAAATGAAGAATACTTGTAGCACCTTAAAGACTAACCAGTTCATTTCAGCATAAGCTTTTGTGGGCTTTAGAGTGAAATGGGGGGGGGGAACCCCCAAATGAGGCACTTAAATGAAAATAAGGTGTGGGAAAAGACTTTCAATTTTCTCAACCTAAAGTCTCATCCCTACACCCCCTTGGTCTCAGGTGTTCTGCTTACTACTCCATTTAGCTGTATTAACTCCGGTGGCCTAAATCAGAATCATAGCAAGTGTACATAACATTAGAATGGCCATACTGGGTCAGACCAAAGGTCCATCAAGGAGTTCTAGAGGTTGACAGTGCACTGCATGAAAAAGTACTTTGTTTTAAACCTGCTACCTATTAATTTCATTTGCTGGCCCCTTGTTTTTTTGTATTATGGGGAGTAAATAACACTTATAATTTTATAGATCTTTCTCATATCCTCCCTTAGTCTCCTCTTTTCCAAGCTGAAAAGTCCCAGTCTTATTAATCTCGCCTCATACAAAAGAAGTTCTATACCCCCAATAATTGTTGTTGCCCTTTTCTGAAACTTTTCCAATTCCAATATATCTTTTGAGATGGGGCAACCACATCTGCATGCAACATGATATTTTCTGTCTTATTATCTATCCCTTTCTTGATGATTCCCAACATTCTGTTTGCTTTTTTGCTGCTGATGCTGCACATTGAGTGGATGATTTCAGAGAACTATCTACCATGACTCTGAGATCTTTTGCTTGAATGGTAACAGCTGATTTAGACCTCATCATTTTATATGTATAGTTAGGGTTATGTTTTCCAATGTGAATTAGTTTGCTTTTATCAACATTGAATTTCATTTGCCATTTTGTTGCCCACTCATCCAGTTTTGAGAGATCCTTTTGTAGCTCTTCACAGTCTACCTACTTCGAGGTGTGTTTTGGCTTCTCCATTTGCTCTGCAGCAATGCTCCTTGCATCTAAGCTGAAGATCTCTGCCACACCAAAAAATCCTGGGGGCGGGGGGTTGCTCATCAAGTGGGTTACTATCAAAACAATTGTAATGGGGAAGTGGGATAGGGACATGCTGAACCTGGGGCATATGAGGATGACAGCCGGGAGGTGCTGCTTAACCCAGCCTACTAAATCCAGGGACATATAAGGGGTCAAGTTAAGAGTGCTGATTAACCTGATCCTATCAGGTAGGGGTGTGTGCATGTGTGTGTGTTTGTCCAATTCTGGGGTTAGAAGAACCCAGCCCTGGGGAACCTAGATCCATTGGGAGGGAACTTGCAGAAGGGAGAAGTAGAGCTCCACATAAGAACACAAGTGGTATATTGATAGAATTACACCCCCCCCCAAAGAGTAACCCTAATAAATGTACCCCCCAAGATGGGCAATCCTTTCTCATATCCATTGATGGACCTATCCTTCATGAATTTATCTAATTCTTTTTTGAATCCTGTTATCTTGCCCTTCACACCAACGTTTGGCAAAGAGTTGTGTGAAGAAATATTTCATTTTTTGTTTTTAAATCTTCTGCCTATTAATTTCATTTGGTGACCCTTAGTTTTTGTGTTATGAGAAGGAATAACACTTCCTTATTTACTTTCTCCACACCAGTCATGATTAATAGACCTGTGTCATATCCCATTTTAGTCATCTTTTTCCAAACTGAAAAATCTCAATCTTACTAATATCTCCTCAGATGAAGTTGTTCCATACCCCTAATCATTTTTGTTGTCCTCTTCTGAACCTTTTCCAATTCTAATATATATTTTTTTTGTGATGGGGGCAACCACATCTCAAAAAATTAAGGGCCATAACTAAAAACAGCCCTGCCCATATGTGAACCTGCCTAGACACAGTTGGTATGACAGTCCTATCTTCTCTCTGCAGTTAAATTATAATCCTTTAGAGTGCATTGATTTAAAGCACAAAACTGAATGTCTGATGCATTTTTGGTGGCAATGTCCCAGATCAATGTCTTGCTTGCAGTTCTAAAATGTGGTTTAATCAATTATGTTAATGTGTAGCCTCTGTTTTGAAGCATTCTGTACTGTCTACCATTTGGGAATTCTCAGCCAAATTCAGCAATGGACAACTGACTTGCTTAAAGTTAAACGTGTGTTAAGTGCCTTGCTGAACTGGAGCCTTTGTAGCTGCATCTCACAAAGAGTTTCCATTAAAGTTAGTTGGAACTTCATATGTGCATCTAATGACAAGATCTGCTCCACTGTCTGAAAAGTGCTTCAGAATCTTTTTGGATGAAAGAGCCTCTGTGAGTATTATTGTTTATGTGATTAGACTGGAATGAATAGATATCAGTTGTCTACAGAGAAGTCTGTTTTAGTGTAATCCTTGTTTAAGATGGCTCTCAAATGGTTCCTGAAATGCTTTCTATCATGTATGTTATTGACCAGTATAATACCTGTCTCACTTGTATTTTTGTTGCATTTTCTTTACATCCTTAGAAGTCTTTATAAATCTGACCCATAAGGCTTGTCTACCCAGAAACTGTACTGCAGTAATTCTTCTGGTATCGTTAAATTGGCACAACTCCTAGTGTGGCTATATTGATACAATGGTGCTTCTATTAGGGTAGCTTCCTCTTTCCCTTATGGGAATAAGCTATATCACATTAAGTACCTTCACACAGATAAAACATTATCCACACTGGGTGGGTGCAGAGTGACATTTAACTGTTTTGGTAGAAATTCACATCCCTGACCAGGCCTTAATTTCTCTGTGCCTGAGTTCTCTGTAAAGTAGGAATAGTACTACTTTTTTTCCCCACCTTCTTGATTTTTCGTGTCCATTTAGAATGTAAGCTCTTTGGGGGGTAGGGACTCCCTCACCATGTCTGTGTACAGGGCATAGTGCAACAGGGCCAACATCTCTGAGACCTATAGGTTCTACTTGATGAGTGAGAAAGTATCTAATGTGTAACAGCCTGAGCCCAAATAGTCACTCCACAGGTGATCACATGCTAGTGAGAGGCATAAAGTTTAGGATGTTGGTTGTGTTCTGTATGATCTCTACTCTCTGATGCCCATGTACTTAATCATATAAAGCACAAACATTATACTCTGCAAGGTGTCACTGGGTGTGAAGTACTTTACAACGACCATGAGCCTCCTGAGAGAAATGAACTATAAACCAGAAGTCTTAAACCTTGAGGTGGAGTTTTACTACAGAGGAGTCTGAAGGCTAAGGCCTGTGTCCACAGGAAAACAGGAAGCTGGACATAGGGCTCCAGTTCTTAGGACAGAGTGCTAGTCAAAGGCCATGCACCCTGTGAATGTGCCTAGGGATCTCAAGATAGGGTCACTATCAGGCTCTGATGGCTTAAGCCACCTGGGGATCCAGAGACCCAGAGGTTTAGTTGCCCCTCAGAGCAGTCTCCTGTATTGGCAGCTTTAGGCACCTGCCTGAATCTGTGAAAAGTTGTAAATAGGGAACCTGAAAGCCTAAGCTTTCTAGAAATAAAGCTTTATTGAATCAATGTTCTTTCTCTTGTGTACTTTAATTTCAGTGTAATTCATCTGCTACATTGTATACACGAGACACTGTCTGATATAGTGTCCAGAGATTTTTTTTTTCTTAAATAAGAGTTCAGTATTGTGGCCCTCAGTGAGACTATCTGAGGTAATTTATGAACTACTTTGCTCACAAATTAAACTAAACCAGTTCTGGAGAAATCTGTGGACTATCTTTTTGTATGGACAGTGTGATGTGTGTTTTCTATGATCAAGCAATACTATCCCAATACTGTTTCATCTATCTGTAGATATTAGAACTGATATTCCTCACTTTGGTGAAAAGGACTCTATTTCACTGATGCTGACAAATTTAACTGTGTGAAGGCTAATTAGCTGGCTCAAGTGCAAAATGGGTTGGCAGTAAAATATCAGTGGTAGCAAGGAAATATTCACTGTACAATTAGCAAAGAACAATGATTTCTATTGACAAATAGAGTGCAGATCAGGCATCCATTGTCTGTGAATGCTTAGTGCTTTTGGCTTCAGTTTTCTACAAGGAAAATAAAGATACAACTTAATGAAAGGACCCCTACAACTATTAGTGTTTGAACTATAATATAAATCAGATGCTCGTTGTGGTAAACTATATATTGTGCAATATTGTTAAAGACTTATAAATGGAGGATAATGAACTAGGATTCAGGAATAGTAGATCAGTAGAAGGAAAGTGGTAAATGACACCATAATGTAGTTGCAAAGTCTGAAGTTGCTACCAGTATCAGCACTGCTAAGACACAAGCTTTCATAGAGTGGACTGTTAGTGGTAATGCTGTTTTCCTCTACCATATCCTTAATAAAGGAATATTGTAAACTTGAATATTCTACTATCAACAAAAATACTGAGGAAGGGCATTAGAGATTGCCAATGTCCACAACCACTTTTAAAGAAGTTACAGCTGAAGCATATGGTCTATTTCTCATATGTATTTTCTGATACTACTGATCTCATCAGTCTAGGTTCTTACCATAGTCCCCATCACTGTGGTCTTTGATCCTAGTCTGCCACCCAACTCCTCAGAACTGTCGCTTTATCAAGTATTTTATTTTGTATTGAATTATGCGGCAAGTTTTGGAGGAGAAAAGCACCTTCTCTGGAAAGGTCATTGAGTACGTATATTTTGTTGTAGAGCCAAAGCTATGCACTTTTGTAGAAGTAAATTATTACCTTTTTGGGACAGTTTATTTGGTTGGGACTTTCTCCATTTGGTTTGTTCATATGTGCTCTCTTAGAACTATTGCAACGCTACCTGTCCCCTAAATCACCATTAGTCTCTTCTTCTGTCAAAGAGAATAGGATGAAATACATTGAGAGTTTTCTGCACAATAATTTTTCTAAAGATCATTAAACTAGTTTTTCTTTTATGACTATGACAATGTGGAAGAACTATTGATTTGTCAAAGTAGCAAAGAGACTGTTTCTGAAAGCGATGAAAGCAACTGAACTGGAACAACTGAATTATCTATTTCCTAAATATTGATGTTCTATGGCAGAATGTATTTAATTTGTCTTTTGAATCGTAACTATAGTCTGGGCTATGCTAATGTGTTTAGATTCACAATGTGTTCTTTATTAAATAAGCTCGATTTTTACTTTTACCAAAATGTTTTCTAGAGTGACTAACAGTTTTGTATTAAACTGTGCTTCCTTTCCCCTGCTAGTTGGGTTGTGGCTTGAGGGGCAAGGGAAATAGAAAGAGAAGGAGAAAATCTTCTTGGGTGAAGAACTGCTAGAGGAGACAGGCACTTTTACATGAGGGCTCTGGCTGCATTAAAGTTTTGTTGGGATCCTTTCATTTGGATATCTCTGAAGCTCCATATACACTTTACAACATAGTTAGGATGAATAGCCTTTCTACGTAGTCTCTCTTTATTTTAATAGCTTTTGAAACACTACAATAGAACTATTTCACCCTCCTGAGGAAAGTGTCACAAATCTGGAAGCAAAAAACAAAACCAACACACAGCAATCAGGAGATCCAGCATTCTTGATATTTATACAGACACACTGGGACAGAGAACATCCCAGGGTGTCACTGCAGCAAGAGATCACAGCATGGTTCCTTGTCACTCAACCAACATTGCAGAAGTCCAATAAACAGTAAGCTCCAGAGAAGGGCTTACAACTCAGATCACAACTAATAATTCTATTGCCACTATCAAGACTAAACCAGATGTTAGATAATATTCCATTAAAACAGCTGAAAACAAAATGTGTGATTACTGAGACAAAAAACATAACTTGAGATTTTTCAGAACTGACTTGGGGATTTAACCACACAATTACCATTAACTGGTTGCATGGCTAAATCTCCTACTGAGCTTTGAAAATCTCAACCACAGCCGCCTTTCTTGGTCCCACTGAAAGCTGCAAAAAAAATCAAGGTAGTTTCTTGCTGCTTCTATGTGGGTCTCAAAGATTAGTGTCTATTTCTCTTCATCACCAACTTATTTGTGTGCCTCACTTTTACAGAGGAAGAAGAAAACTGTAACAAACTGAAAACCCTAGAAGTAAAGATCAGCCACCCATACTTCTTATGATCAAATTGCCCCTATTTCAGGACAAAGAAGAATGTCTTAAATGTATCAAAGCACAAGGCGAAGTTAATCATCAATTCCTTTACAGACTAATATACGAAAGAGTAAAAGGGAGTTGGGGTGTGTGTGCTATGAGGAGGCTTAATTTCTGATGGAAAAACTGTATATTATACTAGTTTTTGCATAAGGGACAGATGCCCCTTAACTAAAATTTTGTGGTGGTTTTTTTTTTGGTTGACCCTCTCCCCAGAAGAGGAGACAGGCAAAGCCCTAAGTCAAGAACGTATTTGCAGAAAACACTGATACAACACACACTGTAGTGTAAACAATGAGAGAAATCTTCTCGACTTCAATGGGCATTGGATTGGCCCTTGAAATGATGATTTAAAAATGAGTTAGGGAAGTAACCATGCCAGAATGGAACAACAGAACATGTTCTATAGGAGACAAGCTTTTTCCACTCTGTCATTCCTACAAAGGAAATTTAACTTACTGTTAGCAAAAAAGTTAGCAGCTTCTTTAAACTGAACCCAACAAAAACACAATGAGCAAGATTGCTAGGAGGAAACTGTACTGGTCTCTCTCTCAAACAATAGGCAGACATGGAGGGGGAAATGAGCCATCCCAAACCAGAGATAAAATTAGAAAATAAACTTCTCTGCAGACAACTGATATCAATTTATTCTAGCCTAATCACAAAAATAATAATTTGAACAGAATCCCTTTCATCCAGAAAGATTCTGAAGCACATTTCAGACAGTGGACCAGATCTTGTCATTAGATGCTTAGACACTCCAGTTCAGCAAGGGACTTTAAACACGTTTAACTTTTAGCAAGTCAGTTGTCTGATGCTGAATTTGGAGTCTTCTAACTCTTATCATAATCCCAACCAAGAGAGAGGCCAAAAACTACTTGGCAAACAAGACCAGAGTATATTGGTTCTACTAGGAAAATTTTCTTCAGAAAATGACTCTCCCTTCTTTATCAACTCTGCTCCCAGGGCCTGTTCAGTCACATTTGCTTTCATTAGTGGCTAAAGTACACTGGATATTGGCCATGATTCAGGAAAACACTGAAGTACATGTTTAAGTCCATTCCTGTTCATGCTGACACTGAGGCACTTGCTTAGTTTAAAGAATAGCTCAAGACAATTACAATGTGAGCATGTTTTTAACTCTAACCATGCACTTAATCATCCCTATTCAGCATAGCACTTTACTGAACTGGGCTGAGTACACTGAGAGTACTCTGGCAGAGTGACCAACCTGTGTAACTTGAAATATGTATGGTGACAAACTTGTGAGGGTGGCCCCCAGGATATCTTCTTCAGGGAAAGAGTGAGGAATTCACTAGATTGCAGGTAATTATCAAACAAAAAGATAAATGTCTCTTTAGGTATTTTTAAAAGAATGAAAAGTATCTCTACGGGATATGATTTAGCAATATACAGAGTAAGTGTCAACTCCTGCAGAGAGAGGGAAATGCCTCCCCACCTCATTTTGGTGGTAAAATTTTTCATAGGGACTCCTACAAATCATGTCTCTGCAATAAAAGGAGCAGGCTATAAGGAGAAGTATATAAGCTACTGTCTTAACCTCGGAATCCTGTAATGATCTGGTAAAGTTGAGAGATTTGTATATAGGAGTTGATTCACATTGGCTTGGGAGTCAACAATAGTATTATTATTATTTATTACAATCTTGTTCTTCAAATTAGTTAAGGAAGATGAATCAGATAGCAACATTAGATATACTTACTTAACTATAACTAAGCAAAATAACAATCTATATGGATTTTTCTGCAGGATTTTTTATTAAACTTGTACAATTCCTCAATGATCTCTTTAAATATTCCCATATTATTTGGATACCACTGTTCATCTGTTATGCTGCTCAAAACACAGTGTCTGATATTAGTTGAGAGACTAGAGGAAATATTGTATATGAATATTTTGAATATGAATAAATTCCAATTTGACTGCATTTGTGACCTTTGTGTTGTCTTTCTGTAAATATTTGAACATTACAGCTTTAGTGCCATGAATAGTCATTAAGCTAGTCAAGGTTAACATCTTAAATATTTACCAACAGCAAATTTCAAATTGTATATTTGGCTGCGTTATCTATAATTCAAGTTGTGGTGGTAAGTTACATACATTATAAAAGCAAGGAATGGAAACTATCACCTATGACTCTCTCATAACTTTCCAGCCCAGTGTGAATTGTGAATATACAGAGCTCATGAAGAGTTTGCTATCTGCAGAACAAGAATTAAATACTGAAGGCATTCATGAATGGTTGTAAATAATAAGTAAATCTGAGTGTTTGTAGTCTGTTTGCATACAGTTCACAAACAGTTTTTTTTCCTGACAGCAAAATCTGTCAAACAATGCACTACAAATCATTTCCTCAGTTCAAGTTGATATACTGTGCTACTACTTATTATGAAAAACACTATGGGCCTGATCCTAGAAGATACTGATCAAATCCACAGATCCAGAATTAGTGGAGTGTGCTCAGTATCTCTGAGTGGAATTTAGCAAATGGAGGAAGGGTAAAGAGAGATTTGCCTATTGGACACAGACATTGCTGTATGGGGATCTGAGTTAATGGGCACCTGCCAAATTTATTATTTATTGTTTTAGTTATTCATTTAGATATATTATTATTGTGTTTTTCTCTTTGTGGCTGCTGTGTTCCCCCTGTAAAATATAGTTTTTTTTCTTGTTTCTCACACACATTCAGTTCTTGCGAGTGGGGAAGTAATAAGTACACCCAGGAAAGGTAATGTCACCACACAGAGTTTCTGGGATCATGAGCTGCTGGTGGTGGTGGCTAATTTGAAAAGGCAACCATAGCAACAAGGTGGTGATTCAAAAGAGCCTGCAACATGTGGCAGACAGATTACAAATATGTTTATTGTATCTGGATAATATTGGTATATTTTTGGTTTATGTTGACATTTTAGACTTGTTCAATCTTGAATTTCTTTGTCTTGAACTGTTGATATGTATGAAAATAATGCCCACTATTAAACTACAAAGTATTTCAGATACACACGTTAAAACCCCCTGTGATGCATGGCTAGAAAGGATTAAACATCCTGCAAAATAAATAACCCTAATAAAATAGGTGGGGAGATCATGTTTGTGGTTTTGTGTATTTTACATATGTATGAGTAGGGTGGGCAATGTAATAAACAGTCTCTTTCTATGCTATATTCTGATAATTCAGAGGTCAAAAGAACATCCTATCATTGAAATGTAAACATGGGGTATCTTGTTGTTCATCTCTCTTTGAAATGTACTGTGAATGGTGGAGGAACAAGCAAATGGCCTTATGTTCATTTGTATAGCTAAGTACTGGTGATGGATCTCCTTCAAAGTCATCCTTGTTACCTTTTTGTTCCATGAGGAAATCCCAACTTGCAAAAGTCATGAAATTGTATAAAAGATCCTTGAGTCCAGATTCTGTCATCTGCGGTCTGCTTAGATTTCATCAGGGGAAGTTTGAGTTATGTTGGTGCACCCTGAATAAGAGATTTGGACATTGAACTATGAACTGAATTCTAAAGGAACTCTTTGCAGCTACAAAGCTCACTATCTCTGCTATGAATCTGAACCTCAATGAACTGAACTTGTGAGTAACCAGTAAGGTAATAAAGAAGCTATTCTATGCTGGCTTGGTGAGTCTAAGTATTGGAATATCCACCAGCTTTATGGGGATCGTTTGCCCCATTCTTTGCAGTTCACCCTAATTGAGTGACCACAGTTGGCTCCCCACTAGGACCTTGGTCACACCCCCATCAATTTACAAATGTCCATGTGCATGCTCAGTTTTTAAGAATGTGAGGAGAACTTTAGAATGCAAAGGGATTCTTTGTGTCGAGTATTTGATTTAAATCTTTTTTTTTCATTAAGTCCCTACAGCAGAGATGAGACTGTATAGCTTATGGTTTACAAGGTTTACAGTTACAGGCGTGTCACGTTTTACGTGCATTTAACTTGTGAGATTTCCACTTTACACGGTGCCCCCCCCCCCCCCAAAAGAAGGGAAAAACTAAAAATACAAAAACTTTGTTTAGGGTGGGCGATTTCGCCCACCATTGAACTCAATGGGGTTTCAGCTATACACAGTTTCCGCTTTACACAGAAACCACAGAACCAAACTCTCGCACAAGACGCGACATGCTTGTATATCACAGGATTTTTATTTTAAATCTTGTTCAGGGAAGTTCCTATATCTCAGAAGTAACAGAGTCAATTTAGGATGAATACGCAAAAGAATCATCCTTAGACTCTATGGATAATTCTGTTCAAAAGTTTATCATCTGGTTTTTTATTTTCCCTATTTTTCTCTTAAACAATTCTGAACTCAACATATCTTTATCTCCAATAAATGTTATGGTTTTGAAGTCAATATAAAATGTATTTCTCATCAGCTTATCCCACTTGATTTATTTTTCCTCATGTAGTTTTTGTTCACCTGATGAATTGAATTAAACTGTTACACTGCCCTGAATTCTAGCTGCTTCTTAACCATATTTATATAGCAGGTATTTGGTATTATCAGATTCCAATATCCTTACTCACTCTGAATACAGAAGATTCTATTGAAGCCAATCACAACAGAAAATGATTAGAGGGAAATATCTGTTTGTGTTACATATTACTGTTTGCAATTTCCTTACATAGTTCTTTATTATGGATAATTCTAGTTTAAACGGTGTCCAATTTTTGTGCTAATGTGAATGCTATCTTAATTGTAAGAAGCTAAAACCAATCCTGCTTTTCTTGCAATTATGCAAAGGATTTTAGCTGTCCATCACTATTATTCCTCTATGGCAGGGACATGCCCAATATTTCAAAGGTTAGGATTCTGCCTCATGCCGCCCATTGCCTTTAGCAGGAAGTTAGATCTGAAATTTGAACTCTGACCTTTCATCCTGCACTACGGTTCAAAATCAGCAAAACAAGGGAAATCCTGGCCTGTGAATGCATTCTCATCTGTGGATAGAAATTTAGTTGAATGGGGTATCAAAAGGCAATTCTCAAGTGTGGTGGCATGACTTACAGTGACATGAGCTAGAACAGACAAGTATTGTCATGGTAAACACCAAGCATAAGAATATTTAGCTGGTTTTCCCTGTGATGAATAACAGATCTTGATTTACTGAGACTTCATCTAGCAGATGACCTCATAAAAATGAGGAAGAATAATCCATTTTGTAGTAAAAAATAAAACCTAAGATGCATCAAACATTTTCTGGAGCAACTACTACATTTCAGCAGTCATGACTAATACTCTGCTGTTGCACACTATTCCAAATGTTGGTCACACTTGACAGGAAGCATGGCCTAAACTTAATTACATGCTAACATTTCTGCCTACACCTAGCCAAAGCCCTGGAATGCACATTAAATACTGAAGACCTAATTCTGCTCTCACTAATCCAGGTTTTACACCAGAATAACTGCTTTACCAACTTTACCAGACCTGCTAAATTGACCGCCAGTGGATCAGTCTCAAACATCAATCCCTGCTGTAGTGTAGACTTGCCCTTAGAGTAGACTTAAGTTCTCATTGCCTAAAAGTGCTAGATGATATTGCGGCCTACATCAAGTCACCTTAAAGGGGCTATCCTCAGAAAGTGCTGAACACTAGCCTTCTGAAAATCAGGGCATTTGATGGTGTCACTAGCTTGATCATTTCAGCCTTCATGTGCATATCATTAATGTGTTTTACTGGGACACAACTGTAAGTAAATGTTGTTTATAACTAGAAAAATCAATATTACTTTAAAGATTCATATTTATTGTGTGTCCTGGTGGGATATCTCCTTTTTAAAATGCTTTGAGATCATGGATGAAAAAGCACTGCATAATTTGTATATGGTATAATAGAATTAATAATATTAACATTTTGAAATTTATTACTCCCTTTTTAAAAAAGTGGATACATCACAAAAATAAATCTCTAAAACATGAATGTGTACATTATTGGATTATTTTCCAGCTACAGTCCATCCAAAACAAAGTTCCAATGTAAGGAAAGTGTCGTAGTTAGTATAAATTAGGAAATGGTCTCTCATTTAAAATAATAAAAAAAACCATATCCAGTTTTCCAGTCTGTGTGGACCTGGCATGGCAGAATGTGACAGAAGAGTTTACTAATACATACAATGGATTAAACATGGTGAGGAATGTCTCCAACTCTGTATTATAGGCAATGGGTTTACTTGCTTTCTGACTTGTAATTTTAACTCCCTGCTGTTGATATGAGTCTGTGTGTCACAGAGAGGGGAATTGTGAGCAAGGATGCAGCAAACATTTTCTGCCACGTAATTGAGCTTATTCAAAAGGTTTAACAGCATAGCTAGGAGAGAAGCAGATCTCTGACACAAGAGGC
Organism: Dermatemys mawii; assembly: GCA_007922305.1. Lineage (NCBI taxonomy): Eukaryota > Metazoa > Chordata > Testudines > Dermatemydidae > Dermatemys > Dermatemys mawii. The sequence continues at coordinate 20,805,537 of ML677326.1, forward strand.
CGTACTTTGGACTTACTTCTGCATCATTAAAAGCAGTGGGATTTTGCCATTGTCTTTAATAAAGTATATGATCAAGCCTCTGATATAGAGGAGGTGTGGGTGATGGGTGTAGGTTTGAATGTCTTTTCATAGTTTGTAACTTGTTCTTTTTTTTTAGGTTTAAAAACAAATTCCTTACTTTGAAAGTGTGTGGAATTTGGAGGTGAATTTAAAATAACATTATGTGAATGCAGGTTTTAAAGCTGCTTCTTCCCTCATGACCTGCTGCTGCATTGCAATGACCAGTTCTAGCTGCTTCCCAAAGTGTGATGGGAAATACGGTGTTCGCAAAAATGCTTGTTCTTGAACGCAAATTTATTTTTGCTGCATACTTACTTTTCCTAAAACACTACTTCCCTTATTAAGGGGCTTTAAAAATTTCTCTAAATACCTAAGAAATGAGAGGACAGGAAAAGACTATCCAACTCCGCAAGCCTGTCATCTTTTGATTATCTTACTCCCAACTTTCTTCTTTTTCACTGTACTCCTCAAGACCCTCTTCCCATAGAAAAGAATGCAAATAATTTAAGAGATGATTCAGTTTCTAACTATTTCTCAATTAGGTCCCAGTTATGTAAAAGAGTTTGTGCATGCACTTAGTTTTTCTTAGCTAGTTGGAGTAATCACGGATATAAATTTAAGCCTGTCGGTTAATCTCTCTATGATCAGGGCTTTACTCCCACTTTCTCTCACTTATTTCCTTTCCCCCTCATCCCCACACTAGAAAAATATGTTAAAATATTTCCACTTTCATCTACTTGAAAGATGTAAAATAGTTAAAGCAAGTATTTAAATGTTACTTTCCCCTCACTTTTTTAAAACAAAAGACAGAAAAATAGAGACAAAAGGGGAATAGGTACCTCCTGGAAAGAAAACTACATATTTTTTCCAAAAATATTTGCTTAAAATGTGCAGGAAAATAAATTGCTACATTTGAAATGAAACAAACTTTTCTCTTTTGCTAATTTTTTCATAATTTTGTTGGGAAACTTTTTATCAAGGAAAAGCTACAATAAAAACAGTAATATACATTACTTACCTAGGATCAGGTTAATATTCAAAGAACCTGGCTAAAGATTGTAGCTTACAGGCTGAGGAGCAGCGAAAAAGGTTTACCAGATTTCTAAATATCTAGCCTCTATTTGGCACTTCTCTTATGTATGTACTTGATGTGAAAGCTTTCTTCCATTCTGAGAACATTCCCTCTCTTATTATACCATAATTCCACACGATAAGGAATCACATTTTGCTAATCATATGCAATGTCTAGCTTCCAACAATAAAAAAGAAAATAATCTGTTTTTCTGTTTAGCATGTTGATCCTTTACTGGGGCATTAAGTAAGCAGGTTCACGAGGAACTGATGTGGCTGGAGTGGAGAAAATGAGAATAGACAGATGTATGACATTAAACAGCAGGATATAACTTTTTTTTTTTTATTAAATTTTACACAAGTGAGGGATGCTGCTTCTTCTTTGTATGGCTGAATGCAGAGCAATAACAATAACTCTTACATTTAGATGGTTAAGACAGAGAATTGCATCTGGAGCAGAGGAGTTGCTGTGATGTTCCTTCGTATTTGTGAATTGGGTACTGAGTTGTTATATGTTCCATGGCCTGTTCTGGGTGGCCACATTCACACACTGGCATGTCTTTAAATTTTCATTTGTGCAGCAAGTATCCACATCTGCCATGGCTTGTGCGGAAACAATTTAGGATTGCATATGAACTTTGTGGGAGATCAAAGCCAGGTATATTTTGCATTGGGTCTTTCACAGTGTTAATTTGTGACTTCTTGTGAACTCCATTCCACTCAAGACCACAGCAGAGCAAGATTTTTCTCAATACTGTGCCAAATTGGTACCTTCTCAGGCAGCTACCTTCACTATGTATGAACAGTGGTCCCAGCTGCAGGCCTTGGGTTTTTAGCAAGGCTCTTATTGACTTTATAGGGCACAAGGCCCCATCTGTGCACCACATAAGCTTCTCTGTCCCCCTTAACTTCTGATTGGTTTTTGAGTACCTGAAGGACAGGGACACCATTCCTGCCAATAATTGTATGTCTGGTACAGTTAATGGCCACTGGGACCTGTCCACAGCTGCAATAGGCACCAACTCACTCACACTAAAAGCCCCAAAGAAGGCAACAACAACTGTCACTTTAAGTTAAATGGCCTCCCTCCTCCAGCAGCAGACTCAGAGCAGAGCCTGTACTAATCCTGTCAATGTTTTCAGTGTTATAAGTAACCTGCCATCCCTCTGGTGCCTGCCCATCCTGGACCACCTTTCTGAGAGTTTCCACACTAAAGGCATGTCTACGCTTACTGGTAGATCAGTACTACTACAATTGATGCAGCAAGTGTCGATTTAGCAGATCTGGTGAAGACATGCTAAATCAGTGGGCGTACTTCTGATCAATATCTTTTTCAATCAAAATTTTTTTGACTGATTCTTCTACTCAGATACAGAAGGTGCATTAACACTCTGCTCTAACGGGAGTTGGATTGGGTGCTTAAATTCAATGGAAAGGCACCTGTTTGTGAAACAGTGGCTAGCATCCTCCTTGAACTTTAGAATATAAATTCAAATATAGATTCAAATAAATAATGAACACACTTGTTGCAGGTTGGCAATAGGATTTCTTTACTCTGCACTTTCTCTGGCAGAAACGGAGTGGAGATGAATTCTACCACCCAGTTTTTTTTTAATACACTGTATTAGTGTCTCAACTCTAACAACTAGACGCTAGGATATCTCTAATGCAATTTTCCCACTTGTCTTTTTAAAATCTGTTTTAACTTTAAACAAAAAGACCATCTCATTTTTATTTTTTTCATGTCTATATGAATGGGCAATTTTCCTTTTTGAACATTAAATATAACAGAAAAACCCTGTTGTTGTCCCTGTCTCTCTGAGACAGTGAGCGAGTGAGCAAGGTTTTTGTGTGCATATATATACACAGTTTCTGTTATTGCTACTCTTAAACCAGTTTCTGTTAGGAAACTAGTGAATGCTTGTTCATTAAGCCATTTAAAGATATGTTAACTATCTTTTTGTGTGATGATTATTTTCCTTCTGTTTCTTCATTTAGTCATCTCTCTATTAGGGCTTGTTCTTTCTCAATTAAAGTGAATGGGCAAATTTTCCACTGACTTGTCTTGGAGACCTTTACCATTAACTTGAGCAGGTTCATGCCCATATAGTGCTTTTCATCCATAGGTCTCAAAGCACTTTACAGCTAAGGTGCAATTCTCATTTTCACAAATGAGCTTGCTGAGGCACAGACAGGTGAACTGACTTCTGCACGGTCCTGCAGTAGGTTGGTGCCAGAGCTGGAAACAGTGAGGAGAACTGGGGTGAAACCCTGGCCCCACTGAAGGTAAATGGCAAAACTCTTTCTCTGACTTCAGTGGGGCCAGTGTTTCACCTCGGTTCTCCTCACTCCCATTTGTGTCCTTGAGGTGGGATAAACACTTGGTTTCATGTGGCTTTTCAGCTATCCCTGAAAAATAGCACATTTACTTTCTAATTTTCACCAAGTCAAGAATAAAACTCTTAGCAATTGATATAAATTTAATTTTATAAACAGTTCTGTAAAACTTATAAAATGGGAGGATTTGATACTGAATAAGTACTGCCAAATTTTTTTGATGCCAATATGAAATGCTTTAATAAGCTAAACCAGAACAAAGATGGAATCCTAATACAGCAACTTATCTTTCATTATTACAGTAAAATTAATTAATGGAGGAATAGGAAGGCTGCAGTTCAGCTGCCCTTGCTCTGTAGTTGCGTTAGTCAAAGTCAATGCAGCTCAGTTTGTTTTAGTTTCATTAATGATGTTAGTTTCAGTTTTAATTAGTAACTGCAAGTGCACAGCTTAGCATTTTAGTTATGATACTTTGCATTTGTTTCCCTGGGTATGAATGTAGATGGCGCTATGGATGCCTGTACTCTTGGGTCCTTTCTGACGCTGCTACTGCAAATGAAAAAGCTGGATGAAATGAGTGTTTAGTTTATTGGGCTTGGACTCCTGAAAGAGCCAGACACAGACTGGCTGACTGGAGAGCTCTGTGGACACAGGATCACAATATGCCATAGAGATCTTGAAGAAATATCTGGAAATTTGGAGAACTTGAGAGTTTGGGAATCTGACCGCACAATGGTCAGCAGTGACTTTTTTTTTTTTTTTGTGAGAACCATGCTGGGAGTCATTGTAGAAAAGACTGGTTTTACTGGATTAGAAAGAACAATGTTAAATGAACTTTCATAAGACTAGGCTATATTTCTTGAAAATCTGACAAAAGTGTCAATGAAATTTGTCAATTTGAATCAGCGAGAAGATTGAATTCATTTTATTGATCATAATAGACACTTATACAGTGATACGCAGACTGACGGCTCCAAAAGCATTTTAAGAGCTTAACACAAGGTTCTTTGTCCCATTTCTATAATGCAGCCACATGAAACAACACGTATTTAACAGGCTACAACAAAAATTCACAACATTTGTATGGGAACAAGGGGCATTCTAGCAGAATAACCAAAGTGGTCCCACTGTTCAGTGGGGGAGAGTACAAGGATTTGGGGGTATGTGCAGGGAGCGCACAATGGATTTACACTTTTTTTTTTTTTTTTTTTTTTTTTTTTTTTTAAGATGGAAGATGAATGTAGCCCTTAATATGTCCTTAGTTCTTGCACAGGTGGTATTCTTCACATGGGGCAGGGGAAGGTGCACAGCAACATATATTTGCCTATATTCTCCTACTGCACTGATAATGGTGACTAGGGGAAACTTGGTAAGATGGGGCAGAGATAGTTGCAACAGGGAATATGTACTTAATATGAATCCAGAGGAAGCTGCCATTTTTATGGCTTTCAGTTACTTCCAATATTGACCATGAATACTGGCTACAGAACAGTAGCTCGGGGTTAGTCATAAAGTCCAGGCATAGTTATAGGAATGTATCTAAAGTTCTCCATGAAATGGTATTACTCTTGCAGTCATCTTCTCAGGGCCTCATGATGTGTGCCTAGTTTTCTTGTCAACTCATATACTTGCAATGATTGCTTCCTCTCAGCTTACGACACTAATTAAAACTTAAGTAATGAAACATCACAATCAGTAGCCCTATTAATAGTTCTGTGCTGTTTTCATGCAACTCTCATTGATGCCTTGGCACACTAGATTGTATAAAGAGAAAAAGACATGGATACAGGGAGGAAAAAATGTGGGCCAGGGACAACAAAAGAGCTGACACTGCAAAATCTTGTTCGAGGTTTTTATTTTAGCTTGCACATCAATACATGTTGATTCTGAACAACAGTGACAAACTGGGAAACAAAGCAGAATAGTGGATGGTGTTGGAGAGGCTAAATCAAATGAGAAACTCCTGATGGCCCTGCTTCTGGTGTCAAAACCCTAATATTCCACTTTCTAGTTGTCATTTGCTATGATTCAGTGCTCCTTTTCCTGATGACTACACTGTAAAAGCAGGAAGGTTTGCCCTAATAGTCTCTTCCATCTCTAATCTCGGTGGTTCTACAGTCAAGGCAATGAGGAGAAGGGACAGGAATGAAAGACTGACTCTGAGGTAAGATCTGGAAATGGATGCTGAGATATTACTGAAAGAAGATGGAGGCTGAGAATTCTTCCTTGCCAGCTAATCTGACCAGGTTGCCCTTCTGGTAGCCCTTCACTGTCAGCTTGATCTCTTTTCATATACAATTCAAATCCCTTGTCAGGGAACATAAGAATGGCCATGTTGGGTCAGATCAATGGTCTATCTAGACCCGGGTGGGCAAACTTTTTGGCCCGAGGGCCACATTGGGGTTAAAAATAGTGTGGAGGGCCGGGTAGAGAAGGTGATGCCTCACCAAACAGCCTGGCCCCACTCCCTATCCAACACTCACCCAATTCCCACCCTGACTCCCCCACCTCAGAACTCCTGACCCATTCAACCCGCTCCACTCCTTGTCCCTCCAGAGACCCCCCACTCTAATTGCCCCCCTGAACACCATCGCCTATCTAAGCTCCCCATTCTTTGTTCCCTGACTGCCTCCACCTTAACCACCACATCTGGGGACCCCACCCCCCATTTAAGCCCCTCTGCTTTGTTCCCTGACTGCCCCCCCTGAGATCCCCCCACCCCAACCACCACCACCTGGGGACCCCACCACCTAAGCACCCCCTTACCTTACTCAGCTGGGCTCTCCTTTACTGTGCTCCGTGGGGCCCGCGGCTCCCCGCGCTGCCTCCAGCCGGGGAGCAAGGACCCCAGTGGCAGCCGCGCTGGGCCCGGCCAGCAAATGCGGGGCACGGGGCCCCGCAGCTCCTTGCGCTGCCCCCGGCCAGGGTTCTGATATACTTAATTTTTTTTTGGCTTTTTAGTTTTTATGTCTCTTGCAAATTACTCTTCAAATTCTTGTGTGGCCTGCCTAATTGTATTTTTACAGATGACTTGCTTGAATTTGTTTGTTAGTACCTGTTTAGAGGAAAAAGGATTAATATTTACTTTCTTGCATATTATAGTCTTTGCACATTAACTATCCCCCCAGTATCTTTTACAATATTAGCAAAGAGTGTATCTGAATTCTAAGGCCCAGAGTGCTGGGTCCAACCTATGAGCGACCTGTATTCAGGAACTTCATGTGATCAAGTATTGGGCTGTACTTCATTATTCCTGATGTCCCCACATCTGTGGAAATAAACATATCAGTTTGAGAAGTTTTCTCCCTAGATAAGTGTCTAGAGAAGTATGGTATAAACAAGACTGTGTGATTGATAAGGGATGCCTATTATTTTAATTATGTTCTATGATTGATAAGAAAACATCTGCAATAACAGGTACCTCTTAATGGATGAAATAAGGATCCATGAAAGATGTATTTAATTCAGCAAGAACTGTTGTCACAGCTGTCAGTAGTAATGACCGGATTAGAATTCCCTTTAGCTTATCAATCATGTAACCTAAAGATATTGTAAAAGACATTTCATAAGTAAAATGAAAATGCAAAACCAGAATGCGTAGTGAAATTAATCATGGAAATAACTCCAAAAAGGAGTTTTTGTCTCTCACCCTGTAGAACATAGAGAACCTGAACATTAAGTTGGGGAGTGTAAACTGCCAGCATCCCACTAGTATTCTAACTAGTAGAGGAGAGAGAGATGGGGTATGTTGACACTACAATGTAACTTCAGGATTAGTGGGACTCATGTCAGTTGACCCATGTTAAGGAACCCTGGGCTTGAGCGTCCACATTGTATTTTAACACTACATTAAGACTTGTCCTCAAACCTAGGGCTTTGGCGTCCACACTGCAGTGTGCAGACCCAAGTCAAAGTAATGATATTCCAGAGTCCCTAGCACCCCTAAAATGGGGCTGGTCTACCCTGGGACAGTAGTATGCTGTGGGAAAACTTTACTGCCCATTCTACATGTTGCAGGAAGTTTGCAGCTTGTTTTGCATAAGGCTTGATTGGTTTACTCTCCGCTGAAAACCCAGAAGGTTTTCTGATAGTGTGCTTGCAGATCAGTGATCAAAGAAAATGAGTTAATGATGCTGTGAGCTGCTGCCATTGACAAAGCAGGGCTGGCTTCCATTTTCAATAGAGTGGACTGCAGACTGTTGGGATAGAGAAAATTTGGGAATTTATTTCATGGAATTGTGGGGTACTTCTGGCTGACTCCCAGCGACCCAAGTCAAGTGGGGCTGTCTCTACACTGCAAAACAATAGGGATAGTATCCTGGGTCCTGGTTCTGGGATCCTGGGCTTAGTGCAATTGAATTGTAGATGCAAGAGGAGTTAGGTTTGAGCCTGGGCTCAAGCACAGGCTTGCGTTGCAGTGCAGAAATAATCACAGAAGCCAGCTCCTTACCTTACACCAAGGGTGGTGATATATCTATTCCTTCTGTATTCTTTATAGTTCTGTATTAATCTCATATTGTTAATATTTGATTAAATAATTCCATTTGACCATGGTATTTGACTATCTTGAATTGTTATTAACTTCAAGCACACAACATGCTCCTTTCTATTATCCTCACTAGGATTTTACTTTCAATTTTTAAAGGATGTCTTTGCCTCTAACCACCTCTTTTACTAATTTCTTTAGCTATGGTGCCATTTTTTTGGTCCTCTTACTGTTTTTTATTGGGGACATACCTCTAAAATGGTGGTTTTTAAAAAAAATTCCATGCAGCTTGCAGGCATTTCACTTTTGTGACTGCTCCTTTTAATTTCCATTTCACTAGCTTCCTAATTTTTTTTTTTTTATAGTTCCCCTTTTTGAAGTTAAATGCTACTGTGGTTTGTTTGTTTGTTTGTTTATCTCCTCTCCACCCCCAAGGGTGTTAAATTTAATTACATTATGATCTCTATTACCAAGTGGTTCAGCTATATTCATCTCTAGGATAATTCCTGTGCTCTACTTAGGACAAGAATTTCCTCTCATCTTGTGGGTTCCAGAACTAACTGCTCCAAGAAGCAGTCATTTTAATGGTGTCTAGAAATTTTTATCTCTGCATCCCATCCTGAGGTGACATTGCCCACTCTGTATTGCCACCTTCAAGGCCCAGACCAGCTTCTTGCCTACATATTGTCTCTTTTTTTTTCCATATTCCTCCATTTACATCTTTTATGTTTTGCTTACTCAGGATAGTTTGCTTCTCCACTGTATTTCTTATCTCAAAGGTGACTCTGCCTTTTCTCATAACATTCCTTATTCCTGGAGTATTCTCCCTGATACTTCAGCCTCAGTCTTCTCTTTTTTTCTTCTAATCTCTTTCTTTTACCTAACTCCAACACTCACCTATACTCCTGCCCTGTTCCTGGGCTTTACTTATTCAAACTACAACTATTGTGTCTTGGAGAGGAAAAGAAAACGACTAGGTCTAAAAATTGCATATACAGATTTTAAAAAAATAGAGTTACATAACGAAAGAGAGATCCCACGCCATGGAGGTCAGTGTGGAAAGCTTAGACTGACTTCAACAGAAGCATGATCAGGCCACTGAAGAACTCTCTTACCTTCATCTTTCATATAGGAGACACACTATACCTCAAAATAGCACCCTGTTACCCCCATATTCAACATTCATAAATTCTTGTGATATTTCGTACAAAGCATGCCATGTAAGATATCTTAGGAAAGGCCATAATATGTTGAAACTGTTGTTCTGACCAAATATGTATACCATTAGTGTATATGGAGTTATGAGATTTTGCTGTACGGTTGTGACTGAAATGTGCCATAAATTTGCTAATGACATACAAAGGACCGCTGCCAAGGAAGGTGTTCAAATGACCATTCGTCAGTAGGGGAGTTGTAATCAAGGAGCTTACAAGTCAATGACAGCTGCTCATGTACCACACAATGGGAACTGCTCAACTCTGACCCAATTGCACACAAGACCACACCAGGGGGATTGCTCAACCCAGTGACTCAGCAAAGCCCACCAGGACATGTCTGTGCAAGTGTCTTCTAGGCACATGGACTCAACATAAAAATAGGGAACAGTGGCAGCATGTCTTTGTGTTTCTCCTCCTTCACCTATGCTGGAAGCTCAAGAATGATGAAAAAACTATAACTTCATCAAAGGAGACTGATCCAGGTTTAAGAGGGAAACCTTTGTATTATGAACTGTAACATCCAGTAGGATGAGAAAATGGCTGATCTAAATACTACCTAGTGCAGTGGTGTCCAAAGAAATTTGATGCTAGCCACACTTGTAGCTTTGAATTTTTCTTATTAGCCACATTATTAAAGAGAGCCACACACATTAGCCACAATTCAATAGCCTATTAGCCATACGTGGCTAGTGGTGAACATATTGGACACCGCTGGCCTAGTGTAATAAGGTTTAAGATTTAGTTTGTGCATTTATCTTTTATTTTCTTTAGTAACTATCACTGACTTTTGTGCCTACCACTTAAAACAGATTTATTAACTACAGAACAATAGATTTTATGTTTTGCCCAAAACAGTATATTTTGGTTGAAGTGTTTGGAGAAACGTCAGCTCAGTTTACAAAGGCTGATGAATGAATGTCTTCCCCACATTGAGGGAGGGGCAGTCTTAATAATCTTACACCCCAGAGCTACCATCTGAGTAAGGTTGGAGAGCTGGGGGTGGGAATTGGCTGTTACTTTTCTCTGTGTGATTTGTGTGTGGCTTTAGGAGCCATTAATCTAGTTTAGCTGGATATGGGGCTTCATATGCTGTGGTGCTGAGTGATCACAGCACCTGGAGGGGTTTGCTGCTTGTCACTATCAAAGCATGTGAGAGGCAGCCCAAGCTGGAGAGCAAAGGTTGTACAGTGGTACCCCAATTCCAGGCAGCACCCAGGGGATCCTGTCAAACTATGTCATCACTGTCCCCTTCCAATTTTATTTTTTAAGTCTTTGTTTCTGTATTGTATTATTTGTATCCAATCCTGCTCTCTTGTAGATAATAGCAAAGATCCCAGTTACTTCAGTGGGAGCAAAATTTGGAACCAAATTCAGGTGGAATGGCCAATGAGATTCCACCAACAATAGATTTGGCCTTCTGACTAAAAGGCTGTAAGAGCAGAGACCTGCCTTGCTTTTCTCTAAAGCACCCTACTCTGGCACTTCAGAATAAGTAATAAAAAGATTTTTAAATACTTGACATACCAGTGACCCCTAAACCCGTTCAACTCTGGCAGCAATCATCCCAGGAGGAAGGAAGAGACTACAGATAAATAGAGTGCCAGGAAGGAAGTGCAAGGAGAAATTTTAAGCCATCTTATAGTATAGCGTATTGTTGTTTGTGCTTGACAATATAGCATCAAAAATGAAAAATCTCACCAGGAAGTTGAGGTAATAAAGAGGCTAAACAAGATCCTGAAGAAACCAAAATGTTATAAACAGAACTGAAGGTAAAGTATCCAGAAAAAGGTTGAAATGCATGGAGATATTCAGAACTATTATAATAGTCTGTGTGTTTGTGTGTGTTATATATACACATATATAACACACACACACACACACACACACACAATGTGTGTGTATATATATCATTTATGAAAAAGAGAGGAAAAGATCAAACAACCTTAAAATAATCTAGACATCTAAAGGAAGCAAAGCTGTGCAAATGGACAATTCTAAGACAAATCCCTTTTAAACTAGGAACAATGAAACCACATCACAGAAAGTAATTTAGTAGGTGTCAACAAGAATTCTACTAAGAATTGTACAGCCCCAAATTGAAACTCCAGCCTGACAATTAAGACAAAAGCAATTTTAATGATCAAGCATGAATAATATCATCATTTGATGTATATGATGATTAAGACTCCTGTGGTTATTAAAATGGGAAGATGATGGAATCAAAAGTAATATCTCAAAACTAATATCTTAATGGAAGATGGTAATCTAGTTTCCAAAATATTCCAAATATGACTAAGTCAGTGGGAGCTACCAGGAAAGTGCAATAATAATTCAGTGATATTTCTCGACAAGAAGAATTAAAAGACCCCCAGGAATTGTACATCAATAACTGCACTGAACTTAGTGAACTTCAAGGATCTCTGTGCGTCAGTCATTATCATTGCTGTCTATGAGGCTCATAGCATAGCTGGAATCTAGCTATCCATGGGAACAAGCTGTCTTTAAAGAAGAAACAGCATTACCAAATGCAACTTGAATGGCACCAGTTAAGTCACTGAGAAGGCAGGTCTACGCTGTAGGTTAAATCCCTGCACAAAATAAATCAGGTGGGAGTTTTGCTATTGACTTCAATGGAGTCAGGATTTTATTTTGTGCAACCTACTCTGAAAGAGACCCAGATAGAAAGATAGGAGGAAAATCAGGAGAGGACAGTGTTGTAGAAAAGTTCATCACTTATCAAGAAGGTTGTGATCAGCAACTCCAAAAGCAGCAGAGAGGTGGTGATGGGTATAGAGGCAATAGACTTAAAGATTTGACCAGGTAGAGGTTGTTGGAGATCAGTGTGTGTAGTGAAGAGGGAGAAAGTCAGATTGGAGATGATCCAGGAAGGAAATGGGGGAGGAGGAAAAGGAGAGGGGTGTGTGTATGTGGATCACAATAAATATATACTATAAAATAAAAAAAAAATATATACTTGGCAGGCATAACCTGTTTGAGCATTTTTTCCTTTGAAATCAGAGGGACTATGATCATAGCCTTCATGATTGGGAGGAAGTACCAAATGTGTGACCCCCAAAACGAATAATTCATCTATTTCTATGGCTTAAATTCTCTTTGCTGTACACAATTGTTTTACTCCCCAGCAACTTAAATCAAGATCTATTTCATGGTCCCCACACAAATGGGCCAAGTTCTTTACTGTAAAACAAACTATTAAGTCCAAACAAAAGTGAGTCAATCAGAGCTGTCTTGGTGTGACATTGGCTTTGTTCTAGATATACACAAGGATTTTTACTATGGCAACTAGTCTGCTTTTTAAATTGAAAATAACTGCAGTAATAGCTCTTGCATAACAGCCTGCTCCTCTCGGGAAGCTTTTTAGAGACCAACTGTTTTGCTCTGTGAACAAGGATCTCACCTATTTTCTTATTTTTGCTGTTTACTACTTTTTTTTATTGCTTGCTGCCACAACAAAGCAACTTATAGGATAGAGGGTGCAGCTTTATAAATGAGAGAGGATGAAAATCTTCTAGCAGTCACCACAAGTTTTGATTTAGAATATAACAGAAAAATGGCCACACTGGGTCAGACCAAAGCTCCATTAGCCCAATATCCTGTCTTCTGACAGTGGCTAATACCAAGTGCCCGAGAGTGAATGAAGAGAACAGGGAATCATCAATAGATCCATCCCCTGTTGCTCATTCCCAGCTTCTGGCAAACAGAGGCTAGGGCAGAGGTGGGCAAACTACAGCCCACATCTGACACGCAGGACTGTCCTGCCTGGCCCTTGAACTCCTAGTGGGGGAGGCTAGCCCTTGGCCCCACCCCTGCTGTTTCCCCTGCCGCCAAAGCCTCAGCTCGCCATGCCACCAGCAGCACAGTGCGGTGGCTGGCTCCAGCCAGGTAGTGTGGGTGCCAGTCCTGGTACTCTGAGTGGCAAGTTAATGGGGGGAGGTAATGATTGTGGGGGGTAGATAAAGGGCAGGGGATTTGTGGGGAAGGTCAGGGGACAGTGAGCTTTTGGAGAGGCATGGGACGCCTGTCGGGGGCAGGGATGTAGAGAGGGATTGTGACAGTCAGAGGATAAGGAGGGGGGGTTGGATGGATTGGGGGTTATGAGGGGACTAGGAGGGGGGCACAGCCTTCCCTAACGAGCTCTCCATGCAGTTTCAGAACCCCGATGTGGCCCTCAGGCCAAAAGTTTGTCCACCCCGGGCTAGGGCTAACATCCTTGTATATCCTGACTAATAGCCATTAATGGACCTATCCTACATGAACTTTTTCTAGTTTTTTTTTTTTTATTTGATTTGCCACCATTTTCAATAGTTTAGCTACCTTTCTATACCAAGAATCCCCTTCCCACTCTGCACTATGGGAAGGATAAGAAAATTGTAACCCCATGTTCTAAATTATAAAACCTTTTCGTCTTTAAACAATAAATACACATGGCTAGGATGTCAGCTCACCATTTGGAGGGCAATGCATTCATGTTCATATCTCTCCCTGTGAAATCATCCTGGTTCTGGACTGCCACCCAAAGAGGATGGAGGATAAGGGAGGAGAAATGGCGCAAATTCTGTAAGAAGTGGATTTGAATGAAATAATGATATGAAGAGCAAATTGGACAGAGAAAAATCACTGAAAGTAAAAAATAAAGGGAAGAGTTGGGAGAGGGGATAAACAACAAGGCATAAAAGTGATTTAGGGGAAGAAATAAAAAGTGTTAGAAAGAAATAAGCAAAAACATTTAGGCTGAGACTGAGGAAAATGTATACAAGACCAGATTCACCAACTCAATCTGACACCTTTGCACAACTCAAGAGATTAAAGAGATGCAAATACACATTAACTCACTAGTGAAACTGCTGCATTTGCAGCCCGAAACAGCCAGAATGTATACATGGATCTGGGCCACTGTACTTAAGACAGAAGAAGAGACATCAGTGCTGGTACTAGGACTAGATAGGCATAGCTTCTTCGCTGAACATTGCTGGCCCTCCAGTGACTGGCAGGACAACCAGGCTGGAACAGAGCAGGGTGCAAGCACCGATAGCATAGTCTCCAAAAAAAGAAGCATCAGCTTTAATAATGAATCATAGAAGTGGTGTCTATTTGCACTTTAATGACAAGCTAGATGGTATAAATCAGCATATTTCCACTGAAGTCAGTAGAGCTAAGGTGTGTTACACCAGATGAGGATTTGTGATCTGAAGAGACTAATCTTTAAAGTTTTAGTCTCTAAGGTGCTACAAAGTCTTCCTTAATCTTTAAATTGTGACCCTTCTGCCAGTAGCTGTGGACAGCAAAAAGGGCCAAGTTCACTATCTAGAGGATTCTTTTCAACAATATAACCAAAACCGGCTTGAATCTCCACCGAGTAACCTGGGAAAATTTCACTCTACCTACTAGGTGCCTTGAAAAATCTTGGCAAATCTTGCCCTCTCACAAGCATAGAGTGTGAGGTAGAAGAGTTAGATTAATGCTGGGTTGTTTTTATTAAACAAAGGAAAACAGCACATGAGGGATTCATAAACATAAAAGCATGAGCAAGACACCATCCCCAGAGTACGCTGGGCAGTGTCCTTTGCTTCAAGCTCTTAAGGCAACACCCCAGTTCTTGTAGTATGCACCCCCTTATCAGGCCACTCACAGTTGACTGGTCAGCACAGATCTAGAGTTCATATTTAAAATTTTATTAAAACATACACAATCTAAGAAGTATGTTACTGAACATCTGGGGTCAGGCTGGGGTTATGGGTGATTGTAAGTAACAAGTATAAGGTTTATGGGGTACATACATATTTCATATCCAGCACAGATCCAGACTGGGGGGTGGGAGTTTTTTTAAAGCATCGGTGTAGGTGTATTTGGGTACACCACCCATGGGGTGTAGTAAGAGTCCAAGTCCACAGTGGTGCAGGCAATAAGTACATGGGTGGGGTGCATCCCTCTGTTTGCCAGGGAAGGGAGGGGTGGGTTATTTTCCTGGTCGGTGGTCTTGGTTACTCGACCTGGTACTGGCGATGGTACTGATACATCTGCATGAATTCTCCTCTCATGATGGTAGGGGGCAAATGCCACCCTGCTCTCTGCACAGATGGTTCCTGCTAGTCTCCTGCTTGCGTTGGCCACCTCCTCGCTGCTCCAGCCAGCCGCCCCCACTAGCCGCCTATTTGCTGCTTCTGCCAACTGCCTACTCACTACTCCTGCTGGCTCCTCCTGCCAGCCACCTGCTTGTGCTGCCTGCCCTCACCGGGCAGTCTCTTAGTGAGTTTAATCTCTGAGTAGGCTGGAGAGAAACACCATCCTGCCACAAGTGATTTCAACTCTTGGACGGAAACACAGTCCTACTCCCATTGAGCAATTTAAAAATAACAAAGGCGGCTTCTAATGAAGCCTAGTTAGCTCTATTCTTTGAACTAGTGGGGAGAAAGAGGTGGAACTAGTCTTACAGCAGACCCTTAAAGACATACAGCCAGCTGACTAGGAGTTCTTTCCTCTCCTCTTGCTTTCATAGGGCTCTGACATTCGAGCCCTTCTCCATCCAAAGTTCTTTAAACTGAGAGTGGCTTCCTCCTTTGGGACAGGGTAAGCACAGTCTTTCTTTTCTGTATTCTCACAATAATTGGTGACCATATTTCACTACCCCTGGATTCAGTACTAACATAATTTGTAACCCAACACCAGCCAAGTGGATTACAATGAGAAAAACACCGCTCCAGCAGCTGAATATTTAGCAAATCTAAGCAGGCGCAAACTGTATCTACATAAACACACCCAGGGTCTGTACCTCCTTCCCAGCTAGCTGTCAGGGCAGCATTCATTCAGATCTTGCTTACAAACAAATAACATGCAAGTGAGAAAGTGAGGAAAAGGGGGCACAGGAAGTAGTGTAATTGGATGGAGAAGTAGCATGTGACTCGTTAAGTTTATGTGCACATCCTAGTCAGTAGGTTAAGAGGTGTGGGAGAAAGCAGGATACGGTGTAAAGACCTCCTTGCAGAAGTGGGATTTCAGGTGGGAATGAAAGGAGGAGAGGGTAGAAGCAAACCAGAGTGGATCAATTACAGGGGAAGAGGGAAGTGTGGAAGAAGGCCCAGTCTCAAGACTGGAAGAAGGAAACAATGGTTGTTTAGTTGAGTGGAATGGATGAAAAGAGGAGTGAGATCAGGAGGGCCGATGCTGCACAGAGCACTGAAGGCCAGGATGAGGGGTCTGAGTCCATTAAGATCAATGGAAACACTTCTACTGACCATACTGGACTTTGAATCAGGACCTACGTGCTAGTTTGGTCCAAATGCTGAAGAGAAGCCCGAAGTGGATGTGGTCAGAGTGGTGAAAGAGGTAGGTGAGTCTTGAAGGAATTGTGCAAGATAGGCTGTTCATGAGGCTAGCGAGAAGGAAGTTGCAATGGTCA
This sequence comes from Dermatemys mawii, assembly GCA_007922305.1. Taxonomy (NCBI): domain Eukaryota; kingdom Metazoa; phylum Chordata; order Testudines; family Dermatemydidae; genus Dermatemys; species Dermatemys mawii. The sequence goes on from ML677326.1 coordinate 20,822,125, forward strand.
AAATGAAAAATAATCAGGGCCAGAACTAGAGTTTTAGGGATGTGGATGGAGAGGAAAATGCAACAAAGCTCATGTTCCTACATTCTTTCTGCTTTAAACTATCTTTCACTTTCAAATGCACATGATGGTATGGAGTCTCAACTTGTATAAATTGGCATAGTTCAATCCAAGCCAATAAGTGTTTGACTTTTACATCAGCTGAGGATCTGTGTGAGCAACCTGGAGCATGCGGGCCTCATGCAGCCCATCAGAGCAATCCACTGGCAGGCCACCGGACAGTTTGTTTACATTTGGATGGCTGTCCGCAGCTCCCAAAGGCTGCAGTTCACTGTTCCCAGTCAATGGGAGTTGGAGGAAGCATTCTTTACTTACTATCCTACTAGCTGTACATGGATAAACAGCTGTCACTTTCCACCTTAAAGTGGTTACAATTTGCTGGGTGAAGTGGTGGGCAATGTATAAAGCATTTTGGGATCCACTTGGATAAAAGATGCTTACTATCTAAAATTTATTGCAACGCCATTATGAAATGGGATCCAGATAAATTAAAGTTTAGCTGGCATTTGTAGAATTCAAAAAAAATAAAAAGGGAATGGAAAAAAGAACAAATGCTTATTAATAATGAAAGTGTGATAATAATTTTTTTCTAACATTTTGTTTTCTTTAAGCCTCATGAGCATCCAAAGATATAAGTGATCATTGTAACCAGTGAGTGCTCACAAAATAAGAGCAATTGTACATGCAATGTAAAATAGTCTTCTGCTAATGCTTCCTTGCATATTTTAAATGAAACTTCTCTATTAGAATCCACTAAACAAGACACAGATGCACCTCAGAATCCTCACTGCATCAAAATAATGGCTGGATTTCACTGAGAACAATTTTCAGTCAAGAATTTTTTAAATATATGAAATATAATTTTCCATATTGGAAAGGTTTGTGTTTATATTGTTGTTATATATGTTTGTTGTTATATTGGCTCCTGCTTTAACTGACTTGGCAGTCTTCTGAGATATAATGAAGGGAAATTGGATGTCTCAAGGGACTGTAACAGAATCATCTCTAGGGACCTGAGTTTGAATTCAAGCTGGTATAAATCTGGAATAATTAAATATACGGTAAAGGAGTAATATTGGAGTTAGATGACTGCATGTGAAATAAGGTTAAGGGCCAGGTTACTGGTTTGTATTCAGTCCAGATCAGAAGCAACTTGAAACACACTCTCTGTGTGTGTGTGTGATTCCATAGCTCTTCAATGATATGAATTGATGTCCCGTTCCTAATGAACAAGTGTCTGCTATTACCTCACAAAAAGAGCGTTGTCATGGGGTGCAATTGGCGTATGTCTGGAAAGGTGCAGAGATGTCTTTTCCTCAAAGTTCCTGGAGCTCTTCAGTGTGCAGGGTGAGCACAGCCACTATCAAGCTCCTTTCAGGGGATACATCCTACTATTTCAGTCTGTTATTTTCCCTATGTTCCTATACTGCACCCATCACTACAATATCTAACAGCTCTGCAGTGAGCTCTTCATGTTCCCTCCTACACATTTTGGGCTCTGAAAGTCATTAAGAATGAGCCGTCTCTGCACTCCTCTTTGGCCCACTCCATAGAAGCACAAGGGGGAGAGGAATCAGAGGGGTAGCAGTATTAGTCTGGAATTGCAGAAGCGACAAAGAGTCCTGTGGCACCTTAAAGACTAACTAAAATTTTAGAGCACAAGCTTTCGTGGGTTAATACCCACTTCGTCGGATGCATGCAGTGGAAGTATCCAGGGGCAGATATAAATAGGTAGGCAAGAACCAGGTTAGAGATAACAGGGTTAGTCCAATGAGGCTGAACCAGCTTGTTATCTCTAATCAGGGAGGGTGAGGTGTTCCTCTAGCAGCTGAACTGGAGGTGTGAATAGCGAGAGAAGAGAAGCTGCTTTTGTAGTTAGCTAGCCATTCAAAATCTCTATTCAGTCCCAAACTGATTGTGTCAAATTTGCAAATGAATTGCAATTCTGCAGTCTCTCTTTGCAGTCTGGACTTGAAGTTTTTTTGCTGCAAAATGCTGACCTTTAAATCTTTTATGGTGTGTCCGGTGAGGTTTAAGTGCTCTCCTACAGGTTTTTCACTGTCCAGTTTGGCCGATGTACATAGCAGAGGGACATTGCTGGCACATAATGGCGTATATTACATTGGTAGATGTGCAGGTGAATGAACCAGTGATGGTGTGGCTGATCTGGTTTGGTCCTGTGATGGTATTGCTGGTGTAGAGGTGTGGGCAGGGTTGGCATTGAGGTTTGTTGCATGGATTGGTTCCTGAGTTAGAGGAGTTATGGCACGGTGTGCTGTTGCTGGTGAGAATGTGCTTGAGGTTGGCAGGTTGTCTGTAGGCCAGGACTGGCCTGCCTCCCAAGGCCTGTGAAAGTGAGGGACTGTTGTCCAGGATGAGTTGTAGATCCCTGATGATGCTTTGGAGAGGCTTTAACTGAGGACTGTAGGTGATGACCAGTGGTGGTCTGTTGTTTTCTTTCTTGGGCTTGTCTTGCAGCAGCAGGCTTCTGGGCACACGTCTGGCTCTGTTGATCTGTGTCCTTATTTCCTTGTGCGGGTATTGTAGTTTTGAGAAAGCTTGGTGGAGATCTTGTAGGTGTTTGGTCTCTGTCTGAGGGGTTGGAGCAAATACGATTGTACCTCAGTGCTTGGCTGCAGACAATGGATCGTGTGGTGTGTCCGGGGTGGAAGCTGGTGGCATGAAGGTAGGCATAGCTGTCGGTAGGTTTTCGATATAGGGTGGTGTTGATGTGGCCTTCATTAATTTGCACCGTGGTGTCCAGGAAGTGGACCTCCCATGTAGACTGGTCCAGGCTGAGGTGGATGGTGGGGTGGAAGCTGTTGAAATCATGGTGGAATTCTTCCAGAGTTTCTTTCCCATGGGTCCAGATGATGAAGATGTCATCAATGTAGCGTAGATAGAGGAGGGGCGTGAGTGAACGAGATTTGAGGAAGCGTTGTTCCAGGTCAGCCATAAAGATGTTGGTATACTGTGGGGCCATGCGGGTGCCCATAGCGGTGCCACTGGTCTGGAGGTATATATTGTCACCAAATTTGAAATAATTGTGTGTGAGGATAAAGTCACAGAGCTCAGCAACTGCTTGTGCTGTGGCATCATCAGGGATACTATTCCTGACAGCTTGTATTCCATCTTTGTGTGGGATGTTTGTGTAGAGAGCCTCTACATCCATGGTGGCTAGGATGGTGTTTTCTGGAAGGTCACCAATGCATTGTAGTTTTCTCAGGAAGTCGGTGGTGTCACAGAGATAGCTGGGAGTGCTGGTGGCGTAGGGTCTGATTACAGTGTCCACATATCCAGACAGTCCTTCAGTGAGAGTGCCAATACCCGAGATGATGGGGCGTCCAGGATTACCAGGTTTGTGGATCTTGGGTAAAAGATAGAATAGCCCCGGTCGGGGTTATTCTATGTTAATTTGTTCTTGTGTTAGTGTAGGGAGTGTCCTGAGTAGACGGTGCAGTTTCTTAGTATATTCTTCAGTGGGATCTGAGGGAAGTGGCCTGTAGAAATTGGTGTTGGAGAGTTGTCTGGTAGCCTCCTTTTGGTAGTCAGACCTGTCCATGATGACAACAGCACCTCCTTTATCAGCCTCTTTGATTATGATGTCAGGGTTGTTTCTGAGGCTGTGGATAGCATAGCGTTCTGCTCGACTTAGGTTGTGAGGCAGGCGATTGTTGTTTTTCCACAATTTCTGCCTGTGCACGTCGGCAGAAGCATTCTATGTATAGGTCCAGACTGTCATTTCGACCCTCAGGAGGAGTCCATGTGGAGTTCTTCTTGTGCTGCTGGTGGGATGGTGTCTGTGTATCAGTGCGCTGTTCTATGTAGTCTTGAAAGTATTCTTTGAGTTGGAGATGGCGAAAGTAGGCTTCCAGATCACCGCAGAATATACCTGCATTTATACCTGCCCCTGGATACTTCCACTGCATGCATCCGACGAAGTGGGTATTAACCCATGAAAGCTTATGCTCTAAAATTTTAGTTAGTCTTTAAGGTGCCACAGGACTCTTTGTCACAAGAGGGAGAGGAGTCAGCATCTTGCACCCTGAAAGCAGGCAGGCACCATGTGTCCCACTATTAGCACTACCGGCAGGGCTGGCGCCAGGTATTTGCAAGTGCAGGAGGGGGTGGTGGTGGCAGGGTGTCCTAGCGTCCACCGAATTGTTGAGTTAGGGCGGCGGACAAGCTGTTGAGCTGCCGCTGAATTGCTGCCGAGGGGGGCGAAAAGCCGCCCTCCAAATTCCACTGCTCCAGGTGACCGCCTAGGTCGCCTAATGGGTAGCGCTGGCTCTGACTAGTGGACAGTTTCAGAGAGACTGAGGAGTGAGCATGAACTGGACACTCATTCATCCATGCCATTCAGAACAAGGGGAAGGAACACGTCCCGTAGAGTGTAAAGAAACTGCCAGTGCCTCTGGCTGTCAATTTATCAGTCTGTTGATTTGACTGATGGACAAGGTCATACTTCCTTCTGTTGTGACTGGAGGAGCTCAGTTTGCAGTTCAGTCACTTAAAACTTCTCCTGAGTACTAAGTTCACTTAAGGCATTTTAATCAGTTAATGCAGAGACCTCTTAGTGCCAATGAAGAGGGCATAGGGATACTTAGGGTTTTACAGGGCTCCCCTGGTTTGGATATGTGCATCTTAGTTCACCGAAGGGTGTCAGGTGAGATCTCTACTGAGAGACAGCAGCCCACTGGTCAGCATGTAATCAATGTGAAATGTACATACAGATAATAGTTGATGACTTATGTATCTATACTGAAAATTATGCACTTAAGGCCTTGGAGTGAAGTTGGTTCATCTCCTGGCAAGTTCCCCAGGAGGTGGCATACCTCTAACATGTTCCTTTCAGGCAGGAGGTAAAAGATGCTTTTCTCTGTGTCTGGTCCTATGTGTATTATCTGCCTCATACTGGAGGCCTATTTGCATACTAAACCAAGGGCTAGTTGCAAGGTTGTAAAATCTGCATGAGAGAAAATCTACAAGAAGAAACAAAATAGCAGGAGGGTGTCCTGCTTATGAATGAAGACTAAGAATGAGGCTTTTATATCTTGGAAGGCAAAGGAACACGGTGAGTCCTTCACTTAGGAGACAAGTTGACAACATTTCTGTTTCAGGATCACAACAAAGCCTGGCTGTAAAATGATGCAAGGACTTTGGGTGAGCATTACTCTGTAAGACATACGAGTATCTAGTTGATCATAAAAGATTAGGGTTGGAAGAGACCTCAAGAGGTCATCTAGTCCAATCCCCTTCTCAAAGCAGGACAAACACCAACTAAATCATCCTAGCCGGGGCTTTGTCAAGCTGGACCTTAAAAACTTCTAAGGATGGAAATTCCACCACCTCCCTAGGCAACCCATTCTAGTGCTTCACTACCCTCCTAGTGAAATAGTGTTTTGTAATATCCAACCTAGACCTCCCCCATTGCTTCTTGTTTTCTCATCTGGTACCAATGAGAACAGCCAAGCTCCATCTCCACTGGAACCCCTTTCAGGTAGTTGAAGGTTACTATCAAATCCCTCCTCACCCTTCTCTTCTACAGACTAAACAAGCCCAGTTCCTTCATTCTCGCCTCGTAAGTCATGTGCCCAGGCTCCCTGATCATTTTTGTTGCCCTCCAATTTGAACTCTCTCCAAATTTGTCCACATCCTTTCTCTGGTGTGTGAGGGGGGTGGGAACTGAATGCAATACTCCAGATGTGGCCTCACCAGTGCCAAATAGAGGGGAATAATCACTTCCCTTGATCTGCTGGCAATGCTCCTACTAATGCAGCCCAATATGCAACACCAGAGAGGAGGCGTGAGGCCGCAGGCACCATCTGAGTCTTTTCAATATGCTGTACCAGCTATAAATATCTTGCTGGTACAGTGTACCAGAGCGTGTGGGCCTACTTGCACTGTTGCCTATCGCTAACCTATAGGGTAAAAGCTGAGCTGCAGAAGTCTAGGGGGAGTGCTTGTGTTGTCTATGGCCAGTGGAGTTGGGAGCTCTCCCTTAGGAGGCACAGACAAGGCAATCTAAGGACAGGTGGTAGCAATGTTCCTCACTGATCTGGGTACCCCTCCCACTCCTGAGGAAGCGTCACAACTGATTCTTTATTAATGGGAATGAATAACTATGTATGAAGAATAATAAATACAAAAGTGAAGTTCAAATGTAAGCTAGGAAAAATGTGGGTTTTTTTTGTTTTTTTTTTGTTTTTTTTTTTTTAAATAGAGCCTACAAACCTTTTAAGCTAACAAACTTATTTCTAGATTTATTTTCAGGGTGTCAAACCCAGAGTTAATTTCAAAATTGTACAATATTTAAAAATATACGCTATCTTTTGCCTAATTTGTAGCTAGAATCTTATACTAAAGTGCTTAGAACATATATAGCGAAGACAAGAATTTTTGTAAACTCAACCCAGTGAAATGACTTTTTAAATTTAAGATTATTTCTTCCCCAACTCCGATCCCATATCAGAACATTGGTTGATCTTTTATTTCAAAGGAGCAACAATATCTATTCAATCAAAGAACAGCTCTGTGTGAATTTCAGTCCTAATTAAGAATTCCTTGGCTTTTGTGAGTTCAATACTGACTCTATATTATTTTAATGCAGATGAATGAACTAGTGCTAAAAGCACATGTACTATATAACAGTCAGAGTTCCAATGAAAATACAAAAACTAACAATATGAATATCATTATTTTTTTTAAGACAAAAGCCAGCACTCATTTTCTGATTAAAATTGCTCATGGAACAACAAGATCATAAAATCGGGGGATTATAAAGAGCATCAAGAAAGAATGTGACTAGAATGGGTAACAAACAGATCTGTATTGGCTTCTTCAAACTGTATCTACTGCCATTTAGGCTTACTTACTGTATTACCACCTGTCCAGAAACATTGACAGCTATGTTTATGAATAGAAAATTAATTCTGCTCTTTATTTTAGTAATCTGAACTCAAAGATATATTATCTCTAACTTACAACAAATGTAATGGCTTATGGATAGATAGAAATGCTAATTAATAACCCATTACCAGATTTCACAATAATAAAACTCTAACAGAGTAATTTAAATGCATCTTCAGAGTTAAGAGGATATGTTAAAATGCAAACTACATAGCAATGTGAATGCATCCTTTACTAATTTCTTCATTCAGAGGTCCCTGTTCACTAAAGAAAGCTTATCCAGACGTAGCACAGAAATTCCCAATTTCATGTTGAGAAAGCATGTGCAATTAAATTCTCATGCCTAAAGGTGTAGGATAAAGGACTAGTATGTGAAAGGGCCTCAGACGTGCAATGTGAGTGATTTTCCTAAACTGAGGAATGAATGCTGTGCTATCATTGCAACAGGCCGTGCTAGTCGGAGAGTGTTAATGGAATTCTGGTAAGCGAAATAAGGAGCCAGACCCAAATCCTGCACAAATGAAGTCAATGAGATCTTCGTCATTGACTTCAGTGGGTGCAGGATCAGACCTTACCCAGAATGAAGGAACAACACGTAGATCCTAAGAGCAAATAAGGGTAAAGAGAATATATGTCTATATCCTACTCCGTGCCAACAAAGATGCCAGTTATCTCATGACGGGGGGAGGGGGAAGAGTGAGGCAGGTACAGCAGAGCTACAGAAACTCAAGCTTCAAAATTTGGATGTAGATCCACATTTTGACTATGCCAAAGTTTGTGAATGTTTCTAGTTCAGCACCTATAAGATAAAAGGGGTCAACTATAAAGTGCTGACCTAAATCTAGGTTATGATTCTTCACACCCTGTTACACCATATTTGTAGAAGGTGTTTAGTTCAGGACCCTCTCTCTGAATGAATTGCCTCTGTTGTTCATTAAGCGTGCTCTGTTACTTTCTTTGGCACTGTGCTTAGCACAACAGAGGTAAGCAAGCAGCACGTGGCGGAATGGTAGTGACAGTATTTTGGCAATCGATAATGAACATACTGGAGTTACGAATACTGGATGCCCCAGATGTTTATGGTGTCTACGAAAAATTCTAATATACTTTGCTATGCAGTGTGAATCTTGGGCCAGATTTTGCTCTCTGTTTTCCCCTGCATCCCTAAGGAAGTTGATGGAATTGAATTTAGGTAAAATTTGACTCAGGGAACTTGATTCTTTATTGCCTTGCCCCTTATATAGGGTTTTTTGTTTTTGTTTACTTCATAACAAAGAAAATATAAGCGAATAGTAACTATAAATTTAATTATAAAGTAAAAATGGTTCATTAGAACTGTCTGAAATTTTTCATTCAAATGTCCTTTTTTAATGCAAAACTGAAATTTCTCTAGGAAGTGACCATTGTCAATGACACTTTTTTGGTTTTTAAGTGGGGAAGAAATTTTTTTTGCCAAGAATTGAAAATCTTCAGCCAGTCAGGTCAAAAAAAAAAAAAAAAAATCAGCTAAACCACAAAATTTTGCCTCACCAAACAAATTTTCCAGTGGTTTTTTTTTCCACAGGAAAATTTCCCCCCATCCTATTTTATTTAATATCCACATAAGAAAATTACTAACAGATAAATGTAAAAATGTCCTGCCAGAACTATGGGCAATGTGCAATCATAAAGTATTTAGATCAAAAAGGCTATTTAAAATATGCCTTCTGTCAATGATATTTGATTCACAATGATAGCAAATAAGAAAAGCGTGTGTTATGCCTTGAATTACATGCCATATTAGTATGCTTTTCTGACATTTGTAATGACTTCCTGGTTTTGCAACCTGTAGGTGAATATTTTTTTTCCACAAATTCTTTTTGGGGCCATGAGTGTGTGCGTTGTGTAGAGGAAATTTTGCACATCTCCCCAGCCTTCATTCTCCTTCCCAGCCCGGTACTCATTTTGGATCTGAACCCTGTGAAGGGGAGATTCCAATTCCTTGCACTGGTCACAAGATGACACTCTGTAACATAGCTGAATTTTTCCAGCTGTGGTTCCTCCTTGTCTCCTTCTCCATTTAAGTGAGGTTCAAAACCCAGATTCTTGGTTCACAGGTACTCAGCCCCACTATGAAAATGTAATTACTGTTGTGCTAAGTTGTATTATTTTACACTGCTTTGAGTTTCTGATTGTCTCCCATCGTGTGTGTGCGCTCTTTCTCTCTGGGAAAGAAAGAACATATTGTGATAGTTCATTTAAAAGAAACAAACAAACACAGGCTAGCATATACTTCTGTTACCAGGTGATTAATATTTTTCATACCATTTTATAGTGTAAGTGGGATAGTGGCTTCTACTAAAACTGGGGAAAAAATGGTCTGTCAACTGAATCTGCACTTTCTGGTGTGGCGGCAGGGGGTGGGCAAAAGTTTTGGTAGAAAAACTTATCTCATCTCTACTGCAGCATGAGTGCATCTGTTGTTACACCTTGTAGCCAATAGTTAGTGCAGAGGGAAATGAGGCTCTTGGCCACACTCTGTCCTCATTTTTCTTGATCCCTGTTTAAGTTTTACTCCAGAGAATTCTAAAAGGAAGCATTTCTTAGCCCTGGTCTACACTGCGGGGGGTGGGAGGGGTCAACATAAGATACGCAACTTCAGCTACGAGAATAGCATAGCTGAAGTCAACGCATCGTAGGTCGACTTACCTTGCGTCCTCATGGCACGGGGTCGACTACTGCCACTCCCCCGTCAACTCCACTTCTGCCTCTCGACTTAGTGGATTACAGGAGTCAAAGGCAGAGCAATCGGGGATTGATTTATCACGTCTACACTAGATGCAATAGATCGATCACTACCCACCAATCCGGTGGGTAGTGAAGACATACCCTTACACTCAGAGCGTAGTGGAGAGAAATAAGGTAGTATCCCTTTAGATAGTTTCAGCCTGGACAACAATCCCTCTCTTTCACAGACCTTGGAAGGCAGGCCAGTCCTGGCCCACAGACAACCCACCAACCTCAAGCATATTCTCACCAGCAACAGCACACCGCGCCATAACTCCTCTAACTCAGGAACCAATCCATGCAACAAACCTCAATGCCAACTCTGCCCACATATCTACACCAGCAATAACATCACAGGATCTAACCAGATCAGCCATACCATCACTGGTTCATTCACCTGCACATCTACCAATGTAATATATGCCATCATGTGCCAGCAATGCCCCTCTGCTATGTACATTGGTCAAACTGGACAGTCCCTATGAAAAAGGATAGATGGACACAAATCAACTATCAGGAATGGCAATATACAAAAACCTTTAGGAGAACACTTCAATCTCCCTGCATACACCGTGAAAGACTTAAAGGTAAGCATTTTGCAGCAAAAAAACTTTAAAACCAGACTGCAAAGAAAAACTGCAGAGTTGCAATTCATTTGCAAATTTGACACAATCAGTTTGGGACTGAACAGAGATATTGAATGGCTAGCTAACAACAAGAGCAGTTTCTCTTCTCTCGCTGTTCACACCTCCAATTCAGATGCTAGAGGAATACCTCACCCTCTCTGATTAGAGATAACAGCTGGTTCAGCCTCATTGGACCCACCCTGTTATCTTTAACCTGACTCTTGCCTACCTATTTATACCTGCCCCTGGATTCTTCCACTGCATGCATCCGACAAAGTGGGTATTAGCCCACGAAAGCTTATGCTCTAATACTTTAGTTAGTCTTTAAGGTGCCACAGGACTCTTTGTCACTTCTGCAATTCCAGACTAACACGGCTACCGCTCTGATTCTTTAGATAGTTTGTGAGCCTTGTGGCAGAGCTCAGTACGTTCTTTGGTTTCTGGCAGTTTTTAAAACAATCACAGCAGGTAGGCTTAGCACATCTGTGTTTATCTAGCAAACACCTTTATTTGGGACTCAACCGTATCAATGTTCTCCCCCCACACATATGCTTTTATTGTGTACAGAGTAAGAGGCACAACAGAGAGCACAAGGTCTGTGATAACTGGCTCCTCTGTGGAAAGTGCAAGGGGGAGCCGCTGCTTGCTCTTCCAATCCCTTATATGCTCATAGGCAGGGAGAGCCACAATCTGCTAAACAGTTTACAGCAGGGGTCTGCCACTTTTCATTTGCCTGAAGTATAATAAATCCATTCCTGGTGCAACTCCTTTGGCATGCACTCTATATAATCAATCATATTATTGTTTTTGAGCTTTTCAAAGCAACTCTTCTTCAAACTTGCTATCAGTTTCTAGGGAAAATTACAGAAGCTGTTAGTTTTACCAAGCATCTGTTAATGCTGCCACACATAAAAATAAAATCCACATTAGCAACTTGCATGCTTTCTTTAGACATTTCTCCTGAAACATCTGCTGAGCTATTTTTCTCTCTGTGTCTCATTGATCTGTTGAAGTATAGTGAGGTGAGCAAGCTGCTTGAGACTTTGGTCTTAAGTATTAAATAGGAAATGCTCAGAGGGCAAACATCTGCTGAAGTGGGGATGGGTGAACCCTCACAGGACAATAAAAGAAAAGTATAGCTGGTTTAGTGATGGAGGTGTAAGAGGGCAGATTAAAAGGAAAGAGGCTTTGCAATATTTTTTTCAGCACACTATTTGACTTATTCAATTCAATACCTGAGTTATTCGAAAATATCCGTACCAGTGGCAGACTTATCTCCCACCCATATTGATATTCCTTCTGGCTTGAGAGCAAAAATCATTTGAATACAACAGTTATTAATTAGTTAAAGCACTATCACTTCACTACCTGTGTGGTCTGTGAAGGAGACACCATGAAGTTAAATAGCTACTGTTCTAACTTCTAATCAAATCTTGTGTACTTCCTAACATCTGTGTGCCAAAACTGCTCAAATGCCCATAATGTCTTGTCATTCTCAGCCAGCTGATTCCATAAAAGCTCATACATCCAAGATGTAAAGATTACAGTTCGCCAGAGTGAATTCCCACATGTTTTGCCCATAACAGCAAAAGTGCGGGGAACACACATGGATGATGCAATGGTCACTTACTCAGCGTTCAATGTAAGGAAAATAAAGAGACTTTTCCATAGTCTATATATGATCATGAATCCTTGTACACTTGCTTATGTGGATGAGATCCCAAAATAGATTTCAGAAAAGAAGGGGAGCCTGTTGGAAAGGGAGAAGAAGCTGGGACTAAGCCTACTCACATGCGTGGACTTTAGCATACTGATCAAGGGAAGGAGGGCCATCTTCCCTGTGCCATTGTCAACTGGAGAAAATAGAGGTCAGCTAACAGCATTCCCAGGCAGGTAGGAAGGGAGAGCATACCATCAGCTGCAGAGACTATTTGACGGGTCTATAAAAAGAGAAAATTACACGTAGACAACCTGACATTCCAATCCCTTTATATTGGTGTAAATGAGGAGTAACTCTATCCAGGTCAATGCAATTGTAATGTCGTAAATGAAAGCAGAAATACATGCACTGGCTGCAAGACTGGTAATAAATCTGGCTTATTATATGTTTTTGTAAGTCAGTCAGGAAATTGCCCTGCTGTTTTTAAATCTGGGATCCGTGAACACAGTTAAATACAGTGCACTTTCTTAAGCAAAAAAAGGACAGGAAAATATTTTAAATCTTCTACAATTTCCTAGTCTGCTTCTCTCCTGCTATAACCTTCTGCCTGAGATTAAACAGTCCAATGACTTCTTCAAACAGTGCTCAATTTGTAAAGGAGAGATTAGCTAATCAGGAACCAATAACTACACCAGGTGATGTAGCTCATCTGTCAAATACTCTAAGGAGTTCTCAGGGCAAACTGTCTGAAAAAAACATGCAGGTCCATTTATTTTTTTTTTAAAAAAGTGGTCAAACAATTATGCATCATGAACAAGCTGCTACAGATTAGGGACTGAGTGGCTAGGCAGCAGTTCTGCAGAAAAGGACCTAGGGGTCACAGTGGACAAGAAATTGGATATGAGTCAACAGTGTGCCTTTGTTGCCAAGAAGGCTAATGATATTTTGGGCTGTATAAGTAGGAGCATTGCCAGAAGATCAAGGGATGTAATCATTCCCTCTATTTGGCATTGGTGAGGCCAGTTTTAGGCCCCACACTACAAGAAGGATGTGGAAAAATTAGAAGGAGTCCAGTGGAGGGCAACAAAAATGATTAGGGGACTGAAGCACGTGATTTATGAGGAGAGGCTAAGGGAACTGGGCTTATTTAGTCTGCAGAAGAGAAGAATGAGGGGAGATTTGATAGCTGCTTTCAACTACCTGAAAGGGGGTTCCAAAGAGGATGGATCTAGGCTGTTCTTAGTGGTAGCAGATGATCAAACAATGAGAAGTAGACTCAAGTTGCAGTGTGGGAGGTTTAGATTGGATATTGGGAAAAACATTTTCACTAGGAGGGTGGTGAAGCACTGGAAATTGATTACCTGGGAAGGTGGTAGAATCTCCTTCTTCAGTGCTTTATAAAGTCAGGCTTAACAAAGCCAGGCTTGGCTGGGATGATTTAGTTGGCATTAGGTCGTGGGGTTGGACCAGATGATCTCCTGAGGTCCCTTCCAATCCTGATAGTCTATGAACTGAGGAAATCTGAGATTCGTTCACTGACCTTTGAGTGCAGAAAAAAGGGTAGAAAACAGTGAACAGTTCCAGCTATTCTTATCCTGTAGTTTATGGACAATACAGCAGACTTAGGTTTGTTTGGCTGCAGCAGAGTAATTAGCAGGTCAGGTGACCTGGGTAATGGGAAGGTTTATAAATGTATTGTTGGAGATATATGATTAAGAAAAATCTTCAAGATAAGGAGTCGATGTAGGGAAGCATTGCACAATGATACATACTCTTGATTTTGATCCTGAACAGGGCTAATGCAGCCAAACCTCTGTATCTTGCTTTCAAAGGGATAGACAGTGTGTGCCTTTAGAATGAATCCTGAGCAAGAGACAGTGTTTATATTGCTCTACTCCAGGAGTAGACCTGGGAGGCATGATACTTGGAGACAATACTTCTGAGTCACAATTCTTCCCATGTTCTCCTCCTGTGCTTGGGAATCGGGGAAGAAATAATTTCTAGCAGACCTTTCTAGGGGTTGGCTAGCTGATGCATTGGCAGAGCGGGAGGGAGCACATCACCTCTCTCTGGCTCTGGAGGGAGGGTATCAGCCCCTGTACTCACTGTGCTTTCAGCTGCGATTCAGGCAGCTCCCATGAGTTTGAAGTAGGGGAGGCCCTTTTCCCCTGCATGGCATGTAAGATGAGACAATCTAGCCTCAAATGAAGTCATGATAAAATCTAGTCTGAAGATGCTGGAAATGATCTTACTGCACTGTTCACAGCAGAAACTACTAAATCAACGCAGAGCTTAGAAAGACTGAAATACGCCGACTTCTACTACAGATATGCCAATAGGAGCTGAAATAGGGATGCTAGATTTATCCCAAACTACCTATTTGAAAAAAATATCCTAAACATCCCACCAGCTAAGATTAGTGGGTTTGTTTTTGAGAGGCATGTCACTTTCAGACAGCACCTGATAAAAGTGTGATTTTTCTCTTTGACTATGCTAACGTCCTTTGAGAGAACCACTTTTCATTTTAGGATTGAGTGCTGGATCTTACCGCACACATTTTCAGCACACTTCGTTAGAGGTGCGCATGCACTCCCTTCCTTGAAAAGGGGAAGAGTGTCCATATGCCATCTCCATCACCAAGGGCTGTGCTAATTTTCAAGAGAGCTTGTTTTGATCATTTATATTCAGTAATATTTCCGCTGTGTGTATAAGTATTTCAGTTTCTGGCACTCGTTTTAGTGAGACAAGGCTGCAGTGTCAGCAGCCATCTGCTTAATTTTGCAAAATGTTTGGATTAAAGTTTGTTGAGCTTTTCAGACTCTTCACAAAATGAAGCTCACAGATAGATTCTTAAAGCAAGGAAGCACCTGGTGCTTTATTAATCCCATTCCCCAAAACACTTCCTGTGTTGAAAAGGAAAGGATGCGGAAGGGGGAAAGGTTAGTTACATAAAATTGCCATATCTATCTAAACAACAATGGTAGAAAATGATTGTCCATATAAATGGAGAAATTTAAACAATATATTTCAGAGCTTCTGTTGTTGTGTTTTTCCTCTAAGGGTTCATAAAACCAGAATGACTTTAGCAACAATTTGTTCTGTGGTGTTTGAGGAAAGAGTGAACTGCTTTTTCTTCAGAGGGAGTTGTTCTTCAGCTTTTAGAGCTGGCTGGGAATTTTTCAATTAATATTGTAAAAAAAAAATTAAATTTCTCTAAAATTTAAATTATTCCCAAAGCAGATTTGGTTTTGATGAATTTCTAAATTTGAAAAAAATGAGAAAGTTTTGAAATTATTAGTGTTTCATTTTGCTTTTTTAATGAAAAAATATGGTTTTCTGCTTCAAAATGACTGGCAACAAGATAATTAAATTAAAGAAAGAAAAGATTGAAGTTAAAATGAAAGTTTCTGAAATTATCAAAACAAAATATTTTGATTCACCCATAATGGAAACAAATAGAAAATATTTGTAAACCAACAACCCCTGAATTTTATTTTAAGTTGTTTTTTTTTTTTACTTTTTGTCCCAATTTGAACTGAGGGTGGAAAAAAAAATGTTTAGCTCTGAAAAATATTTGGAATGGGAGATCAGTTTCCTGCTATGCTCTATCAACTTCTTGAGTCATCAAGAAAGGCTTAAGAATCCATCACGCAAATGGTCTGTATTCCCCTTCCTTGCTTCCATTTAAAGATCATTTTGAACTAGACCCATGTCTGAAACAAATACTAAGAAGCCTGTTAAACAAGAGGAAGCCCCAGGAGCATAGTATGAACTAGAGTGTGTAAACTCTAGTGTAAATATGAATAAATAATTTCTGAGAAAATAGCAACATAAAGTAACAAGGGTTTTTCTTTTTAATGTAAAAAAAACAAAAGGTGTTTCCCTGAATTAGGGAAGACAATGTAAACCTTGGATTTCAAATTCAAATCTCAAATTAAACCCTTTCAAGGAGACATCTGTCTTCTGGTAGAAAGTCCCTACCCTCCATTGACATCCATTACAATATCTGTCCCTTGCAGAGGAAAGCAAGGACAGGTGCAAACTTTCATTTATTTGCACATGAAAATGATTGGTAGGTGTACAGAGAAAAAAAAACCCAAAATATAACCCAGAATTTTTCAGTTTAGTGTCTGAAAAAATGTCATTATTCCTCTCAAATCATCTGAATCTTCTGTTCCTGAAATTACAGGTAATCTATTTAAATATAACATAATAATAAATATATGATATATTAAAAATAATGTCTGCATATGAACTACTGAGATTCACAGCTGCATACTTGTACATGTCATCTTCAAGTGAGGAACGACAGTAATGTTTCATGTTTCCAGAATAGTGGATGACATTATACTATGGATGGAGATTTGTAATTCCCTACTGACTATTGCAGATGATCTGCCCTTTGAACTGAGTGGGCTCCTTTTTAAGGCACTTCTAAGCCTTTACTTCTTATTGGGATTTAATCCAAGTCCTTTTATGATTGGATATGACAGGTTTACAGGGACCTACTACTGTAACATCAAGGCTGCCACTATAGTTACTAGTCTTTCTATTTTCAGATGTGTCAAAATATTTCTGAAGGCCAGAGGAAATATGAACACCTAGTTCTTGGTTGTACTAAAATAGAGCAAAATAGGCTTATCATTTAGCTGAGACTTATTTAGCTTTAGTTTTACCTGACAGGAATAATTTCTACCCTCTTGAGAGCTTCCCTTCATCCAAGGTTCGCTATTTATTGAAAGCCAGTCTGATAAACTGGCAGATCAAAATAACAGCAGCAGTAATAACAGATTATCGCCTAAATCCCTGATGATGCAAGAGGAGATGTCAGTTAAAGTTCAAAGAAAGATGACTTTCTTGAGACAATTTACTAAATCTTTCAGCAGCTTTGGGTAGGATAGCATCTCTAACTGTGATTTTTAGGATTAGTTTTGGCCTTTTTGTAACTGTGGTGTTACAGGGCTCAAACAAATATGGCCATTAGCTAGGGAACTATATCACAAGTGTGTTAGCTGTGCTTCACAACAGAATAGGGTTGCCCAGCCAGTCAAGAGATATAGACAACCTCTTGCATAAGTCACAGTATGGCTTTGGACACAGTTTGGTGCTTGAAAGAAAACAGTAAACTCATATTCTAAAAAAAATTGTCTACTGCATACAGATGAAGCATAAAATTTACATTTTGCTTTGGTTCATGGCAAACCTCAACTATTTTCATTTTGACATTTAAGTGTCAAACCAACACATTCACCTGCTTTCAGGATGAATGAAAATTGCACATAGATTTACCGCACAGTCTTTGGATGAAGTTCAGGAGAATTTATATGTGGTGGTTTGACCACTAGAAGGCATCCCACATTTTTCCAGTTTTGCAATGAAAAGGTAAAAATTGATAAAAATAATGATTTGCATATCAAATAAATAGGCTATGATGTTCAAACAATGTATTCATAACAAAACCTATGTTTTATACAATATTTTATTAAAATCAGACCTTGCTTACTGTATTTCCTTCAACAAAATAATTCTCTGGATTTTTGTCCAAAATTAGAGAAATGTTGTATGATAGACTAATCTAATCTCACATGATTTTTATAGTTTTTAACAGTGAAAATTTCATGTCTGCATCTGTTTTTCTAAGATTTATGCCATTTTGGGTCAAAATATTTAGAGCAAATGTTCTTATGCGATTTTAACCACTTTCAAACTGGAACTGAAAATAGGCTACTGCCAATTTTGGCTTTCACCTCAAACAGAAAATGTAAGAGCTAGGGTTTAGTCTGAGGCTCTAGATTTGGAATTTGAAGGGAGTTGGGTTAAAGTGTCTAATTTTGACTGATCTTTGATTAAAAAAAGTTCTCACAGTAACAGAGTTGCTTTTAGTCTAACTTCTTTTCAAGTGTTCTGTCTTATTTAGCTGTTTCATATTCCCCACTTTAAAGGTATTCTACCAAAAACATTATCATTTGGTCTTGCTAACCTTACACCATCTCTCCAGAATAAATATAAAATATGGTTTTTAGGCACAAGTGACACAATCACTTTTTTCAAGAAATATTTTTGTGCATAATTGATAATAAAAATATGCTTTTGGAACAAATTGTTACTCATAGTCTTAAGCATCATTTGCATTGGAATGATGCTAAACAAATTCAATGAAAACAAGGTGCAGATTTTTAACAGTGCAGGCAACAAAGCATTGGAACAACTTGCTACTGGAAGGAGTGGACTCTCGATCACTTGGAATTTTTAAAACAAGTTAGCTGTGTTTCTAAAAGATGTGTTCTAGCTAAAGCAAAAGTTATTGGGCTTTATAGAATTTCACCCAGTAGTTTCTCTATGTCCTATGTTCTAATCAGGTTGATGATGATAATAATAATAATAGTACCTTCTAATCTAGTCTTAAAATTCTATGAACTGAGGCAATAAATACATGCTTTGAATTGATAGAGGTATCAAAATTATTTGTAGCAACAACAGATATATAGCCATATGTTACCAGCTTTGCCCGTTACTCTGAAGTATACTTATTTATAAGGGTTATTTTTCAGAGTGAGGGGAAGGGGATCTGTACTTCTGTCAATGTACTGCTTGTGTCATTTGTGTTCTCATATAGAGCTTTACTTCTCCCTACTGCAAGTTCCCTCCCAATGGAGCTATCCTGCAGGACCTAAGGGCTAGGTTTTTCCAGCACCAGAATCACTCACACACGCTCACACTCACATTAACACATGGAATCACAGAACTGAAAGGACCTCCAGAGGTCATCTAATCCAGGTCCCTGCACTCAAAGCAGGACTAACTTTTATCTGCACCATCCCTAACAGGTATTTGTCCAACCTGCTCTTAAAAATCCACAATGATCGAGATTCCACAACCTCCCTAAGCAATTTATTCCATGCTTTTTTTGCGACAGTGTTACACTGTTGACTCGTATTTAGCTTGTGATCCATTATGATCCTGCAGATCCCTTTCCTCAGTACTCCCTCCTAGACAGTCTTTTCTCATTCTGTATGTGTGCTACTGATTGTTCCATCCTAACTGGAGTACTTTGCATTTATCCTTATTGAATTTCATTCTCTTTACTTCAGACCATTTCTCCAGTTTGTCCAGATCATTTTTAATCCTATCTTCAAAGCACTTGCAACCCCTTCCAGCTTGGTATCATCCACAAACTTTGTAAATGTACTCTCTATGCCATTATCTAAATCAGTGATGAAGATATTGAACAAAATCAGACCTAGAACAAATCCCTGTGGGGCCCCACTCATTATGTCCTTCCAGAATGACTGTGAACCACAGACAACTATTCCCTGGGAATGATTTTCTGACCAGTTATGCACCCACCTTTAGTAGCTCCATCTAGGTTTTATTTCCCTAGTTTGTTTATGAGAAGGTCATGCGAGAGAGTATCAAAAGCCTTACTAAAGTCAAGATATACCACATCTACCACCCCACCACCCCACCCCCGCATCCACAAGGCTCGTTACCCTGAAAGGTATCAGGTTGGTTTGACATGATTTGTTCTTGACAAGTCCATACTGACTGTCGCTTATCACCTTATTATCACATCTGAGAGCACCGGGTTAATCAGCATTCCCAAGCTGACCCCTTATATATCCCTGGCATCAGAAGACTGGGTCGAGCAGCACTTCTAAGCTGCCACTCTTATGCCATCAGTACCACATGGGAATAGAGCATGCCTAAGCAGACTGGGTCAAGCAGGATTTTCAAGCTGCCACCTTCATATGTCCCTGGTTCAGCATTTCTATCTTCACTTCCACATTTAAAATTGTTTTGGTAGTACTCCACTTGATGAGCAAACTCCATAGGATTTTTGGGCGCTGTAGGATTTTAGCTTAGGTATGGGAAGCGTTGCTGCAGAGTGAATGAGGAAACTAGAAAAACACCCATGAGGGGAAGAGAGAGAGAGAGAAGCAACCAGCTTAATCATGAAAGTTATTTATTGCCAGGTAATAACCATAGGGGAGACAAACAAGCAAAACAGTTAATATTAAATGTAACTTAAACTTGATTATATAAGTCAGTTTCCAAACTATAACTGATCACATGAGTCAGGGTCAAAAGGCTACACACAGAGAGAGAGAGATGGGTTCTCACTACTCCGTGAACCTTGAATCGATCAGGTGTCCCAGGTGGTACTGGAAGCTGAGGGTCCCGCCTGCTGGAGTCAGGCAGAGCCCCCAGCACGATCAGTCAGGAGTAGATGAAGTTCCAGTGGAACTGATGCAAATTTTGGAACCAGGCATCAGAACACTTGAGCATGGATAAGGGTTTTTGAAAAGGAACAACAATGGTTCAGGGGAGAACACTAGATTTGTTTATTTGTAAACAAGGGAAAACACCAAAGTTGTTTTGTTTAAGCTAAACATGGGAGCTGATCATTCCTGGCCTTGGGCGGTGTTCCTTGGTGGGAACTCACAGTATAATTAGGGAGCTTTACTATTTGGATTTACCAATGAAAGATTTATTACTTGAATTGGTCTGATAATTACTGAGCTGGGTGTGTGTAGGAGGGTTCATTAACATCTGGAGCAGAGATCCCCCATCATGCAGTGCTTCCCTGCTTTTCTGGTCCCAGAGTTCCATGCGGGCTCTTGCCTTGGAATCTCTGTTCTGTATGCTGATAGAGATGACTCCTTGTCCTATCTTTGATGCAAATGAGGCTAGGGGAGTTTCCTTAATTCTATCATCCTTATCCCAAGGGTTTAGTGTGTTTCCCACTGCCTTTTCATTGCTTTTTGTACGTCTTTCTTCTGATGCAGATTTGGTTAAAGCAGAGGCTGGGAGAGGTCTTTTGTGAGTCAGACAGGCTGGGTACTGCACCCTGGTTATCCAAAAACACAGAGCTGTGAGGTAACACACATTAGGACACTTCTACCACTGGAGAGTTTGAAACAGCATTCAAACTTACTTGGAAATGTTTTATACTATGAAATTATAGGCAGTGACTCACATCTGATTCACCTGCACAACTTTCTCTCTTGCTTTTTGTTTACTGCAAGACCCCTGTACTTGAGATTTATTTCTAACTTTCATGAACTAAATGCTGGGCCAAATCCTCAACTGGTATGGACTGGTATAGCCCCATTACCTTCATGACTTGTGGATCTGTCCCTCTAGACTGTGCCAGTTCTCTAGACTGTATAAAGTATTATAAATGTGCTATCAGAATATTCTTGGGTTTGGATATTTTGCAATTGTATTGCAGAGGCAGCTATCAAAGAAGCCACCCATCCATATAAAGCCCAAGTGATTAGGACTGAACCAATAATGGATATGTTGCCATGTCTTGTTGCTGCATCGAGACCTTAGATTGCCTATTTCATGTCTGAAAAGGCAGATAATGTGACATCCTTTATTGGTTGCTTGACCTTGCCTTGAGAGGAGTTGAGACAATCTTAAAGTGTGTGTGTGTGTGTGTGTGTGTATATTATACTCCCACTGTGCCCAGTAACACTTTAACTGTTCTTATCTGCTCTCGTATACTAACAAACCTATCTGGCTAGGCAGAAGCAACGTACACCGTGTCTTTGTCCTTTGTTTACGCATATTAGTAAGGATCCCTTTGTTCGCACATATTGGGAAGAATATAAGTATATCAAGAATCAAACAGGCAAACAAGACCCAAAATTCTGTCTCAGGGGGAAAATACAGGCCTGAATCCTACATTATCACTAGCACGCCAAAACTCCACCCTTTTTTTCCCTCTTGCCTTCTAGGACCCTCCTGCCCAGTTGTCCCTGGAAAAGCACAGGGCATGTGATAGCACATTTCCTGAAAGGGCCAGTTATCAAGATGGAATGTGTTGATGCACCACTTGTCCCACTGCCCCTGTGCAGTATAATGCCCTGCACCTTCCCTTGTATGGGCATACTGCACATATTCCCGTTAGTTTTACAGTGACAGGCCTGAGAAGGTTGTGTCCAGGTCATCTGTTACACTGTGGTGGAGGACCTGCATTACTTTATATGTTATAATTAGTGGTTGTACTTTGTGACTCTGTGTCCTTTTTAACTGCTGCAGTATATGTTGCAGGATTAGTATACTTAACCATAGGCCAACCGCCTTAACGATCCACAGTAATATTGAGAGCCCTGACCATTGTAATATAGTCCAACATTTGGGCCACTCCCAGAAACACTGCTTCTCCTCTTTTGACAGGATTAGGATACTTTTAATACCTTCTGGAGAATATATTTAAATGTTTAAATATTTAAATATATTTACATGTCCAATTGTTGGCAGTTGCATTGTGCTGCTCCTGCAGGTTTTGCGTGCCTCTGTCCATATCACTATTGACTTTGATGGAGCCAGGATTTGACCCTACATTTGTACCTCATAAAGTGATGGTTGACCAGAATGGAGTCCACTACTACCAATTAAGCATTTGTTAAAACCTCCTGGTCAAAAGAAATTTGAGACCTCTGAAAGGCTTTTTTCACACCAAACACTGACATGTTGCCAGAGATAAGGCCATCAAATGCCTGATACACAGCCCTAAACTAGCTGTTCTAACAAAAAACGGTCCTCGCTATACCATTGAAAATGATTAGGAATTTATAGCAATTCTTCTTGTTTGATAAATGGAAACCCCATGACTAAGCTATTTCATTTTACTAGAGTTCATGATGTAATAAAGAATAATCTAAGTAAAGATAAAAATCCATGGATGCAGTGTGGCTGTAACCATGTTGAGTCCAGGAAAGCTTATCTCTCTCACCAGCAGAAGATTGTTATTGAAAGCCTTCTAGAACCTCAATTCATAATTGCCCATTTTTACTTTCACTACAGACGTTGTCTTGGTTGGCTGGTGCATACATAACTGTGTTACTAAGGAATATTGGGTGCCTCAGAGAGTCTTGAGTTTCGAGCAGCAGTTCTACAATTAAGATTAAGCTATGTTCCAGGATGTTAATTGACATATGAATATTATCTCATCATTACTGTGATTTTAGCTACCCAGAATCTTTAGTACATTTTATCATTACACTTAGCAGATTGCTACCATTCAAACTAATTTTTGAAAAACATTGTAGTCATTCATGTGGGTTAACAATAGACATTTGTACTTGCAAATATTCAATGGCTAAAAAAGGCAGAGTAAAACATTTTACTTGAATCAAGTTATCAATTTAGAGGGGAAAACAAAAACATTTATTATTTTTTGTCAAGCAAGGAAGCCTATTTTTAGTGCAAGTCATTTTTTATGAGACGTATTGTTGTCTTCAGTTTGCAAGAAATGTGCTCTAAGATATAGTAAACAATTTGGAACCAAGATTGTGAATATTATAATGAAAGGACTAATGTATCCTGTAAATTGAAAGAATGAACTCTGTTATTAACCAACGTGAGCTATAAAAAAGCTTCCTTTCTCTCTTTGTCACAATTTATTGAACAGAAAGTTGTGGTATTGTACAAGAATGTAATCAGTTATTTTACATTTCATAGAAAAATGACTTTCTGGTTGCATCTAATGGATATTATCATATTTTAAGTGGTAAAGCTTTTCTGAACTGGTCTGTTGTAAATCAGCATACACCAATGCAATGCATTAGCAATATCTATCATCAAAAACATGCATATTAGAAAATAAACTTAAAATGTACTATTCATCATTTGTATTGCCGTACAATAGAAATTAGCCTTGCATACAAAACACATTTTGAATTTTCCTATCCAAACAATGAGCCAAATCCTGTAGCCTTATTCTTCTGATGCATGTCTGGTTTGTTAGTCACATTATAAGGAGATTAAATCATGCCAGATGGATAAAGGGTGGAGTAAAACAAAGGATACGTGTACTTTTAAAAAAACAGAAAATTGAAGAAAAGAAGATTCCAATGACTAGGACAAATTGCAGCTCTGCCATCCAGCCCGCTCATTTCCCAAAGAAGAAAGCAGCAAAGTCAAACACATGATTTGCTGAGTTCTCAGGGACAGGGGACATTTCAGGTTTGCCTAACGCAATAGGCTTAACACCTTGAACTCTCTTTGGGAGCTCAAGGTGAGCAGTAACTCTTGGGAGCTGCTTAGAAGGATAGACTTGCACACTCATGCAATGCATTAATGGAATTGTATGCCTACATGTGAGGGCAGAACTTGGTCAACTCTCTGTACCTTTTTGTTTATAGGAAAAATTATTTATCCTTTGCTTAAAAATACTAGCTTTAGTGGGCTATGTCTGTCACTTTTATACTGCATGAACCGCATAATTTGGAGTAATCAAATTGTATTTGGGCCTCAGTCCAATAAAGCACTCAAGAACACGTGTAACCCCATTCAGTGGGTCTGCTGACATGCTTAAAGTTACACATGGTTCAAGAGCTGTGCTGCCTAGGGCCATAGCTAACCTTTATAACTGCTTGATCTTGTTATTCTCATTCCAATCTCCCACATATCCCATACCTCCTCCCTCTCCTCATTTCTGTCTTATTGTTTGTTCTGGATTCTTCGGTCTCATTTCAAATTAGATTGTAAACTTGACAGAAACAGGATTGTGTTTTTCTGTGTGTTTGGTCAGTCCCTACTACAATGGGGCCATGAACCTGCCTGAGACCATTAGATGCAATCATAATATCAAATCGTAATTATAATGATTAATATTAAGGAACATATGAATCTTTAGTGCATCTAGCACATAAATATCTTGTGACACTGGCTACTTTCAGGTGACATTGTAAATGAGAAGCAGACAACATTATCTCCTGAAAATGTAAACAAACTTGTTTGAGAAATTGGTTGAACAAGAAGTAGGACTGAGTGGACTTGCAGGCTCTAAAGTTTTACATTTTCTTTTTGAATCCATGTATATTTTTTTACATAATTTTACAAATGTAGAATTAACTTTTATGATAGAGATTCCCCCACAGAACTTGTATTAAGTGACCTGAAAAATACAATTTATTTTATTTTTTATAGTGCATATATTTATTTTAATTACAAATATTAAGTGAGCACTGTGTACTTTGTATTTTGTGCTGTAATTGAAATCAATATATTTGAAAATGTAGAAAACATCCAACACCACATTGGATCTAACATTTACATAAATGATTTACATACATCCAATATTTACATACATCCAACATTTACATAAATGATATTCTATTATTGTTTAACAATCCTAATTTTTTTCTCTCTTTTCACAGTTCTGCCTTTTACCATGTTCATCTCTGTCACCTTATTTTTAAGGGACTGTGTAAGGTGTTTTTAATACATTGTCCAACTGTACTATTGTATAGTCTGTAATATATAATTATTCTCAAAACATTTAAATATACCATCAACATATTATATTGCAATATAGAGAAGTTATTTCATCTCTATATTGTTGATTTAGAAAAGCTGTTAGTGATATCAACCTTAAGATTATATACCACTAACAATTATATGAAAGTAAAGTAAAACTAATCTTGAGAAAACAATAGGAAGGATGAATATAAACAAATAACACAAAGGGCCAAAATTGGAAAGGCTAAGGCACAAAATGAGATTAAATTAACTAAAGACATAAAGGGTGCCAAAAGAAATTCTACAAATACATTAGAAGCAAAAGGAAAACCTAGGACAGGGTAGGCCCATTATTCAATGACAGAGGATGAGGAACAATAGCAGAAAATGTTGAGATGCCAGAAGTGTTAAATGACTTTTTGGTGAAAACTGAAACAAAAAAGTTAGTAGCAATTGGACATCTATCACAGTGAATACCAGTGAAAATGAGGTGATATCAGAGGCTAAAATAGGGAAAGAACAAGTTAAAATTTGATAAGGTTCAAGTGCAGAGTCCTGCACTTAGGACGAAAGAATCCCATGCACTGCTACAGACTAGGGACCGAGTGGCTACGTAGCTGTTCTGCAGAAAAGGACCTAGGGATTACAGTGGATGAGAAGCTGGATATGAGTCAACAGTGTGCCCTTGTTGCCAAGAAGGCTAACGACATTTTAGGCTGTGTAAGCAGGGGCATTGCCAGCAGATCAAGGGACGTGATTGTTCCCCTCTGTTCAACATTGGTAAGGCCTCATCTGGAGTACTGTGTCCAGTTTTGGAGCCCACACTACAAAAAGGATGTGGAAAAATTGGAAAGAGTCCAGAGAAGGGCAACAGAAATGATTAGGGGCCTGGAGCACATGACTTATGAGGAGAGGCTGAGAGAACTGGGATTAGTCTACAGAAGAGAAGGCTGAGGGGAGATTTGATAGCTGCTTTCAACTACTTGAAAGGGGGCTCTAAAGAGGATGGATCTAGACTGTTCTCAGTGATACCAGATGAGAGAACAAGGAGTAATGGTCTCAAGTTGCAGTGGGGAAGGTTTAGGTTGGATATTAAGAAAAACATTTTCACTAGAAGGGTGGTGAAGCATTGGAATGGGTTACCTGGCAAGGTGGAAGAATCTCCTTCCTTAGAGGTTTTTAAGGTCTGACTTGACAAAGCCCTGGCTGGGATGATTTAGTTGGGGATTGCTCCTGCTTTGAGCAGGGGGTTGGACTAGATGACCACCTGAGGTCCCTTCCAACCCTGAAATACTATGATAAAATTTACTTAGACAGGTTAGATGTCTTCAAGTCACCAGAGCCTGAGAAAATACATCCTAGAATACTCAGGGAGCTGATGAGAAGATATCCGAGCCAATAGTGATTGTCTTCAAAAAGTCATGGAAGACAGAAGAGATTCCAGAGGACTGGAAGAGGGCAAATATATTGCCATAGAAAGGGGAATAAGGACAATCTGGGAAATTACAGCCAGTCATCTTAACTTCAGTACCCGGAATGATAACAGAGAAAATAATCAAGCAATCAATTTGCAAACACCTAGAAATAATAAGCTGATAAGCAGCAGTCAGCATGAATTTTTCAACAACAAATCATCTCAAACCAACATAATTACTTTCTTTGATAGGGTGACAAGCCTTATGGATGGGGGGAAGCAGTAGATGTGGTATATCTTTACTTTAGTAAGGCTTTTGATACTGTTTTGCATGACTTTCTCAAACACGAGCTAGGTCAATACAATCCAGATGGAGCTACTATAAGGCGGGTGCACGGTTGGTTGGAAACCCATTCCCAGAGAGTAGTTGTCAGTGTTTCAGTCAAGCTGGAAGGGCATATCGAGTGCAATCCCACAGGATTGGTCTTGAGTCTGGTTCTGTTCAATATCTTCATCACTGATTTAGACAGTAATTGCATAGAGAGTAGCCTTATAAAGTTTGCAGACGATACCAAGCTGAGAGGTGCAAGGGCTTTGGAGGATAGGATTAAAATTCAAAATGATCTAGACAAACTGGAGAAATGGTCTGAAGTAAAGAGGATGAAATTCAATAAGAACAAAAGCAAAGTACTCCACTCAGGTTGGAACAGTCAGTTTCACACATACAAAATGGGAAATGACTACCTATGAGCCAGTATAGGGATCTGGGGGTCATAGTGGATCACAAGGTAAATATGAGTCAACAGTGTAATTGCAAAAAAAGCAAACATCATTCTGGGATGTATTAGCAGGAGTATTGTAAGCAAGACACGAGAAGTAATTGAAGCTGATAAGGCCTCAACTGGAGTATCGTGTTCAGTTCTGGACACCACATTTCAGGAAAGATGTGGACAAATTGGAGAAAGTCCCGAGGAGAGCAACAAAAATGAGTAAAGGTCTAGAAAAGCTTGACCTATGAAGGAAGATTGAAAAAATCAGGTTTGTTTAGTCTGGAGAAGAGAAGTCTGAGGGAGGACATAACAGTTTTCAAGTACATAAAAGGTTGTTACAAGGAAGAGGAAGAAAAATGGGCTTAAATTGCAGCAAGGGCAGTTTAGGTTGGACATTAAGAAAAACTTCCCAACAGTCAGAATGGTTAAGCACTGGAGTAAATTGCCTAGGGAGGTGGTAGAATCTCGATCATTGCAGATTTTTAAGAGCAGGTAGGACAAACACCTGTCAGGGATGGTCTAGATAATACTTAGTCCTGCCTTGAGTGCAGGAGACTGGACTAGATGGCCTCTTCAGGTCCCTTCCAGTTCTATGATTCTGTGATACTTACGCAATGCCCAAAGTGTCAGAGTTATCTTTACACCACATTTTCTGGGTTGCCTTTTAATTGCTGATTCTCTTTTTTTCCATCCTGCCCCTGTCCTGACATTACAACTTCTCAGCTGCCCAGCCCCACTCATCTGCCCACTGCACTTCTCACATTCATTATTCCGCAAAATGCTGTCTTGAGAATGTGAGTTAACAAAAAGTGCTACATGTTATAAGTACATAAAAAAATTCTAATGAAGGTAGTGAACTGTGAAAAGAAAATTTCATCTTTGAAACAGATGAAAAATAAGCATATTCAAATTCACTGATATTTGTAATTCATTGGAAAAATTGTACTTAAAGCTGCGCCAGCTTTAAATGAGTACTATTTTTAACTGCTAGCCCCCTACATTTTTTCTAATAATTGATTTTACTAAACATTCTCTTCTGTATGTAAGAGCATAAAATCTATGATATTTCTACTGGCTATTATATTAGGTGTTGGTCTAGTAGCTTGGTATGGTTAAACTCCTAAATATTTGAATACTTCATGCTTCTACAGGATTGCCTGAGAAGTTCGTAGAACACTCTCACATGACAGAACCACAGATCCTTTGGTGTCCTTGTACTTCAGCTTGGGGCCATAAACCCTTCCTATTCCATGTACCTCAGACTTTGTCCAATCATATACTTATTTCTCTTGTCTTTAAGGAAATAACCACTTTGGCTTGAAACAGCCTTCCTCCAGAACCAACCAGAGATGGTACCTCAAATGTTGTAATTCCTTGATCAAATGTTGTAGAATATTGGTGTTCTGTCTCCTAAGAAATCCAGCCCCTGGTAGATATATCACACATGTACAGACACAGAAACTTCATTAGGGGGTAGCCATGTTAGTCTGTATTCACAAAAACAACAAAGAGTCCGGTGGCACCTTAAAGACAAACAGATTTATTAGGGCATAAACTTTCGTGGGTAAAAACCCCACTTCTTCAGATGCATCACGAAAGCTTATGCCCAAATAAATCTGTTAGTCTTTAATGTGCCACCAGACTCCTTGTTGTTTTTGTAGAAACAGTATTGTTTATTTTTTATTGGTTGTATTGTGATAGCATCTAGATTCTGCGAGGCCTAAGCACAGGGAAGTTCTTAACCTTGATAAGCACTGCACAAACCTATAGCAGAGATAACTGTCCCTTCTCAGAACAGCTCTGTCTACATGACTGTTAGCGTGCAACAGATGGACAAAACAGACAAACAGGGGGATGGGTCAAGTTAGTAGGATGAGGTAATGAAACAACAAACAGAATTTGACAGAGAAGCAAGAATCACAATTTAGTGTTTGCCTAACCTTTACCAGGTAGGAGTGATTTGTAGGCATCACAGCAGAGGTAGGGACTGAACAGGAATAAGGTGGCAGCTTGAAGAATTTTGATGGGAGCATTGTGGGAGAATATGTGGACGTTCTGGAGAGTAAAGTGCAAAAGTGGATGACTGAAACTGAGGTAAGTGGCAGAACGAAGGTAGTAAGAATCTGCAAAAACATATATATGCCCTGCCCAGAGGGGAACAGGAATGACTTCAAATTTTAAAGACCGTGTGATGCTACCAGCTGTTGCAGAACATGAGGAAAATATCCCTCAAATTAGACAGCATAAAATTAGTCATATCTGATAGCTGTTCATAGCTTCATTTAATGTTTTGTTAAGCTAAGCTAACATCTTTCTTTTCATAGGTATGAAGAGCTTTATTATAAATCCTATATGGTTCTTGAGGTTCATTAGGAGAGAAGATCTGTAGGATCTTTTTAAAGACCATCTGTTTTGGGTCTGGGATCATCACCTTGTCAGACTGTGAGGAACATTGAGTCCAGCAGGAAATAACAAATACAGTTTTAAAATTCATAGGATGTTTTTGTGATTAATAATGCAGATGCCTTACTTTGCCTCATTTTAAAGTCTGTGTCAGGGAACAATTTAAGTCTCCTGTTCCATTTTGAAGATTTTTGTTTCTTTGAAGAAGGCTGTCTTGAAACCAGGAATAGTTTTTTCCAGATTTACGCTTCTGGTATCACCATGTTTTTTTGGAGGGGGCTTTTTTTTTTTTTTTTTTGGACTACTACTGGTTTCTTGTCCAATTTGATACGTTATTTGTTTCCTTAAAAACCTTAGCTGAACACCTTGCAAAATAATATTTGCAGAACTGTCATCACTTTGTGATTAATAAAAATGTAGGCTACATGATCTTCACAAAACACAGTTGACACTATTTGGGTTTTGAAACTGCACAGACATAAAAGACCTTGATGATATTGCAAAATGTAACCAAAGCAATTACATTTTGTCACTGTTGTTTTTTAAAGAAGCAGAATAACTGCAAAACTTCCAAACTTTTCAAGGGAAAAAAAGAATTAAATGTAAATGTTCATTATTTAAACCATACAGAGAATTCTAGCAAGGGCATTAAGAGATCTAGGCTCAGTTTCTGCATATGGGCACAACACGCATTTGTCATTAATGTTAATTGGATTTATATGCCTTCATCAAAGGAGGAATACGGATTTAAAAGTGGTACTCAGCCATGCTCAGATCTCATTCTCCCTTTGGCATTTTGCACATTTCCTGGTGTTTTTCTCAGACTCAGTTTGTTTTGAACTAAACAAAAGTTTACTGCTGTGTCTAATAATGTTGCTTAATCACTTTATCAAGGTTAACATATATGGTCCACCTACACAGTGATGCTTGTTCTTTCATAACTCTATTCAGGAGGCTTTATTGTGTATTTTTTATTTTTCCTTCACAAAGGCCTTTTTCTGAATTATAGTGTCCCCCCCCCGCCCTCCCCAAAAAATGAATCATAAGCATCCACCACAAAACAACATCACTGCAATTTCAGCAAAAGTAGATAACTCTGTCTCCTAATGGTTGATAATTGAAGAAAACATTTCAGTGAATGTTTTCACAAAACTATCTGCAGTTATTTTCATTTGTGATTCTTTTTACATCTGTAACAGCCTATAGTTCTAAACAAATGATATAAATCAGAGGTACAAGTGACTGTAAACATACTCAAGCATATGTTTTATGC
This sequence comes from Dermatemys mawii, assembly GCA_007922305.1. Lineage (NCBI taxonomy): Eukaryota > Metazoa > Chordata > Testudines > Dermatemydidae > Dermatemys > Dermatemys mawii. The sequence continues at coordinate 20,853,257 of ML677326.1, forward strand.
ATAGTCTAAAAATACAGAATTTCAGTTCTCCAATGTAGCAATCCCTTTGTGAATATATGGTGGTATGTCTGTATTTTTACATTTCTTTATTGAGATCTACATTTAAATTTTTCAGTTTACACTAAGTAATAGGTAGCACCTATCTGTCCTGACCCCAAAGCTGACCAGGGTAGGAATTGTGGTTCAGAGTCACAATTTACACTCTGGTTCCCTGTTACGTCAGGAGGGAAAGGTAATCTGCTTCTGCCCTTCCCAGCAGACTACTTCCCATCCCCACCAGCTCAGATCTGCTGGCTGGAGTCATTTTTCCTCCTGTCTGCCCACTGCATGGAGGTGTGGGGGAGTAACAGCTCCTTCTGTGGACTGTAACCAACGATCCAAACAGGATCAGGGCCCCACTGTAGATAGATAGTGTTTGCTTAGTCTTTTTAAGCGCTAAACTCTTAAGATTCATAAACCGTATTTCTATAGCTGCATAATTTAGCTAATGCTAAAAAATTTCCACTATTAAAAGCTCTCTTGTATGATTTAATACAGTGTGAAATACAGAGGGGAAAAAACACAGTAGGCCCTGTTCCATCATTTACAGTTTTGGGGCTGCAAATCAATCTCCATTATAAGCCCTGTTTTCCATCAACCGTAACTTTTCTGAAACATTCCCTTTGGGGCTGAAAGATTTCCTGCTAGGTGACTGTCCTGAGGTGATTGTTTTTAAACGTTCAAGCAAAATCTATTGCCTCACTGAAGATGGTGTGCAACATACACTTTTCCCAGTGTCAGAAAAAGTTTGTTTTTCTGGGAGGGGCTAATTGATAATAGTTAAACTTTGAAACACATAACTTGGCATGTTGGTAGTTCTGAATGCATAGGACACGCTTTGCTAGTTGCACGAATGTTAGGTGACAATTAAAGTGTTGAATGATTAAAAAATTGGCTCTGTACATGTGCAAGAAGGCTATTCCTCCCTGACAGTGGGAGGATCTTTTCTGAATTTAAGCCGTCATAAATTTTAAATAATTGGACAGATTTTCCCCAAAACTTTCTATTTGTTTAAGTGTTCAGTTCATGGCATTGGCTATTCAGTTCACATGAGCATGATAGTACCTTTTTCCTCCACAGAAAACAAATTAAGTTATTATGCAGGCAATGTTCTAGCAAGAATCTATTCCCATGCTTGCCCCAGGTTAGATGTCTTATAAACATATGGAGTTAGGATGCATGATTTCCAACCTCTGACTTACAGATAGCAGAGCTTGTGAGCCTGCTAGACAGAAGCTCTTGTTTGCTGGGTAGCAGATGGGTGTTGCAAGCTTCCACAGGGCTATCACCACTCGCTTCTCAACTGTCAGGATAGCTCTTGGTATTTCTGCCCTTCAGGTGGAAAGCAACTCACAAAGTTCTGGGAAAGTGACTTTACACATGTGAAAGTTTCGCAGCCACTGGGAATCATCCCGTCCCTGCAACACTGTGGTCCCACCAGTCTGTGCTTGTTTGCCAGGCCCAGAATCAGTTTTCCACTGTATCAACCTGCCCCACTGCTGCCATGATGTTCCAATTGCCACATCCTGTGCTTTCAGGGGAGTCTGTGTCCATGTCATCCTCGCAATTGTCCTTGTGTTGGCATCTCCTGGCCAGGTTCTGCACATACTGCAGGCTAATGCGCGAGGTGTTTACAATGCTCACAACAGCAGCGGTGAGCTGAGCGGGCTCTATACGTGCTGTGCTATGATGTCTGCATGGAAAACCCAGGAAAAGAGGTGCAAAATGATTGTCTGCCATTGCTTTCACAAAGGGAGGGAGAAAGAGAGGGAGGGATGGGAGACAGATGATGTACTCAAATCCACCCGCAACAATGGTTTTGCCCCATCAGTCATTGGAAGCTTAACCCAGAATTCCAGTGAGCAGCAGAGACTGCGGGGACTGTGGGATAGCTACCCACATTGCACCACTCTGTGAGTCGATGCCAGCCATGCTATTGAGGATGCACTCCACCAACTTAATGCGCTTATGGGGACACACACAATCAACTGTATAAAATTGCTTTCTAAAAATCAGCTTCTATAAATTGGACATTTCATAGTGTAGACATACCTTATGACAGCTGATCCATCATGACAGCTGCAACTATAACTGAAGTTAGGCTGACAGCACCATGAGTGAAATTCCTAGGAGCAAGGAACTGAGAATTCTCAAGGTCAGACCCTCTACTGTGGAATTCATTACCCATAAATCTTGCCACATTTTGGTCTTAAGCAACATAGGATCATTCATGGACAATCTGCAATGGGATGAATGTCACCCTTATTTTGTTCATCTGACACACTGCTGCCAACGGTTCTGTTTTTATCTCAAATAAGGAGGTATTAGTAATAATGCTATCTGGCTTAAGAATATCTTTTCCTTTCTTTATTAGTGGTTCTTGGTCAATCTGTGGAGTTTGTTTCCCTGCACTTACTAAAAAGAAACACTTTTAAAATAAAATTGAGCAAAATATTTTTTAAATTGTGAACTTGGGAGTGTTCCTTTGCTCAAGCCAAGAGCAGTGCAAACTCAGACATGACACAGATGCATGCCTCAAGATCAAAAGAAAAAATAGGATGGGGAGTGGTGTATTGATGGTTTCACATCTATAAAGAATACTCCCAAAGGAGCGCTCATGCATCTGTTGTATATTTAGGTAAATGTATACTGACAGCTTTAGAGATTTATGCAGGTGAGCATCTGTAGATACAAGACCATAACAAGCAGCTGTGAGGTGGAACAAGGGGGTGGTGGAATGCTCTTATTATGGTTAATGTAATAGGGAATGTATATAAAATGACAGAGAGCTTTTCAGAAGTTGGGAAGTCATTCTCTCTCCTTCCCTCCCTCAGCACTGTGCTTGCCGTGAGGTCCAAAACAACCTCCTCATTGGTAGTGGGCTACAGAACATCCATTGACAGGGGTTGACTTGTCCCACCTGGGCTGAAGGTATTTCTGGCAAGACTATTTATTATGAATTGTATTGGTTAAATCCTAGAAAACATCTATTTTACTTGTGAAATATCATTCCAGCATTAGAATCAAATAGGCATCACCTTGTTTTTATTTCAGCTGGAGCAAGATGAATAACAATGTCACTCTTCTGATACTGACCTGCAGTTTATCTTGAGGAAAAAGACAACAACAACAAAAAATCCCATACTTCCACAGAGCAATGGAAGCTTATTCAACTGATGTCTCCTTTTTTTAAGGATGACAGCAACATATACATAATTACATCATATACTTCTGAAGTCAACACACCTTCAGTGCTAGAAACTGACCTTCATTTCTCTCGCACTATCATAAATCCATTTTATTGTTTGACATGGTTGACTGAATAACAAATTATTGCCTTAGTGACAATCTGAGTGTAAGCAACACTATCGATACAGATGTTTCTGCAGTGCACCTCCATGTCACCGCTTAGTGCTTTAAAAATATAGACAATTAAATGTGATATTTAAAACTCGAAGTCAGCCTTCAATAGATAATAAAATAGTAATACAAATTCAGCTTTAGTCTTGTGACTATATTACAATGTGCTCTAATACCAAACATTAATACTTATAAATATGGTCACAATCAAGTGACCTGTAGGTCTTGTGTAACAAGATCTCTGTTGGCTGTCATCATTGTACATTTCCAGAGCACAGATGCTGTTTTTTGGGGGTGAAGATGATGCCACTGAGGAAAGTCATTTATCAAAAGGAGTGTGAGATTATTTCACATCTCACCCACATTGAGTTTCATTGACTTCATTGGATCTGCTCCCATTTTATCCTAGTATACATGAGATCAGAACCTGAACTTGGGTCTTAGTGGGGTTTTTTTTAAAACACTGCTGCACTGCTTTTGAACATGTGCCACATGAAAAATATGGTTGCATATTATTATATGTCTGCAGTGGTCCCCATTAACTTTCTGAAATACACCTTTGTCAGTGTCTAGGAACTCAGAAATTAATTTACTGGTGAGCTACAACTAATGGAGTGACATGGTATGATTTATTTTTCCCAGGGTGAAGGTATAGGGGATAGTATTCCCATGGGCTTAGAGACCTGCAGCTAGCTGGCTGGCTAATTAGCCCCACCTGCTAATTAGCCAGCCAGGTCTGGGAAAAGACCAGAAACTTAATTGGTTGATGCTCATAAAAGGAGGAACAGGAAATGAGATGGGGCACTAATATCTGTGAAAGGTTAGAGCCAGTGCTGCGGGGAGCAGCCCCAAGAAACGCCAGGAGATGGGTGAAAGCCCTATAAGGGCTTTGAGGCAAAAGCCAGGAACTTTGGGGTTGATGAACTCATGAAGTCAGGGCAGATTTGGAGGAAAGGGACTAATCTTTATGGGGAAAGTCTATGAAGCTCTGATTCAATTCTTGTTAAGAAGGCTTGAAATAAAGCCCACAGAAATTAATTGGACTTGAGACTACCCTGCCTGGATTTCTCCAGGGAGGGAGCTGACCCTGCCTGGGTATGGTCAGAAGAGGGTGCTATAAGATAGGCCCAATACTTCACACACAATCTGAAAGCTATTTGAGTGTTGAAAGAATTTTAATTGTCCAGGAACTTTTCTGCAGACAAGAAAAAGGAAAAGAATTTGCTCTGCACATAGAAGCAATTTTATTCAGAGATTCCTCCAATTCTTCTCTAGGTGGTGGCGAACAAGTCTCTTCAAACTCGGTCTCATTCAGCTGGGCTACATGCTAAAAGTGGTTCCAACAAGTCAAAAGGAAATCTGAGCCTGACAGGGAGCAGAATTTCAAAAACTGAAAGTCACTCCCAACTTTTATGTCTGATGGTCTCTTTAAAATGGTGTAGTCCCATTTCCTATCCTGCTGGACAAAAGTCCTCTGACAAGTCACTAGAACTGGCAGCCTTTGGGGCAGTCTCAATAGAATCTGAGGATTATAAAAAGTGAGCTTCTGTCATACTCCAAGAACAGAGAGATACAATGGCTGGGCAAATAGGAAAATGTTACCTCTACCCATGCTCTAGCTGTTCCATCGATGATTTCAGTGATTAAGGCTGTGAGTTTGCCCATTTTTAAAATGGGGATAATGATATTGACCTCTTTTGTAAAGTACTATGAGATTACAAACTTGACTGATAAAGGTGATAGTATTGATGTAATATACTTAGACTTCTATAAGGCAGTTGACTTGGTACAGCATGACATTCTGATTAAGAAACTAGAATGATACAAAATCAATATAGCTTCTGTTAAATAGATTAAAAACTGGCTAATTGTATGGTCTCATAGTGTAGTAAATGGGGAATAATCAAGTGGGGATGTTCCTAGTAGAGTTGCACAGTAGTTCTTAGTGTAGTTTACACTCTTTCAATGATTTGGAATAAAACATAAAACCATCTCTGACAGAATTTGCAGATAATGAAGAGGACAGATCACTGATGCAGAGCACACTGGACCAATTGGTAACCTTGGCACAAATAAACAATACATGTTTTAAATGTAAAGTCACACATCTAGGAACAATGAAAGAATGCCATATGTGATGGGGTGTATAAACCTCTTGCTGGTTAGCCAGGGGCTAACAGGGCCTGATCCCAGTTAGGCTACTGGGTGGTAACTGGAGAGGCAGTAGGTAGGAATAATTGATGATCAAACGCAGTTGTGGAGGCACTGGGCCTTCATAAAAGAAGGAGCACAGAGCAGTAAAAAGAAGGCTGAGGAGACCCAAGTGAAGGCAGCCAGGAGTTACCTCCCTTGGGCTAAGGGCTAGAAGGTCTGCATTTTAGAATGCAGAAGTTGAGGGGGCTGAGCCAGAAGGAAGCCTGGGAGGCCAGAGGCAGTGCAGCCTGGAATATGAGGTGCATTGTTCTAAGCCAGCAGGAAACTGGAGGTAGTGAAGTGCAAAAGGCAGTAAGATAAAGGAGTATTTGGACTGAAGTTTGGGCGACTGTAAAGAGGAGCTTCAGGAAGGGATAGGCTTCTGTGGCAGCCCCTGAGGAGGGTGATTCCTTGCGAGGCAGTGCTCTGAAATAAAAGCAGGAAATAACTTTGCAGGCATTTGGCTGAGCCCCTGGAAGACGTTCTGAGGAAGGAGGGCATGGGACCTGGAAAGGAAGCCCAAGGAGTTGAAGGTGACAAGGAAAGCAGCTAGAGGCAGAAAAAAGTCTTGGTATGCATGTTACAGGAGATAGTGACTCTGACAGTAGCAGGTCCAAAAGAATGTTCCGCACAGAGCTGGGACTGAGGACATACTAAGATGGCAGGAGCAAGGGGTTCTCACCATGGTGTGCCCAAGACTGGGTCTGGGAGTTGTGGGATTAGAAGTACTTGAGTTTAGATTTCTTTGCAGGGGCTATATTGAAAATCCCAGGTAAGGACCTGTGGGTCTTAATAACCCCGAGGAAGAGAGGCTGAAGAGACTGGAACTTTGGATGTTGTTTTATGTGGACTTGGGACTGGAGCATCTTGAAAGTGTTGTGGAATTTAACCATGACAGGCTGGAGGGAAGAGTCATGAAAAGATGCAGACCACCACAGGACCAGAGTGATCGTCTGTTGGGGGCACGAGACAGGAGGAGCTGTTATGCCACACCCAGCCACTAGGGTCCGGAGAACACAGTGAGACCATTCCTCTACACCATACTTGTATTATGGGGGAGTCTATTCCAGGAAGCAGTGACTCTGATACAGACTTGGGGCTCATAAGGGATAATGAGCTGTGCATGACCTCCCAAAGTGATGCTGTGGCCCAAAGGGCTAATGAGATTCTTGGCCATATAAATGGGACTATGGAGTAGAAGGGATGTTATGTTACATTTGTATTTAGCACTGGTGTGACTGCTACTGGAATTAGTGATGACAACAATTCAGGAAGGATGTTAATAAATTGGACAGTGTTCATAGAAGGACCATGACAATAATTAAAGGATTAGAAGACATGTCTTGTAGTGAGACTCAAGGAGCTCAATTTATTTAGCTTATCAAAGAGAAGGTTAAGGGGTGACTTGACCACTCTGTATAAGTACCTACATTGGGAACACACATTTGATAAAAGAGGGCTCTTAAATCTGGCAGACAAAGGTATAACAAGATCCAAGAGCTGCAAGTTGAAACTAGACAAATTTAGACAGGAACTAATGTGCATTTTTTTTACACTGAGGGTAATTAAGCATTGGAACTACTTAATAATGGTTGTGGTAAACTCACTATCACTGGACATTTAAAACATTCTCTAGTTCAAACAGGGTATTAATTCAAGGAAGTCCTATGGGCTGTGTGTGATGCTGGCAGACCAGATGCCAGCTCTTGTCAAGGCTTTAGGCCTCAGTCAAACACTGTCAAATTCATTGCTTGGAAACCAGTCTGTTTCATTTGTGTTAGTATGGTTAAGATGAGTATTAGGTTTAGAACGTGTTCAGTCTTTATGAAAATCTTATAAATTGCACCATGTATTAATCTCACTTGTAGTTTATTTCTCACCAGCTAAAGGTAAAATTAGGCCTTTTGCTTTGTAATTGTAAAAATGTGTGCTCTGAAATTCAACCCAGTCAGGAGGGATCATCTCCTGCCCACCAAGGTCTATCAAAACTAAATGGACCACTGTGGGACATCACAATGCAAGGACTTTAATTGTACCTGGCATCCATGAAGAGGCTACATGTAAAAGAGCTTGTCCCATCATCTTGACTTCTGGAAGGAGGACTACTTTTTTAATCTGTTTTGCTCTTTGAACTCTCACAGGGTTGGAGCTATGAAACAGGATCAAAAATCCCCGGAGTCAACTTAGGTTATCCCTAAAAGACAATAGGAGCTGACAGATTACTACAACTCTGTCAACTCTTGAAACTCTTTTGTGTATATATTCTTGCTTGCTTTAACCTTGTAGTAACTCTCTCATTTCTTTTCTTATCTTATCTAATAAATCCTTAGATCTAACACCAAAGACAATTCTGGTAGCCAATCCTATTGTAAACTATGGAAGGTACAAACTGACCTGCAGCTTGATTCTCTGGGACTGAGAGTAATGTGAATATTTTGTGATCTTTTGGTGTATAGCAACCAGCTATCACTAAGTCCAACTTGCCTGAGTGGCAGGATATACTGGAATGCCCAAGGCAATCAACTGTGAGTCCATGGTTAGACTGTTATAGTGCTTTAGGAGCTCACTCCTGTTACTGAGTTGACAAAATCTAATTATAGAACATACAACCAAAATCTAATGATTAAAAATCCAACCTGCTTCTTGACAGTCTGCCCTGAGGTTGGCACTCATAGTCATGGGCAATTCCAGACATCATGATGCTGTTGATCTCAATGGTCCTGATAAAAAGCTATAAGCTTCTAGGTCTTTACATCTTGTCTCTAAGGATGATACTATCAGGTTTGGTGGTGGGTTGTTTTTTTTCCAGGGCTGGGAAGTTGGAGATCAAAAGGACTGAATAGCTTTTATAGGGAACCCTGCTTGATGCATGGGAAAAAAATGATTGGTGTGAGAGGCGAACTGAATAGGCCAGCCAAATCATAGAGCTGCTGATAACTTGCTGTAAGTGAGACCTATTTTAGGCAAAGATATAATGGGCTAGAATTAACTATTTTAGACATTAGAAAATGTTTCGTTTGTTACCATACCTGTCTCTTTCTTTTGCTTAGTATCACTTGCATCTGTTTTAGTTAATAAGGACATTATTTTGTTACAAAACCATCACAGTGCTGTGTAGTAAGGTGAAATCTGAGTTGTCAGCTCACCTAGCAGGCTGGTGTGTGCTCTGTCTCTTTGGAGGCAGTAAATTCAATGTCTGGGAGGGACTGGACACTGTAGGGAGACGTTTCTCTGGAACTTGGAAAATGGGGTTACTTATTGTCACTGGCAAGGAAGAGCTTGCTGGCAAGGCAGATAGGCTGGGATGTTAGGGAGCGGACATACAGTATAGTACAAGAAAAGCTCTCATTTGCTGAGGCAAAGGCATGACACAGTAGCTTATAGTTTTGGGTGTCCTGAGCAGCATGTCACAGCATATAGTCTATTTTAGTGGTTTTAGATCTTCATGTGTTCTTTGTTTTAAATAACTAGTACTTTGCTGTAAGGAAATGCTTTGGTCACTGATCTCCCCTCTCTTAGCAGTAATGGAACTGCAGGGTCTGAGTCTAAATCAGATCTGTTTGAAGTAATCACAGTTACAATACAGGGTACTGCAGCTAGGGCAAAGGTGGACAAACTGTGGGCCGCGGGCCACATGTGGCCTGCCGGCCATTTTTATCCGGTCTGCAAGCTCAGCCGGGGGCGCGGTGCCAGTGGCACCGTGCTCCTGGCCGAGTGCTGGATGCCGCGGGCCCCGCGTTCCTGAGCAGGCCGAACCGCCATGTGGGGAGCCGTGGGGCCCTGCGCTCCGGGGCGCTGGGCGGGCGAAGTGTGGCCGCGAGCCACAGGGCCCCGAGCTCCCGGGCTGGGGCGCCAGGCAGGTAGAGCACGGTGAGCCCTGTGGGGCTCAGGCTGGAGTGCCCGGTTGAATATAGTAAGTAAGGGGGGGGCTTAGGTGGTGGGGTTCTGGGGAGGGCAGTGGTTAGGGTGGGGAGGTCTCAGGAGGGGGCAGTCAGGGAAGAAAGGGGGGGCTAAATGGAGGGTGGGTTCCTGGGGGGCAGAGTGGGGGGGGGCTCAGGAGGGGGTGATCAAGGGACAAGGAGCGGCAGAGGGAGGAGTTTGGATGGGTCTGGGATTCTGAGGGGGGAAGTCAGGGGCGGAAAGTGGGTGGGAGTCAGATGGGGGCAGGGCTGGGCTGTTTGGGGAGGCACAGCCTTTCCTACCTGGCCCTCTGCACAAATTTGAACCTCAATGTGGCCCTCGGGCCAAAAAGTTTGCCCCACCACTGGTCTGGGGGCTAGAACCCAGAACTAGTGGCTCAACCCTTCCAAGCCTCCATTGCATAGGCACGTTCCTCCAGGTTCAACCCAGCTGTGAGAGCTCTGGTTTTCTAATTACACCTTTCAGGGACCATGTGATAGCAAAGCCACGAAACACAGGCTTAGCAAAGGAACTTCCGTCCACAAACACTTTTTACTCTTTAAAAAAAAAAAAAAAAAGTTACAGATCTATGCTAAACAACAAACATTTGAATACAGCCCAACTACATACAATCTCACTGCTTCTCTGGGTCCTGGATGTGGTTTGTTGCCCAGATCTTCCAAAGTATTTAGGCTTCTAACTTCCATTAATTCTATGGAAATTAGGAGTCTAAATATGTTTGAAGATCTGGGCCTGAGTCTTTAGAATAGGCAAGTCTTCCAGCCTTTCTGGCCCAGTCTTCTACATGTTGTGATGAAACAGGGCCCTGCTTAGAGAAACAGTTTTCTTTTAAAACAGTCTGTCACCTTTCTTGCCCATGAGCTGCTTCTGGGAAATTTCCAGCCTCTCCTGGTCACCTTCTGGGTAGACAGTTGTCACCGGCCTCTATTGTCAGCAAACCAGTAGGGTGATGCTATTTAATGCTGATAGCACCTGATTGCTCTTTTGCAGGCTCCCTTTGGAGACCTAGGTTCAGTTCCCTGCTACACCACAGATCTTCCTGTGAGACCTTAAACAAGTTACTGTGCTTCAGTTCCCCATTTGTAGGAGTCCCAGTTATAGACCAGAAGCCCATTGTGCTAGGTGCTGTGCAAACTACATAGACTCCAACTTTAAGGTCAGAAGGGATCATCATCTAGGCTGACCACCTGCACATTGCAGGCCACAGAACTTCACCCACCCACTCCTATCATAGACTCTTAACCTCTGGCTGAGTTACTCAAGTCCTCAAATCATGATTTAAAGTCTTCAAGCTACAGAGAATCTGCCATTTATGCTAGTTTAAACCTGCAAGTGACCCATGCCCCATTCTGCAGAGGAAGGTGAAACGCCCCTTCCGCCTCCCCCAGCTATTGAGACAGATTAACTTGAATATCATAGGGAGATAACCATGTGGCTATCCAAGTTTTATACATTTTCATCATACATGGCAAAAGTCAATGGAGTTTCACCCAAATGAAAGAGAATTTGGCCCAATGTTGGGGTTTGGGGTTTTTTGGTCACTTTTGAAGTTTTTTTGACTAGCTGTACTTTGTCCCAGGGTCCAACACACCCATGAGATCCCACTGATAAGTAGAAGCATACTACAATAAGGATGTCATATATCATTAACCCGACTGTCCGTCCCCAAAATTTCAAACAGCAGTGTTTCTTCTGAAAGCTCCTTTAAGTGTGTTGAGAATCTGATGTCCAGCAAGCCACTTCCAGATTATGCAGGAAGGCTTTGGTTTTTGCCCAGATTTGATTATGTGTACTAATGGCTATTTGTAACTCTCACAAGAGTTTTTATTGCATATTCTTAAGTACTTACCAGAAATGTCACACAATTGTTATAAATGATCAGCGAGCACTTTAAAGGGTAGCCAGTATTTTTACAATACAATTTGTATTGACCTTGTTCACTCAAACAAAACTAACTGCTTGGGATAGACTGACTTCAAGATGTAGTCTTGTGGGGTGAAGGGAGTGTTTCATGGATGCACCAGGGCTCCAAGTCTGAAAGGTGCTCAGCACCATCAGTTCTCATTGACTTAAATAAAATTTGATGGTGCGCAATAGCTCACAGGATCAGACCCCATGGCTTGGGGACCTGTATGGGGTATGTGCCAGAGCAGCCCCTGCACACCAAGATGCAGCATGCTTCCTCCTATGTGGAGCTCTCTCTGCTGGCCACTGAACAGGCGGGGTTAGGAATCTGCCCTCACACCACTGTACAAGGGTAATGCCACTAGCGGCACTAGTTCTGAAGTGATTCTTATACATTCCGAGTAAACGTCTGGGATTGTGTGACCCTTGAATAGAGGCATAAGGAGCAGAAATAAAGTCCTTCATCTCCCATTCTCATTATTCACCCTGCATGACTAAATGTAATCTAACCCTCATACAGTGATGTAGCAGATATCGCTTTCAATTCAGTTTCCTCTGTTCTTCTTCATCCCCCCCATAATAGAATCATCTCTTTATATAAACTGTATGATGATCCACTGCCCAAAATCATATCTGGTGTCTGACAAAATTTATATCCAAGTATTTAGTATCTGATTAAAGTGAAAAAAGTGGATTTGTCATATTCCTAGTTCTATGCAACCCATTTAAATAAAAGCTATGTAAACCTCTCTCTGATGGCAATAAAATGCCTGTGGTTCCTCAGGAGTTTTCAGAATCCTCCATTTGTCATTTTTATTTTGAATAAATTGGGAGATCTTTGACTAAATAAGCAAAGATTTAATGCAAACAGAAAGAATACAAATGTTTAAAAATAATAAATCAACCAGAAGAAAACATATGCATGTTTTATGGATTAATATCGGGGATATGTTAATTGATGTGCTCTCTTGTGGATTTCAAGAACATGCAGATTATTCTATCTAAAATGAAAGCATGTGTCATTATCTCCAAAGAGTCCCCAGAAGCCCAGTAACAGTGGCTAATGACAGCACAGTGTGAATGTGAAGCAGCTGTGAATTATTTTCAGATACTATCGCTGTCGACTAACAATATAACAAGAAATAGCTCTTATCTGGAAACTTCCATTATGTTTTCTATTTTTCTTAGCAGTTTAAAAAAATAATGCCCCCACCCACACATGTTCTTTTATCCTGGCATTGCACTGCTAGGACTTTCATTGTCTTCTTTTTTTTCTATTAGAAAAATGATGACCCTTATTTTTGGCAAATATAAGTACAATACCTTATTCAAATGACCATCTCACCTTGCTGAACTTTGCTACTTTGTAGCCAAGTGAAAAATATCTACAAACTGGGGACAAACTCAGGACTATATATGGTCTGTTGAGTGGCACCTGTGTTAGGATACACATCTATTTGTGGTCCTGTGTTTCACCCTTTGGACATCAACAAGTCCTAAAGTGTTAACTACCACAAAGGCTAGCCATTTCCCTAGGGCTGAATAGTGTGGCATTATCAGGTGGAGGGAGGGGTTCTGGTCTTGGGGATTGGTTCCTGCCTAGAGTAGGGTGACCAGATGTCCCGATTTTATAGGGACAGTCCCAATTTTTGGCTCTTTTTCTTATGTAGGCTCCTATTATCCGCCCTCCCCCCGTCTCAATTTTTCACACTTGCTGTCTGGTCACCCTATCCTAGAGTAGGTCTCAATTTCTTTCCTTCACCAAGAAACTGCCCTTTCCCACTCTGTGACACCGTTGCCCACTGCTGGTCACAATTATCTCAGGCTGGGAACTAACTGGGGAAATGGGGCATACATGTGGATTCAAGATAAGGGGCAGAGAGATTGGGGAAGCCTGAGAATTATTTGATGGGCTGGGGCTTTTGGGATTTTTCAAAGAGAGAGTTTTCAAATTCAAATAGAATGGAACAAGGTTCACTTCAACATAAGTGAAACTGTTATTTTTTTGTATGTGTGTGAAGGATTTTAAAGTTACAAAGAAAAGAGGAGTTGACCTGAATAAGAACGGATATGTTTTTATCAGAAGTCCAAATTGTTAACCACTTGTTAGGAGCTTTTTTTCAGAAGTGCTCTTTGATGTTACCATCTCAGCTCTAACTCCATTTATTATTTTATTCCTTGTTTTGATAAATACTGTACTACATGCATGCAAGCCCTCTAGCAGATTGCTCCAGCTGAGAGAGTATTGGAATGTACTGCATTGTGGAAACTTTTATTAAGAATGTATAGAGCATTCCTACTGAAACATAATTGGAATGCATCCTGTTGCATTACCAGTCCTGCTTTAGGGATTTTTTGACCTATTCCTGTCTCTTCACAGACTCCTCTTCAAGAGAAATCTTCATTAAGGGTGACATTCACCCCTATATTGAGGGCCAGTACAAACCTCTTAAGCCCTGTATGGGGGACTTAAGTGGGATTTAAGCAGGGCAGCCTTATGTTGGTCTTTTTGAACAGAGCTGAATTCATTCTGTGAGGGGAGAGAGTCTAGAAGATCAGTGTAAACTAGGGCCGTCAAGTGATTTAAAAAATTGTTAAACAACAATAGAAAGCCATTTATTTTAAATATTTGCAGATGTTTACTACATAGACTACAAAGTGTATTATATTTATTTTGGATTACAAATATTTGCACTGTAAAAAAACAAAGTGCATTTTTCAATTCACCTCATACAAGAACTGTAGTGCAATCTCTTTACCATGAAAGTCGAATTTACAAATATAGAATTATGTACAAAAAGCCTGCATTCAAAAATAAAACAATGTAAATGTGTAGAGCCTATAAGGCCCTACAGTCCTACTTGCTGGTCAGCCAGTCACTCAGACAAACAAGGTTGGCTACAGGAGATAATGCCGTCTGTTTCTTGTTTACAATGTCACCTGAAAGTGAGAACAGGGTTTGTGTAGCACTGTTGTAAATGGCACTGTAAGATATTTTTGTGCCAGATGCACTAAAGATTCATATGTCCCTTCATGTTTCAACCACCATTCCAGAGGACATGCTTCCATGCTGCTGAGGGGTTCTGCTTGATAATGATCCAAAGCAGTGCGGACTGATGCATGTTCATTTTCAGCACCTGAGTCAAATGCCACCTGCAGAAGGTTGATTTTCTTTTTTAGTGGCTTGGATTCTGTAGTTTCTGCATCAGAGTGGTGTTCTTTTAAGACTTTTAAAAGCCTGCTCCACGCCTCATCCCTCTCAGATTTTAGACATCACTTCAGATTCTTAAACTTTGGGTCAAGTGCTGTAGCTATTTTTACAAATCTCACATCGGTATCTTCTTTGCATTTTGTTAAACCTGCTGTGCAAGTGTTCTTAAAATGAACATGTGCTGGGTCATTATCCGAGACTGCTATAACATGAAATATATGGCAGAATGAGGGTAAAACAGAGCAGGAGAATTACAGTTCCTCCTCCCTCCCAAGGAATACAGTCACAAATTTAATTGATGCATTTTTTTTTAACAAGCATCACCAGCATGGAAGCATTTCTTCTGGAATGATGGCCAAAGCATGAAGGGCATACAAATGATTAGTCTATCTGGCAAGTAAATACCTTGCAATGCCACCTACAAAAGACCGATGTAAATGCCTGTTCTCACTTTCAGGTGACACTGTGTAAAAGAAGCAGGCAGCAGTATCTCCTGTCAAGGTAAACAAGCTTGTTTGTCTTAGCGATTGACAGAATAAGAAGTAGGACTGAGTGGACTTGTAGGCTCTAAAGTTTTACATTGTTTTGGTTTTGAGTGCAGTTATGTAACCAACACAAATATCTATGTGTAAGTTACACTTTCATGATAAAGACATTGCACTTCAGTACTTGTATGAGATGAACTGAAAAATACTATTTCTTTTGTTTATCATTTTACATGGATATTTTACATGCATACATATTTGTGATAAAAATAATATAAATGAGCACTGTGCACTTTGTGTTCTGTGTTGTAATTGAAATCAATATTGAAAATGTAGAAAAACATCCAAAATATTTAATATATTTCAATTGGTATTCTATTGTTATAAGTGTGATTGATCACGATTAATTTTTTTGAGTTAATCATATGAGTTAACAGCGATTAATTGACAGCCCTAGTGTAAACTTATAAACTTTCCATTGAAGTGAGCATAGAATTTCTAATAGATGGGAACTGGGAATGAGAACCTTGAACAGATGGTTAGTGGTTTCACTGAACAAAGCTTTTCAGTCAAACCATGTTCCAAACTGATGACAAAAATTCCAAGTGGGTCTGAATAAGGAATGCACAGAAATGAATGGAAAGATTGTGTATCACCACTAGAGACATGAACAGTGGAGATTCGTCCCAAGTAGGAAATCAGATGGGTAGATGCACTTGAAACATCCTTGGTGCCACTTGAGGGAGAAAAGCTTTGGATGGTAAACATTTCTGTAATAGCTCATTTCAAATTCTTATTTTGCCTCTTTTGTCTGAGGAGCACTACACAGCACATTGTCTTGCTTCACATACATGCTCTCAGGGCCAGGTTTGCTAATACAAATAAATGATAATGAAAAGTTACAGCTGAGTGGCCCTGGGAAGTGCAGTGGGGGAAGGTCTCTGTTGTGTGCACTGGCATGGCAATGCAGCATAACTGCTGCAACACTTCCAGGGGGTGAGTGTATTTTTGGAGAGTGGTTTTAAAACTGTTTGTAAGGAATAATCATGAAAAGAATCTTAAGCTTGTGCAAGATAGGCAGATTAGCATACAGACTTGATTTTGATCTCCCCAGTTTTACCGCAGTGTAACTCTAGTGACTCAGCATAAATGATGTCAGTGTATGGACCCTTGGAATATTTGCAAGCAGTCCAGTCCACTGATTTCAAATCCTTAGTCACAAAAATAGACCCATTGGGACTATATGTGAGTAATGATTTTTTGCCATGAATCGTGGTTTATGGGATCAGGCCTTTATCTTTTACAGCATCTTACATATAAACTGTGTCCTGAAGTAACATAAGAACATATGTACTTTACATCAAAATAAAAATATAAAAGCAGAAGGAGAGAAGAACAGGGATTTACTGGAGAAAAGGTTTATTTTTAGATGAGACTTGGAAATAGTTGGACAGACAGTGAACTGAAAACATAGGAAAGCTCTTCACAATGTGTGTAATAGAGCCCTAATTCTGAGTGGGGAGAGCGACTGCAATATACATAATAGGGCAGAAGACTCCCGCACCCAGAGAAGTAAAAACAGAGAGGAGATGTGTGTGATGTGCAGAGGGACCCAGGGGAATACGTGATTGAAAATAAAACAATGAGCAAACTAATTGTAAGTGCTGGCTAATGTGCCAGCTACTGCAGGTTAGAAGACCTACACTGATGACCTACACTGCTGCCCACTAATATTTCTACAAATAATGAACAGCTGATTGGCTAATGGGGTGTCATATAGAACACTTCTAGATAGTTGCAAACTTGGAGCTAATTACCATCTGATTTTTCTGCAGCTATTGCTAACAGCCACAGGTGATACATTTAACTTAAGAAAAAAACAACTTTGCTTAAATTAGTGTATTGAAGGCTGCTGCTGAACTCTACTTGCCCACTAGGCATGGGGAATGAGCTACCTTGTATAAGTAGGAAGGAGCAACAGATACCCAATGAAGATACATTTAATGTTTCTTTAAGCCTTGCCTTGTCTTTTTCTAGCACAAAAATGTAAAAATGCAAAATATTTCACTATCTATGGGAACAGCTTGTTCTCATCTATAATTCTTTTCTTTTTGTTTTCCTTTAGATTATTAGCCATCAGGTACATTGTTCTTGTATCTCCACAACATTTCATGAAAAATTATGCACATGTCAGACAGGATGATGCTAAATCGAATGCTCAGGAAGAAAACAACCTGTGCACTTGATTTTTCTTTTCATTATGTGCTGGTTATTCTTAAATGCTGAGGTTTTTTAGTTGAATGTTTTGAATCCAAGCACTGGTTACGAAACCATGAAATATACTCGTAGTTTATAAGTGTTTTCTAGCATTCCTTAACAGAAAATATGGATAACATTAGTTGATTTTGTATTCAATGTTACAGTAATTATTAATTGCACAGTAGTTCGTACACAGAGAATAATAAAGCAGCAGTAAGCCAATGAGGGCTTGATTCTGCAAGAGGCCTTCAAGTGTTACGTTCTTTTCATTCCCATGGACTTCCAGTGGAGCTGAGGCTGCTGAGATCCTTGTAGGATCAAGATCAAAGGGCCCAATCCAATGCACATTTAAATTAAAAGGAATCCTGCCACTAACTTCAGCACGCATTAGTTCATCCCCTAAATAGCAGGGTGGGATACACAAGCACTTACATCAGCTTCCTCCCTGTAGAATTGCCAGCATGCAACCAAATGACATTTGGTTCTGTGTACCTTAGAATCTCTGCAGGAGGGACTCCCTTTCCACATACACCTTTGGAGGTCAAGCTATGGTGCACCTATAGTGAATTTAAATAGGAAACGATTTTAATAGGTAGAAACAAAAGTGAAAATTAGTAACTTCAGTATCCTGCACCTTGTGCCCACATGAAACACCAACTTTGGAGGATTAAAAGAAACAAAACAATACTGTCTCCAACCAGTAAAATGTTATCTATATCAGGCTCCAATCTAGCAAATCTAGCAATCTAGCAAATCCAATCTAGCAAAACCCCTGAGAACGTCCACTGAAGTCAAAGTTATGCATGTGCTTTGCTGTCTTGTGACCTAGTAAGACAGTCACTCCCATGCTGACTCCCTATGCCAATAACTATTGTCAAGCTCTGAGCATGCCCTGTGTGAACTTAATTTATCCAAGAGGCTGGGCAGTGACAGATTAATCTGAGTGCTCCGGTAGTTAAAGAAGTTGCCCCCTCTGTTGTTCTGACAACTTTGACTGACAGGAACTTCTAACAGGCTCTTCATATTAGAAGAAAAAACAAGAAATTGGCTGATTTTTTTTTAGGTGCATTGTTATGATGTGTCAACAATAATAAGACTTCAGACTGTGCCTAAAAGAGATGGTTATTACAGGAGAATACTGTCAGTGCTCTGGCAAAGTCTATAGCTTTAACTGAGCTTATCAGATTTGTGTGACACTGTAACTTTGGGAAAGGAGGATAAATTGGGAACTGCATAGAAAGGGGGAAAAATGGACCTCATTTGCAGACACAAACTATCTCCTACAGTAGCATGGATTTGTTTGATTACTGTTCTGTGCTTAGCACTGTCATCTGAAAACAATACATTTCTCCCTCATTCATTTCTGATACAATCTGAAAATATGCCAAACAGCTGAGTAGAAATGTAAGACCTCCTCCTTCTGGGTAATTTAAGGTTTCTCTCACCAATTTAAGAATTACTCTCAAATAAAAGCAGGAAATGTTTATTAATCCTACTGAATAGAGATGAGTACAATTCCTGATGCTCTTCTATCAAAATGATCAGGTCTGTAACTAACAGCACTTCTGCCCTACTCTCCCTGTCGATTCTGCACTTTCTCTTCCAGCAGCTCTGCAAGCCCACTTTTGTCTACAGCTGCTGCACATTCTCCTCCCTGGAGATGTTGCTGGCCTGTTCCAATGTATAATTCTTGATTTCCTGCCATCTTACTCTCACTTCTCTCTTCCTTTGTCTAAACTCGGCACTTGCCCCTGCATTCAGATTCCCAGCTTATACACCATGCATTGCATCTGTTGATGACTAACCAGATCTGTAAAGGATACATACAGCCAGGACACTTAAGAGTCAATGTATCAATAGATGATGAGGACAAAAGAGGCGTATGACATTCTACCAGGCCATTATTTTAGTAACTCAGCAGTATCAAGATGTTCTTTCCTAGGGAAGTCTGGAATGCTACAGTGGGTCTATCAGTGTCAGAAGGAAGACTGATAAAATCACTACTCTCCTCCAATAAAAACAAAGAGGAACTCTAACCTTAAGTGCAGGGTGGTGATAAAAGCACAGTCTTTAACTATATGTTAACAAAATTCTGCTCAAAACAATATCCAATATCAGAAAACAAGATCCAATATACATTTAGATCTTTTTCTCCACACATGATTCTCCCTTACTGCCCACAAAATTCATCTCAACCCTTTGAAGATAAAGGTGTTCAGCTGTCTATCTTTCTTCCCCAATAAATGCCCAAGTCTTATATCCATATGAAAGAAGATCTAACAGGGAATTGCAGGAGGTCAATGGAGAATCAAAAATGCAGTAAATGTACTGAAATGCTGATGACTTCAGTATGCAGGTCATGTAGTTACGATGACAAAACACAGAATAGCCAAGTGTCTCTTGGAAGGGGAAGGGGCCAGGCTGTTTGAGGAGGCCCAACCTTCCCTACCTGGCCTTCCATACAGTTTTGCACCCTGATGTGGCCCTCGGGCCAAAAAGTTTGACTACCTCAGCATAGGACAGGAGTGGGCAAACTGTGGCCCGCTGGCCGTTTTTATTCAGCCCACAGGGGCACGGTGCCAGTGATCCTGCACTCCCGAGCCAGCCCAGTGCGGGGAGCTGTGGAGCCCCACGCTCTGGGGCGGGCAGAGCGCGGCTCGCCAGTGGGGCGCTGGGCCGTGGCACTGGGCAGAGCGCTGCTCGCCCCTGGGCCGGGGCACCGGGCAGAGCGCTGCTCCCCGCACCCCCAGGCTGGGCAAAGCACCACTTGCCACGGGGCCCGAGGCTGGGGCGCCTGGCGGACCGCCGCTCACCACAGGGCCCTGCACCAAGGTGCCCAGCGGAGCGCCGCACCCCTGGGCTGGGCGAAGCACCACCAGCCGCGGGGCCCCTAAAGTGGAGTACCGCCAGTCGCAGGGCCTCCCAGGCGGAGTGCAGCGAGCTGCGGGGCCCCGCAGCAGCTGGACAGCCAGGCTGGGCAAGGTAAGGGAGCTGGGGGGGCTTAGGTGGTGGGGTGGTTATTGTCGGGGTATAGGGAGGGGTCAGGTGGGGAAGAAAGAGCAGGGGGGCCTAGATACAGGTAGGTTCCTGGGGAGAGCAGTGTGAGTCGAGGGGTCTCTGGAGGGGGTGATCAAGGGACGGGGGGGGGGGGTGTTGAATGGGTTGGGTTTCTCAGGGGGGCACTCAGGGGGCAGGAAGTGGGTAAGGGTCAGATATGGTGCAGGGCCCAGATGTTTGGGGAGGCA
This sequence comes from Dermatemys mawii, assembly GCA_007922305.1. Lineage (NCBI taxonomy): Eukaryota > Metazoa > Chordata > Testudines > Dermatemydidae > Dermatemys > Dermatemys mawii. The sequence goes on from ML677326.1 coordinate 20,873,875, forward strand.
TTGCCTTCCCTGCCCAGCCCTCTGCACAATTTTGAGCCCTCATGTGGCCCTCGGGCCAAAAAGTTTGCCCACCCCTGGCATAGGGTCATTCTTTGGTCACTTATGTCAAGCATTTCTTAAGCCTAAGGCTTAGTAAGGCTAAGCTAAAATCTTACAGGCCTCAGCCTGTAGGCCTTGCATTTCAGCCCTACATAGTTAGATACCTAATACCTAATCATCACTTCTAAATAAGTATCAATCTTCTGTAATCCTACAATTTAAATCTATTTAGCATACAAGGATTATATGTATGACATGACGTTAGTTAAAATCATAACATCATACAAATAATGAATGGTAAAATGAACTAATTAGCTACAGATGTGTAAGCAAAAAAATATCCAGCAGAAATGGGAATACCATCACTGGCATACTGCATTCAGCTCTCATGTCTACTCTTTAAAAACGATATTGACCACTCGGAAAGGGTTTAGAGAAGAGCTACAAGAATGATCCAGGGTCTAGAAAACCCACGTTACCATGGGAGACTAGAGAAACTCAATCTATTTTGTTTAATAAAGTACTATATGGACAAGAGATTTCTAAAAGAGGACTTATTTTAATCTAGCTGACGAAGATATAATATCTCATGGCTGGAAATGGAAGCTAGACAAACTCAGACTAGAAATAAGGTGAATTTTTTAACAGTGAGGGAAATTAAACATTAGCACAATTTATCTAGAGATGTGGCAGATTCTCTATCACTCACTGAGCATACAGCTGCTACAGTTTACAACTTAGTTAGCATAGCAGAGAACAGAGAGGGAGATTGTGACCTTGGATTGTTCTAGGGCAGTGCAACAAGCGATCCCTTACTCAGTCATATTGCAGTCTATTCCTTACGAAGCTGCTTAATTGCTTTCCAGACCTGCCATCTTACAAGCCATGAAATGGTGTCATATAAACTTGATTTCTTTTTTTTTTGTTTTAAATATTTATGAAGTTAATGGATGAGGGGAATGCAACCAACAGAAAAGGACAGGATCCTGATCTGGTGTAAATAAATGTAGCCTATTTAAGTCACCTGAGTATGTTGATTCACTTCTGCTGAGGATTTGGCTCAATATATTTGAATTTTAGCAAAGAATTTGCAACAGACTCTTGTGAAATCTCAGTAGAAAAATTAATTCAGCTTGACTTGGACAGAAACTTGATCATGGGGGACTGAAAAATGACTGACGTACAAGACACAAAAGGTAGAAGTAGGGCTGCCAAATGACTAAAAAGATTAATCATGTGATTAATTGCCATGTTAATAATAGAATACGATTTATATGAATATTTTTGGATGTTTTCTGCATTTTCAAATATATTGACTTCAATTACAATGCAGTATACAAAGTGTACAGTGCTCACTTTATATTTTTATTATAAATACTTGTGCTATAAAAACGAAAGTATTTATCAATTCATTTAATACAAGTACTGCAATGCAATTTCTTTATCATAAAAGTTGAACTCACAGATGTAGAATTATGTACAAAGAATAACTGCATTCAAAAATAAAACAATGTAAAACTTTAGGACTGAGTAGATTTGTGGGCTCTACTTCTTGTTCAGTCAACCACTCAAACAAGTTTGTTTACTTTTGTAGGAGATAACGCTGCCCATTTCTTGTTTACATTGTCACCTGAAAGTGAGAACAGACTTTTGTGTGGCATTGTTGTAGCTGGCGTTGCAAGGTATTTACATGCCAGATGCACTGAAGACTCTTATGTCCTTCATGACTGGACGCGTGTCCTTTTAGAACAGCGATGCCGGGTTCTGCTTGATAACAATCCAAAGCAATGCGGACCAATGCATGTTCATTTTCATCATCTGAATTAGAGGTCACCTACCAGGAGAAGGCTGATTTCTGAAAGACTTCTGAAAGCATGCTCCACACCCTGTGCTGATCAGGTTGTGGAAAGCACTTCAGATTCTTAAACCTTGGGTTGAGTGCTATAGCTGTCTTTAGAAATCTCACATTGGTACTTTCTTTGCATTTTGTCAAATCTGCAGTGAAAGTGTTCTTAAAATGAGCAGCATGCTAGGTCATCGCTGAGACTGCTAAATCATGAATTATATGGATGAATGCAGGTAAAACACAGAGCAGGGAACATACAATTCTCCCACAAGTTGTTCAGTCAAAATTTAATGAATGCATTATTTTTTTAACATGCTTCATCAGCATGGAAGCATGTCCTTTGGCATGGTGGCCAAAGCATGAAGGGGCATACAAATGTTTAGCACGTAAGTACTTTGCAATGCTAGTGACAAAATTGCCATGTGAACATCTGTTTTCACTTTCAGGTGACTTTGTAAATAGGAAGCGGAAAACATTATCTCCCAAAAATGTAAACAAACTTGTTTCTCTGAGCGAATGGCTGCACAAGAAGTAGGACTGAGTGAACTTATAGGTGCTAAAGTTTTACATTGTTTTGTTTCCGAGTGCAGTTATGTAACAAAAAGAAAATTACATTTGTAAGTTGCGCTTTCATGATAAAGAGATTGCACTATGGTACTTGTACGAGGTGAATTGAAAAATACTATTTCTTTTATCATTGTTACAGTGCAAATATTTGTAATAAAAATATAAAGTGAGAACTTTACATATTATAGTCTCTTGCAATTGAAATCAATATTTAAAATGTAGAAAAACATCCAAAATATTTAATAAATTTCAATTGGTATTTTATTATTTAACAGTGCGATTAAAAACTGATTAATTGCAATTCATTTTTTGAGTTAATTGTGTGAGTTAATTGCGGTTCATTGACAGCTGTTGGTAAAAATAAACAGTAGCGTATCAAGTTGGGAAGAAATATCCAGTGGGTTATACTTCAGGGATCAATGTTAAGACTAGGTTTATTTAACATCTTCATTAATGTTCTTGAAATTAACAACATTTTAATGAAACTCCCAGGCGTTAAGAAATTGGATTAGTTGCAGATAGCAATGAAGGCAGGCAGATTAGAGATACAGATATCTCTTTAACATGTGAATCGCTTGGGACAATGCAAGCTATTACAACCTAAATTCCCTGTAAGCTGCACAGCAGTTCATTTAGCGCTGCGCAGGCGCTCAGGCAACTCTCTCGGGGACTTGCCACATGTCATCTCCATATTGGTGCACATAACAAAATTCATTCTGCACATGGGTGGGAAAAATTAGATGGAATACTTTACAACGGGGGAAAACAAACCAAAAATACATGTTCAGTGGGAAGGAGAAACCAGGGAAATAGTAATTGTGAAACAGACTATGGATGACAGTGGACAGACAATCAAACATGCTTTTCAATAAGAGATGGACTTGAAATGCCCAGTTCAATCATGTATCAATACAACAGCTATGTATTGTACCAGGTTTTTGGTATAAACTTTGTATCTACATTATCTCTCATCCTTCCTTTTTTTTTCTATCTTAGAAATTGTCTGGCTTGTTACATTTATCTAAGGCAGAATTTTACTGAAGTCACTATCTCTTTAATTTTCTTCCCTCTAGTTTCATAACAAGTATATATAAATTTGTGATGTTGCATGCAATATTCTGTTTGCTGAATTCAATAGTTCTGGTGATAAATTGGTATGTGGGATGAAAATATGCACATCACTTTACTCAAGTATTCCATTAAAATTGAATAAAGCTTGGTGACACAGTAGAACATTGTGATGAATTTGTTACACAAATATTTGGATTTAGGTGCATGTCAGCAAGCAATCAATTAATTTCCTACACTGAAAGCTCCTTCTATTGAAAGAAGGTAACTGCAACTTCTGCAAGTTTCATGTGACAAAGCATTTCTCACAACAGGTCAGAGGAAGGGTCTAAGGAGAACCTGCTAAAGCCAAAATGTTTTCTGACTAACCCTAATGCAGTGTATTAGAGCTGGCCAGAGGACAGCATTGCATTTCGCAACAACTCTTGAGATTTTTGACATTTGTTTAATTATGCACTGGAAGAATAGCACAACTTTTAGAATAGTTTAGCAAAATGGAATTGTGTTGTGCATCCATTTTCAGAGAAGAAAAAAGGTAGGTTTTTTTATTAGTTTCTCTAAGTGACCAAGGAGCCCTGGAACTCAGAAAACTTCATGTCAAAAATTTCATCAAAACCAATATATCTCTGCACAATGTTTCAGCTTCAGTGAAATGGCATATTTTGACCAAAATTCAGCTAATATAATAAGTTCTACTATGTATGTATATGGTTTTAAACATTGCTTTCCTACAAAGATAATCTTAGGAAGTTGGAGCAGACTGTGAAAATTCTACTCTAATAAGAATAGTCTTCTTTTTTTTTTTTTAATCTGTCCTCCCACCCACCCCAACCCCAAGGCTACCAAGGTTTTAAGAAGTATCTTCATTTATAAAAAGAAACAGAAAAGAAGCTTGGGAAGAGGGTGATGTCCCAGCATATCAAACAAAGAATCTGTGAACCCACTATCACTCTTTTGCTTCACTTTTCTTTGTTTCCATCCTTCCAAGTTTAACATGAATGAAGCATCCAGCCCTGTAATCATATATCTTTATTGAAATACTTGAAGCTATACTGATTTGCAAAAGCCTGAGAGTCTTCCGTCTTCTCTTCCATTCTTTTGTCCTGTCATGTCCTGTCTGTCTGTCTCATGTTTAGTGTCCTGTCTACCTCTGGTTTTCTTCCTTCTGTCCACCCTATAACCAATTTCTTGCCTTGCCTCTGGCCATCTGTACTTTCTTTCATTCCCAAATGTGTTGTTCTCCCCAGCAGCTCCATTCTTGCAGCAGCACAGTGAAATTTACTACATTCCCGATAGCTGTGTTGATGCCTCAGCGATGGGAGTAAATTTTAGTAAATTTTACTTTTGCTCTGCTCAGTGGGCAGACAGCAAAGAGTAGCATCAAGGGAGAACAACAAAAGGAGTAAGTTCTGAAAGGATTTTGCCAACAAGAGTGAGTTCATTTGTATGATGTACATTGTATGATATCAAAAGAAACAAAAGTACCCTGGGGCTATTAGATGCAGAATTTTTCTTATTCTTCATCACTTCAAAGAAGCTATTGACCTGCTTCTACCTCAAAACAATCCAGTTTTTATGACTCTGGGGTTCTGGTCTGTTTTGTCATTGACCTACTATGACCTTGGGCAAGTTGCTTAACTTCTTTGCCTCAGTTTCCCTTTCCTGTAGAATGAGTATAATAGATCTTTATAAACATTAAATTAAGCTTACCATATTTGAACATTGAAAAAGGAGGACACTCCATGGGGCCTCTGGCCCTGCCCCAACTCCGCCCCTTCCCAACCCCATTCCAACGCCTTCCCCAGAGTCCCCACCCCACCTCCCCCCCGCGTCCGCCTGCCCACCCGCCCCATTAGACCCTTTCCCCAAAGGGGCCAGGATCCCTTGTGCCAGAAGTTGCACAAACACAGAACAAAAAGACAGTGCACTGGGAACCTGGCCTGAGACCACTCCGGACTGATCTGAGGCCAGGCTGAGTGTCTGCATGTGGTGCTGTGTGTGCTCATCACAGTCAGGCTGCCCTACAGCCCCAGGGGAATTCAGCACCTTTACCTCGGTGGAAAGGTGGAAAAGAATTGGATGCAAGATAATCTGTTAAAGCAACACATGCTGGGACTTATCCTGCCTTAGCAGGCAATAGGAGTAGAAGATGCTAAGCACTTGGCAGGACTGATTCCAAAAACAGAAACTCTCTCCTTCCCCGTACAGACATGGCCTTAGCAGCACACTGTCACCATTACAGATGGGGAAACTGAGGCTCAGAGAGGGTGATGTCATCCTCCCAATACCAACAACATCCCAGGTTTCTATAGCACCTGTGAACCCATGGCCGCCTGAAGATACAAAACCACTGAAATGCAGCCACTTCTCGGCTGGCATGGAAAGCGTTTAACAGCCCACAACAGTACCATCACATACACAGCAGCGCACACGGCAGAGACTGGGACAGCACGGGGATTTGGCTTTGCAGTCTGCACAGGTCCCAACAGCCAAGGCTGCCCAGGTTCCGACCACGCTGGGGACTGTCTTCCACCCCAGCCAAGGCAGCTCGGGATCTGGAGTTCTAGTTCTGCCCTGCAGCCCTGCCCTCCTGCAGCCCCAAGTTCCTACCGCAGCTCCCCCGGCTTCCTCCTCCAGCGTCTCCGTCCTGCTGGGGGCTTCCAAAGGCAGCGGCGGCGTGGGCTCAGGAATGCCACACCCCTCCCCCATCTGTGGCTCCCAACGGCGAGGCAGCCCTGGGGCTCCACTGCTCCCTGCTGCTGCCTGGCTCGGAAGTTCTGCAGCCTCCTCCCCGCCCGGTCAAATCCCGGACATTTTGAGCTATTTAAAAATTCCCCCCGGACGACAATTAACATCTAAAAAGCCGAACATGTCCAGGGGAATCCGGACATATGGTAACCCTAGTTAAATACTTAAATATGTTCTTAAGTTCTTTACTGTATTAAGGAATCAGACTCTTATACTCTACCAATGTGTAACATCACATCCTGCCTTACTTATCATGAATCCAAGTGAGTTAGTTGTCAGATGAATCAGGGTATTATTTCTGTCCTCTAATTGGATAACTCTGCAACCACTTCTGGCTCAAGTACTGTACTTGGTGTGAGTTTGAAATGCATTCTGTCAATAAACATAACTATGCCTGTAAAATTTAGCCACAGGATGCAAAAGTGGGAGCAAGCATAGTTTATGCAAATTAACTTCCTAATCCACATGAAAAGTCTCACAAATATATTTGTAGGATTCACCCAGCTCTAGTGCTTACCACATGAAGGGATTCTTGACAGTTCACACAGATTGTAGCATGATACCTTGGGAACTTATGTCACACAGGTAGGGTAAAAAAAAAGTAATTGGCAAAGAAGACACCCTGCAGACTCATGCACAACATTGGCAGTAGCTACTTCAATTCCCAGGTCCTTGTTCTATTCAGTGGTTCACAGCAGCAGAAAGAATAGCAGCTTCTCTCACATTCCTGCAATGCTGAACTTCTGCCTTGATGTCTGAGCAGTAGAAGAGCCAAAAAAAAAATTCAGACTGCCCTGATCTTGGAATTCCAAGGCCTGCTCAGTCAATGAATTCCCACTTTAACCACCAATAAAAACATGTTTGGAGGGATGTTGAACATGGCCTGTGATGGTTATTTAAATATTTTTTATAACTGTGAGTTCTAGTTTGCCACCAGAAAATGGAGTGTCTGGGATTAAGTGAGCCTTTCTATATTTATTTACTGATGAGTAACGTCATGTGAGTGGAGCATATAGCAAAAGAATTAGACTAAAATTACTGCTGTTCATATTGTAGTGGCTCCCAGAGGCCGCACCTGAAACCAATGCCCTACCGTACTAGCCAATGTATAAACACATGGGAACAAAGAGTCCCTGTCTAGCTGATCCCAAAATCTGAATCGTTCGGATAAATAATGTTTGGGAATAACAAGGGATTACTGTCCCCATTTTCTAGAAGGGGAACTGAGATAAGTAATTCGTCCAAGGTCATCTTGGAAGTCTGGGGCAGAAGTAGGAACTGAACTTAGATCTCCTGAGTCCCAGTTCTGGGCTTTTAGGTGTGCCAAATACCAGACTAGGAAAAAAGCCCTTGAGAACTCACTGTGCAGTTTTGCCCTGCATGGGCTATGGAACGGATCAGATGGGAACTCATGGTTTTGTTTTCCAACTTTTGTGATTCTCCCCATTGTTCACACTTAGCCCCAGGCCTATGAGACAGCCAGGTCCTTCAGTCCATAGAATAATTGATACTGTCAGTAGTTAATCTTCCATCTTGTTGTTTGCCCAGTATGGTGCCCAACTTTAGACCAGACTGAAACTGTGTATTTTTCCATTTTTTCCCTTTCCCATTAAACCTGTTTATACATAAAAAACGCTTATAAAACTAACCTTCCTTCCCTTACACACCATTAACTCCCCAGCCCTGGGTTTCTCCCCAGCCCTACTTGTTCCTTGTGGATCTCTGGAGTGACTTAGTTTGGCCTTATTTGATATAAACCTTGCCTACCTTAGGCTTATTTCTCTAAAATTCCATTTGCTTCCATCGGGTCAGTTTGAGCAGTAGTAATAAAAGTAAGGATTACTAGGTCAGACAAGGCACTGACAGCCACTGGCATTTTAAGCATAGTCACATAGATCTAACGCTGAGTAGAATTAAACAACACAGGGTTAGATTCGCAAAGGTACTTGTTGCAATGTCTATGTAACCCTGTCCTGACATATAGCTGAAACCTTCTCACCTTTTCTCCTCAGGGTTATGGATCCTGTGTTCACCTATAAGGGGACCTGGTGCCTCTACTGAAGGAAACTCCTCTTTGTGCAGAGAATACAGAGGGTTTGTCCCTTGAAAAAATATTTTAAACACACTCTCATACTGAGAAGTGTCAGAGCACAAATTCTGTAGTAAAATAGCTATTGTAATTCCCAGAGTAATTGAACAGTAACCAGGGCTTTATTTGCTATTGGGAACTCAGAATAGGGGACATTGGAAACAGGGACAAGGCTAATGAAAGACCCTTAATGCTATCTCTCCCAACAGTTACAGCCATTACAAACCAGCCTAAGCTCCCTTCTAACACCCTCCTAGGCAAATCGTGAATTTAGGCTCCATCTTTGATGGATGGGACGGTGCTGAAATGGTGTCTTGCTTAAAACACAGCATAAAAATAAATAAAGGTGTTCGTACCAAGTACCTACACCAGGGATGGGAAGATCATGCTTGTGGCTGTGGTCTGAATTCCAATGTGCAGTTAGGCTGATTCTTGGTAGCCTGACCTAGACTCGCTCCTTGGCCTCCTGGGTTTCTGGTCTCTGCTGAGTTAACACTGCAGTGTCCTGGAAATCCCCAGAGGGCTCTAGAACTTCCCTCGGGTAGGAATGTAGAGAGGGAGAGTAGGGGGAGATAAAGGCATGAAATTGCCAGGATGAGGTGAATTACACGGCAGTGCTTTTTAATGGCAGTGGAGAGTGTACAAAATAGCAATTATATTCATTAAAAAAGAATGGAGATGGTGTTAGCTTAAATACTCAAAGACATTGTTTCCAGATATGTGAAATGGAGCATGCTAAGACTGTATCACAAACTATATATATCCTAGAAGCACAGATGCTGAAGCTGAAAAAGGCCTATTTCACTTCCTGTCTTGTGTACATTTGCTAATGTCTTGTCCATTATACATTTAAACATCACAAGTAGAAGCACTTTCACCTCTAGGTTTAGGAGACCAGACTGGTTAATAGATCTCACTGTCAGGTTCAGGCTCAGGAAAAACTTCCTAACATTTTCCATTTCTTTTCTTTTTCAGCCCATTACCCTTGACAATATCCTATGTTATGAGGCTAAATAATTCCTCTCCTTCCTCACCGTTCACTATTGATGCTAAAATGTCTTTCTGAGTTATGTTGGGAAACTAAATTGGGAATTGGTTGTGTGTGGTGGTTTTTAAAACAAACAAACAAAAAAGAGGGGAGTCCTTCCTGTGCCAGAGCTCCAATCAGTGCAAGAGAGGAGGAGCATCCTGGGGCCAGTTATAACTCCTTGGAGTAACTTACAGCAATTGTTAGGCTACTTGAAACTACATCATGGCCATAGTCCTCCACTGATTCTACATCAGTGGAGAATAGGCATAAGGGAGCTCTGTTCTGCCACACTACCTCCCCACTCTGACATGCCTTCTGTGTTCTGAAGGGAGGCCACGGGGATAGGGCACTTTTGTGTCACACTTGCCCCTCCAACTGGGAAACTTTCTGCTGGGCATTTACAACCAGATTATGGGCTCTCTGAGTCACGTGATTGATGCAAAGGGGTTGTGACTATGTAATTCTTGCCACGGATATTTTATCCACATCAAGGTTATGTGCTTTGAGACTTCTTGTCCTTGTGTTACTTACAGAGACAATCATAAAGCTGTAAATTCCATTGCTAAGTAGAAATAAGATAACGCCCGTGTGACATATTTTTAGTATGATTTGCTCTTCCTTTTATTTTATTTGTTGTGTACTTTTACTTGCAGCTGGGGAAAGTTGATAAATTATCAATACTAATAAAAAACCGAGTGAGTGAAAGAAAGGAAAAATGTTCCTAATCATCACACAGTGGTATATGATGCACACTGAGGAACCCAAATATATGGGGCAAAGGCTGTAATTCAAGGAAAGGAAGACAAGTGTAAAAATTGGCACTTGCGGAGGCCAGAAGCAAAAGGTACCAAAACCACTGACTTCTGAACATTTAGGCCAAGGTGCTAGGATAGCCATTGCGGCATCTGTAACAGCATCTTATGTGACCTCAGCACCTTCTGTTTGTTCTAAAGATCCTCATGCAAATAGATGAGGGATATGTACACAGGACTGATCTCTGTTGGTGATAGGCCTGTTGTAATTCAGTGGACCCTATCCTCTTCTCTGCCCAACTCAACGCTCCTCCTTCCTCTTTTCTACCACCTGGAGGTCTACACAGGTCTTGGGTTGCACTGGGGGTGAAATCCTCAGAAGTGCAGGCTCCCTGACTAGTGCAGAGAAATGCACTTTCTGCAGTTCCCTGCACCAGCGGGGGGGGTAAATAAAACCTGTCATGTTTAAATCTCTACCTTAATCCTGAACAAAACTGTTGCCAAGATTGTGTGGATTTAAATGTTGGGAAGGTGCATCTGTGAGATGATACAGTATCAGACTTTCTGAAGTGCTCAGATACTATGATAGGCACAATATCGGAACTTCAACAGAAAAAAAGTGATGGAAGGTGGGTGGGCAGTGTTTGGGGACTGTTGCCTGCTAATCCCTTACTAATAGTAGTCAGAAGCTTATGAGGCTTAGCACAGTAAGGCTGCACAAAATCATTCTATTTTGCTCTGAATTTTTTGAAAATTAAATAAATATTTAGGATTTTTCTCAAAACTCTTAGGAGGCTGCAGGACCAGGAGGTGAGGACAGAACAGCAATAAACAAGTGACTGGTTGGCTGCAAGAATTAAATGAGATCTAGGAATCAGGGTTGGCTGCTAACCAGGCAAGGAACAAGAGAGGATGCAAAATGCCATTTGTAGAGCCATGAGGCCACCTTCTTGCCTCTGTTTTTTAAACAAGCTAAAGCCTAGGACTTGCACTTGTCAGTAATTCAGGCGGGGTGGGAAGGAGAGGAGACTATCCAAGTTCAGTAGTTCCTTATCTTGGTAAAACCAGGGCTGGCCCACAACATTTTGGCAACTGAGGCAGGGAGCTCAAATGACATCCCCAAACCTCCTCACTTAGGCTAAAACATTAAAATGGTCTTTTGTGCCCTCCTTCCTCCAGCACAGCACTCTACCATCTCTGTGCATCTAGAGCAGAGAGAATACATATGCATCAGCAGCAGACACCATTTTCTACACTCTGGGTCCTAGTGGTGCTCCCCTCGCCATCTGGCACCTGAGGCAGTCGCCTCAGTTTGTCTCCTGGTAAGGCCAGTCCTGGGTAAAACAATGATAAAAAAACATCAGAAAAGCCAGAATTTCCTGAAAGGTTGTAGAACTCACATGAAACTAAAATGTAATGATTTAGTTTTGTGCTGAAAACTTTTTGGCCAACTGTCATGCTTAACATGAGTTTATTATAGCACTAACACTTAGAACTGAGAAAATTCCAGCTACTAAGCCCAAAGAGTACATATCAGATACCATCTCCCAGTATCCCTTAATTTTTTATTAGATTTCAGATTTGGAATTGATATCTTTAAGGTACTTTAAGCATAACATAATTGCCTTCCAGATCTTTGTGCTTTGTGCTCCCATTAATACAGCTCTTTAAAGAGCTTACAACAACATTACAATTACAAAATAGGACATCATTATATAACATCTTTCACAAAGCATTTTTAAGAGCAGGATCATTCAGAGCTAGGCACAGTGATGGGCAGAAAAAAGAAAATGATGCACAGGAATAGAACAGAGTAAAAGAATAGGGAGCTGAAATTGAAAAAGCAGTAAAGATGCAAATACAGAATGTGGTCTTGAAGATGAGTAACGTAGAGGACAGAACAGAAAGATTTTGTAAGTGAATGAGGTGTGCATTAATCTTAAACTGAAGTGAAAAGGAAACATACAAACACTAGACCCAAGTGGTGTCTGGGGCCACTAGACCCAAGTGGTGTCTCCTCCCCTCCATGTTGCCTTGGGAGGAGAACTGCAGAAAGCTGCCAGCCCAAGCTTTCAGCAGTTGGGTCAGAGGTAGCCAAAAACAGGAACCTTCAGAGAGCTTTCTATGGTTTTCTCTGGACTTTATCTGCCCTGTGCTGGCTGCTTTCTCCAACCCTCCTGCTCCTTCAGTCTCTTTACCTCAGCTTCACTCTATATCTGTCTGTGCTACCCTCTCTTCCTCTGCCCTCTCTCCCTCGCTCCCTTTCCCTTTTCTTTTCATTTAATTGATCCCTTCCTAGCTAAATACACCTCCCAAAAATGGTAGCACTAATATGATGTTTGTCATCACACTGTGAGTTCTCCCCCTTCCCCCACCTTGTGTCTGGCTTGTCTGTTTCGATTTTAAACTCTCTGGGGTAGGGAGTGTCTTCTACTGTATGTTTGTATAGTGCCTAAAATAACAGGGCCGCATTCTTGATTTGGTCCTTAGGTACTATGAAGAGGAGGAGGATTTATTTGTATAACCATAGCATCTAGGAGCCCTAGTCATGGAGTATAACACCATTGAGCTAGGCTCTGTAGAAACATGGAACAAAAAGATGGTCCCTGTCCCCAAAGAGTATAATATGAATAATAACAATATTAAAAAGTAGCCTGAAATTAATGAGAAAAGAGTCACAGATAGGTTAGGTGTTCCAAGTGAGAGGGGCATAAGGGAAGATGAGATGTAGATAGGAAGCAAGCTTACGGTAACCCCGCTTTTATAGTTTCCATATACAATTCTTTTATCCTTATCAATTGGATTTTGGCATGGCATGAATATTAATATAGTCATAGTGATGATGCTTTAAAGGTTTCTCTGCCTTTGTTACTGTTGGCTACAAAATGTTTGTCTCACTTGCTAAAAATAATAGGATGTATAAGTAAGCATCCTTATGTTCCTATAGAGAAATATGCTAAAGTAAATCGGCATGGGTGTAATTTATGCTCATGCAAAGGGCTTTATCTCTGAGAGATTCCAGACAATAACAGTGAATTCTTTATCTTCCTCCCAGAAGCCGCTCAGATGTGGAATGTTACAGGGTTTTTTGTTGTCATGCTTCCTATTAAATACGTATTTAATTTGGGGGAGACTTGAGATATTTTGGGCTACAGTATCACCATAAATGATGTTGGACATGATTTTCCATTCCCTTGCATCTTGCATAGTCATTTACAGCAGTGCAAAGTGAGTATGAAGCTCTACCAAATCAGTTCACTATCTAGTTTACAAATACACTTTATGCATTGCATGGGAAAACAATATTGCATGAGCAGATAAGCAATCATTTAATTTAGTTTTTGCATTGCAATCAAAGTTATGGTTTGCACAAACTAAATGTACAATAGTGTGTGCATTTCTTTGTATGTGTCTGTCTTATGATCCTCATCATTACAGCATCTGAACACCTCTGATAGACAAATACTCTTGAAAATTTAACGCTTAATGAGCTTAGTTTCTTTTTTTCCCCATTCAAAAGATAGTACTGTACCTTTAACAACGTAGTGTCCCCAGTTCTGTTGGGACATTTGCTCAGTCAGTACATACTGAGACAAATATGCCAATTACTGAATACCCGTCATTTCTTGCAACAAACCAGGTTTACTTTAGATTTGTCCCATCCAGTTACTGACCAGGAATGTGAAATCATACAAGATAACAGCCTCAACTAGTGTGATTTCAGACCTTGATCCAAGGTCCTTTCATCAACCAACTTTAGGCCACTGTTTTGACTACAAGACTTCACAGATTTCTGAAACATAGAAAGACTTTCTGCAAACCAACTATATTTCTGACTGGTTTCAGAATGGTAGCTGTGTTAGTCTGTAGCTGCAAAAAGAATGAAGAATACTTTAAAGACTAACAAATTTATTTGGGTGTAAGCTTTTGTGGGCTAAAACCCAGTTAATCAGATGTATAGAGTGGAACATGCAGTAGGAAGATATATGCAGAGAACATGAAAAGATGGGAGTTGCCATACCAACTCTAAGAGGCTAATTATTTAAGTAATTATACATATATATTCCTACTGCATGTTCCACTCTGTACATCTGATGAAATGGGTTTTTGGCCCACGAAAGCTTATGGTCAAATAAATTTGTAAGTCTCTAAGGTACCACAGGTACTCCTCATTCTTATAAGCTCTGACTGAAAGCCTGAGGAAATCAAAAGAAAGATTCCCATTCATGTCAGTGGATTTAGGATCATGCTCCAAGAAGATAAATCATTAATATTGTGCAGTGGTAGAACTTTGGACTGCAGAGCAATGAAGACTACTGTTTCAATATAACTTTGAAAATTGCTATGATTAAATGTATTGAACTTTCAGAAGTTGAAAACTTAATAAATCATACCCAACAGATTAATTTAGTAAAACATTTCCAAGAGTTGTTCAGTTTTGGCATTACAACCTCTCAGCATTTCTGGTAACATGTGGTACTTGACCCCTACTTGTTTTTCTTCTCATCCCAATATTAATTCTTGGTAATGAAATTCAGTCTTCTACTATATGTCTCATGCCGAAATACTACCTGTTTGTTGTTATCCATTTAAACTATTTTATTAACATTGTGGAAAAGGCATCTCCCCACACTTTATGTTGAGGGATGAGTTAGTAGTCTTTGGACACAAGTAGTACAGGACTGGTAAAGCTATAGAATGAAAGACAAAATAAATCTGAACTCAGAAAATAGCTAATCTGAAAATTAAATGTAAGCTCATTTTGGTAAAATATCTAAATACTTCTGTGAGAGTCTAAGAAAGCACTGTTCCTTGGATCCATGTGGACACTCAGTGCTTTGGTTTACAGCCCCTGGTCCTTGAAACAAGTAGCTCATTACAGAGTACATGACTAGGAATAAGCGTGACAGATGTTCTGCACATGACAGAACAAGAAGGAATGGTCTCAAGTTGCAGTGGGGAGGTTGATGTCAGATATTAGGAAACACTATTTCACTAGGAGGGTGATGAAGTACTGGAATGGGTTACCTAGGGAGGTGGTAGAATCTCCATCCTTAGAGGTTGTTAAGGCCCAGATTAACAAAGCCCTGGCCGGGATGATTTAATTGGTGTTGGTTTGAATAGGGGGCTAGACGAGATGACCTCCGGAGGTCTCTTCCAACTCTAATCTTCCATGATTCTAAGTGATTTCTCAGGAAACCAGATATTAGGCTCCTGATTCTTAGACAAGACCAGCAGAAAAGGGAGACCCTTGGCTGGGGGAAAAACCTGAGAGAGGTCACTCTACATGGACCAGACAGAAAGGTCAGGGGCTGGAGAAGTCCTAGAATGACCTGCAACATCATATCCTGATAGAGGGCTGATGGATTATAGAGCCCAGAGGGGCTGTACTTCAAGGCCTAGAATGAAGGGTGCAGAGAACCCTGCACCAAGCAATGAGTCTATTGGAGCTAGGCAGAAGGCTGATGGATAACAGATAGAGGCCTGTGAGACCGTGCTGCAAGGAAGATTGAGGGGACTGTTTGTTGTGTGTGCGGGGCTCTTGAGACAAAGAGGCAAAAAGGTCTAAGCACAAATGGACAAAAGGGAAGGACTATTTGTGAACTTCCTGCTGCCCGGGAGGAGCAATTGCTTATGTTTACTGTCTGTTTCTAATAAACCAAATGCTAAGAAAGGATATTGCTTAAACACATGTGGATGTCTGTGCATTCACAAAAGGGCAGACTGAGATAGCAGACATTGGACCTGACTGGATGAGAAAACCCCAAGTATGAGGGTCAAACCCCGATTATAAATCAAGTCCTAGAAAGCAGTGTCAATATATTTTAGCTTTCTATTGATTTCATTATTCTTGGTTCTAGGAGGTTGTTTAATAGAACAACATTAGCAATTGACCAGTCCCCCATGCTGTATTGTGGCATGGAACCAGATAACTGAGCAGTGGGCAAGGCAGAGCTATACTGCCCTACGGGGAGTTCCAAACATGTGCAATCTCTCCTGAAACTCTCTAGGCAGCAAAGGGAAGCATGGATACTGCATAATTCTTTGGGATCATGCAATATGCTTCTTTCTCTATAGCTGGCCAGCTCCAGGGTGGAGCCCCCACTCCACCTCTACCCTTACCCCCTTTGTAGTGATTTATAACCTTTGGGAGCCCAAAGGGAGCTGGCCTTGAAGGCAGGGAATGAGCTCAGGGAGAGGTCCTTTTAGATTCCCTAGCCTTTGTGCCTGCACAAGATCAAGGGGCAGTTTGGTTCAAAGTCACTATAAGCCCAATCCTGGAGTTCTATGGCAAAAAACTCTTACTCAATTCTTAAGCTTGAGTCAGGACTGCAGGACCAATCCCAATATTAAAATAATGGCAAAAACTTAATCACAAACAATTTCAAGCAAAAAGTAATCTTATGTGTACACACCGTTAACTATTCTGAGAATCTGCATAAATAGCTAGATACTGCCTGTTGTCGGTACTTGAGAATTTGGCAGTGGAAGAAACTGAGCTTTCAATGAGACTTTCATATCTCAGCTGAGTCTTTTAGGCATTGCAAAGCAATTGTCATAATTAACATTGTGTGATGCTTCCCCTGCCTCTCCCCATCAATTCATTTGGATAGACTACATGTTCATAAAGCTAAAGCTATATCCTTGTTCTCTGACAGAAAAGTAATGCAGTCTTTTGGGCTTCTGGGGGACTTAAATGGGACTTGTTCTGAGCTGATAAATATATACAAGTAATTCCTATGCATGCTGTATACAATAGATTGCATCACTTCCTCATCATAACAGGTAACCACTTATAATAGATAAGTACATAATTTATGTAAAACACCAGGTCTTTTCTTGTAGAAAGGTGCTCTGAAAACCTACATTGGACCTTTGAGCTCCCACTAGAATGACATTTAACCTTTGGCATATTTTAACACAATATTTGGATTGTAGTGAAGCTGCATACTTTAATAATTAGTTCATATTTGGATACAGTTTTTAAAGTGCAGCTTGTCCAAATTACTATCAACCTGATGAGGTCAAAGGAGGCACCCATTAATCTTCATTTTACGTAAAACTTTTGGGACACTGAACTTAGTTTCAGTCATGTTGAGGTCCAGATCTTCAAAGGTATTTAGGCATCTGTGATCGTAAGCATCCCAGAGTCACACCCTACTCACTAGTGCAATGATGTTTGTACAAACTATGCCTTATGAGGCATCATTTGAAAGCTAACAACACACTGGTCAATAATACCATTGTGGAATACATGTGACAATGCAGCATGTGAATTTATGGATGTCCTCTGATACTACATTTTAAAATCTGTATTTTAACAAATTAGAAACAGATCTGCCCAAGTCTTGAACACAAGCAGAACCATCAAAGCTCACAAGGCAGTTAGGGAGTCAACATATCTGGATCATAAAGAATTGTGTATTTGCTTGTCTGACCAGCCTGGTCATTAGGCAGAGACAATGAAGGTACATTTACATAAAATAACATTTACAGCAAAGCCATCAAGGTAACCAGGGAACAAGGTAATGACTCATCTACCAATTGGGACTAAGGAGACTCCACACCAGGAAGCCTTCCTGCTTCTTGAAGCAGGGTCAGTGAAATTTAGGAGATATGCTTCTCAACAGTTTACTGAACTATAAAGATAGGGGCAGTGAACCCCTAAGGTATCTTTCACTGAAGAGGACAAAGGAAACCAGCACCTTGTACTTCCCTGGGACATCCTGACTGAAAGACAGTCTGCCATGCTTGACCAAGAGTAACTGGAAAGCGAAATCATATTAGTATAAGATTGTGCCTTGTAGATTACATTTCAGGCTTTTAGATGTGTGTTTTCACTTTTATTTGTTTGTAACCATCTCTACCGTTACTTCTTTTTACTTGGCATCACTTAACATATGACTTGTTAATAATACACTACAGTTAGGTCAATGCAAGGCAGCTTATGTTGACCTAACTCTGTAAGTATCTACACTAAAATTTTGCTCCCATTGACATAACTGCCCCACTACGCCAACTTAATTCAACCTTCATGAGAGGCTTAGAGTCAATGTCCATGTAGTCAGGTTGACCCAATGTCACTGTAGACACTGTATTGCTTACATTGACTGTTGCTGGCTTTCAGAAGCTGTCCCATGATGCCCTGCAGTCAGTACAAGCGCTCTTGGTGAGGACGTGCACTGCAAACACAAGGAGCATAGTGTGGACACGCAAAAGCAATTTAATTACCATGGCAACTGTATGCTGACATAATTTGGGTCAACATAATTTTGTGTGTAGATGTGACCTAGTTTTATTTTAATCTAAACCAATCCAGTGCTGTGTTTGAACGGAAGTATTTAACTCCAGTTAATATGGCAAGCTTCTGGCTATGGTCTCTATAAAGGACAAAATCCACCTTATTATTTCTGAGTGGTCTAGGAGAGAGCTGAACACTTCAGGACAGATGATGCTGGGGAAACGGCTAGAAGTACTCAAGGCTGGTGGAGACCAGAGTGTTGCTGTGATATAGCAAGTAGGCTGCTAGAGACAGAGTTACTAAACTCTGCATATCACACAGACGCTCAGTGCATGTTTT
The DNA here is from genome assembly GCA_007922305.1 of Dermatemys mawii. Classification (NCBI taxonomy): domain Eukaryota; kingdom Metazoa; phylum Chordata; order Testudines; family Dermatemydidae; genus Dermatemys; species Dermatemys mawii. Next base: position 20,892,595 of record ML677326.1, read on the forward strand.
CATACTGGCTGGGAATGTCCAGACAAGGGAGTTACAGCAGCCAAGCATTATAAGGGACATGTGGTTACAAGTCAGGCAGTGACTCAACCTGTCACTGGTCTGTATTGTACCCTAAAAGTGATAGCACCTGCCTCCCATTGCAATCAATCTGAACTAGGCACCTAAACACCTGTTGAAGATCTGGGCCTGAATGTCAACCTTAGCATATGCAATGACAAAATAAAGAGAATTAGTTAGCATGAAACTTTTCCCACAGAGTGGTGGCTCTGGTGTTCTTTCAACCTGCATCTGATTACCGTGATTGCAGTAATAAGTTACTCAGTTGTGCATAAAATTATGTTAAAACTGAATACTAATACAATGCATTCTCTTGACTCAGAGAATAGTTAATACAAACAATGAGATGGTGTTCTAACAGCCTTCATTTTCTGAAGAGACAAACTAATTTTATATTAGGTACTCCTATGGAAAACGCTGTTAAATGAAGACATAAGACTCTGCAGTCCGTATAATTTTGCAGATTACAATTTTTCTTTCTTAAATCACCAAGAAGGGCAAACAGAACCCTGTTCACAGTGAAGATATGCAGCCCATATATATGAAGGCTTTTCTTCAATGCAGTGGCAGAATGGTTTGTAAAAGTATCTGTCGAATCTTTTTGGGAAAATAATATATCCTGCAGTGTTGTGTATCAGGCCAAATGGAAAATGATTAGACAAAGTGTGAAACACAGTGAATGGTCATCTAAATGGAAAAAAATCTGGCTGTTTAATTCAAGAGTTTGTGCAAGAACAAGGACTTCCTAGTTAATTATTTGAATGTTGGAGATTTAGCAAACACATAGCAAGCCAATTTGCGTACACGTTACAACGCCGTCTGACCACATCTTGAAATAATTGTTTTCTCGTGGAGACTCAATAAGCATGTCTTCTTAGAAAGAATAGCAGTAGCTACCAGTTTATAGCTTTTAAAAATGTATGCAAATATGCTTCCCAGGAGTTCTCTCAACATACTACCATGCATTAAACAAATGTGGATTTGCACTAGGTTTTCGCAGGCAATTGTTCTTAATTCCTTATCATATTATTCAGCACAGCTTGAGAAAATGTTCTCTGAGTTATCTCTTTTAAAGCAAAGGGCTGTGGATTATATATTCCTCGAGCCTCAAACAACACAAATTGGTTGTTATTAGCAGCAGACTTGTCTCCAATGGCACTTTATTCTCCAGATCTCTATTTTTCACAGATCTTAGCAAGTCTTTTCACTTCTAAATGACAGGAGAATAGGTAATATAATGCATTTTTTTAAGGCAGACCTGGCAGTTACAGGCCAGTAAGCGTAACTTCAATTCCAGACAAATTGGTTGGAACTATACTAAAGAACAAAATTATCCGACATCTAGATGAACATGATATTTTGGGGAAGAGTCAACATGGCGCTTCTAAGGGGAAATCATGCCTCACCAATCTATTAGAATTCTTTGAGGGTGTTGACAAGCATGCGGACAAGGGTGATTCTGTTGATATAGTGCACTTGAACTTTCTGAAAGCCTTTCACAATGTTCTACACAAAAGGCTCCTAAGTAAAGTAAGCAATCAAGAAATAAGAGAGGAGGTCCTTATATGGATCAGTAACTGGTGAAAAGATAGGCAACAAAGGGTAGGAATAAATGTTCAATTTTAACAAAAGAGAGGTAACTAGTGGTGTTCCCCAAGGATCTGTTTTGAGGACCAATGCTGTCCAACATAAAATCATAGAAGTAGAGATGGAGATTCCATAACCTCCCTAGGCAATTTGTTCCAGTGCTTAACCATACAGATAATTAGACAACCTATCTACATGTGCTAGAAACAAACTTCCCCTCATAGCCTAAAGTACCCCATCCTTAGCTGACACAATGTACTATAGAACACAAGTACAACTTAGCAGAGTTTGCCAAGTAATGATTTCAACTTAATGAATTCAAACTTGCCCTTGCGTCTGGGAAAACAAAGGTCCAAAATGTATTAGTGATTCTTTTTTTTTTTTAAGATAAAACCTTGTCTTCATTTCAGCAAACTCTAGTTCATCCATGGAAGAGAAAAGAGAAAATATTCAATGTACTTCCACTTAAATGTAGTTCTAACCAAAGTATTTTCTAGTTCACTTCTGAGACGCACAAATAGTAAATAGAGAATGAATTACTACAAGACCTAAAAACTGTACCTCTGTATTGTATTAAACTTTTCACACAGCAATGATACTAAAAATGTCAAATATCAAGTCAAGCCTGAAGTGGAGATCTGGAGCATGACATGACTCAATGAATTTGGTATCAAGCAATAAATTCAGAAAGACATTGTGTATCTTAATATGTTCAAATGCAGTCTTTTATCAACCCTCGAATTTTTTGCTCAACAGCCACAGGGAGAAACACTTGGAATTATTTACCAGCTTCTTATCCCAAATACCTACTACCAAAAGCTTCTCCTTTTCACTGTTAAGCGTCAGTCTATGACAATATACTTTTGGTCCCTGATGATCAGATCTTTTTTCTAAAGAGCTCACTGGTGAAACAATATAAATAGAATTCCCTCTATGCCTGTTGACATTTCCCATAATAATCAAAATCTCTAGCTAACAAGCTTCAGACCTACTCTAGACATATGAAACAGGATCTAGATATTTAGTTAACCTTATGAATACTCTTTAGGAGTCACCAAATAAATTAAGAACTCAGGGAATGTTTTCCCAGACCAGACCTACCATCCGTGTAACTCAGTATCCTGTCTCTGGCATTGGCCAGTATCAGCTGCTTTGTTGGACAGTTATGTAGCACCATGACTATGGGCAAAGTTTCTTCCTAATCTCAGGCAGGAACCTGAAGTTCCTAAGGTACCTTAGTGGCACAAAAAGGCTATACCTATGTGGTGAATCTGGTCTTACATCTCATTTGCCAAGAGGCAGCCCAGACACCTAGCTTATTAGGTCCTTTTGCAGTTTCTTAACTACATTTACTTCTTAACTAGTGTAAATTGTGTCCACTACAGATTTTGACACCTTACTGCTCAACCCCTGTTCCATATCATTAATAAATTTATTAAATTTCACTATATCTATCTGGTGTGGATCAAAGGCTTTTTGGAAGTCCAAATAAATTCTGGCCTGTTCTATGTCTATCCTGATGACACTCAAAAAAATTATAAAATGTTAGAGATGTACATATTTTCATTACAAAAGACAAGCTAATTTCCTCCAAAATATCAGGTTGGTCTACATATTTTATCTTTAAATATCATATACTGTTATTTACATGGTATTGAAATAAATCAGCTCTTGTTTTAGTCTCAGAATCAGCCTTTGTGACATTTTAAAAGATAAGTACAGCTCTGGCTACCAGCCTGAACTGTGATATGATAATGATTTTGAAGAGTGCATATTTTTGTTAACAGCTTTATTTTTAATTCTAAGAAGTTTGGAATTTATACATTCAGAAATGATGGAGGTAATAACTTTGCCAGTCTTTGTAGCAAAGGACATTTGTGTACCTACCCTTTTCTTTTGCACTGAACGTTAACATTTACACATCATAATTCCAGCAAAATTACTAAAGATTCCACTTCCATAAGAAACATAAGCACATTCCAAACTTTGAAAACATGAGCAGTCCCACTGAGTTCAAAGGGTCTATCCTGCTTAAAGTTAGGCGCATGCTTAAGTACTTTTTTTAATCCCAGTCTAAATGAATAAAATGGATGTTTCTTAATTCAAGATACTAACTTTAATGTGAAATTGTGACCCTACACATCCTTGTATTCACACCCTGCAGACTACTGTAATAATCTTTGTACAAATTATGCCTTGTGAGGTATCAGTTGAAAACTAATAACTCACTGTTTCTTGCATAATGCATATACCCAATGGATATTAAGAGTTATGAATATATGATAGATTATAACTAAAGTGTGTGTGAACCAGGTAAGTCGGGGAGTTGCTAACAGATCTATCCTAAACAAAGGAATGTTTGTTTACCTCATTTTACATATAAGCAGGAAACAGACTTCTTAAGGTAATAAGAGATGGAGGGAAACCTCACAAAAACAAATGGGGGAGAAGATAGCATAGTGTCTATACCCAGCAGGAGAAAGAAGCTTGGTCTGGGTGTTACTTTTCAGAAGAATCCATTTCAAAGGTTTACTGGTTTATAAAGACAGTGGGCTGAACCTCAAGCCAAAAGTAATTGAATCAACTGATTGTATACAATAATGCTGTGGTATTAAGGTGTATAAAGTGAGGTCTTTTCTGAAAGCTGATGACACATTGGTGGTTAATATTATGAAATGCATATATTATCAATGAGTACCCATAATTTATATATATAGTGTTATTAGGCTGTACAGTTTGCTGAGACAGGAGGGAATCTCATAAATATCTACCTGTCTCCTATGTAAATTAAACATAATGGAATCAATCAGTAACAATGGAAACCCTATATACATAGAAATCATACAGAGGGATAGGAAACCCACAGGAAGGGAAGAACAGCATGAGGTCATTATGCCTCTTGAAATCTGTTCACTGGACTTTAAAAGATATAAGCAAAGACAGAAGTCATCTATGACATTCATTAGTGGAGAGACACAAGAGGTCAGAGCTCTTGCAAGCTGAGAAATATGGGTCTTAAAAACAAGGGGAGAGGGTTGAAATCTCTGGAAGTGAATATAGGTGAGAAACCTGCTTAGGCAAAGATCTTGCACGTCAGAAAACAAGGAAAGCCAGAACAGTGTACTTCTTGAGAAAAATCCTGACTGAGGAAAAGTCAGTTAAGACTGGGAAGAAGAATGATTGGTGAGGGAAACTGTCTTGAACAAGGCTGTATCTTGTTAAATTAAGTTTTAGACTTTTAGAAAGGCATAGTATTTTATTTTACTTGTAACTCTGTCTTCATGCCTTATACTTGAAACTCATTTCGTCCCCTGTATATTTGGTTTCATTTTTACCATAAACCAGCTCAGTGCTGTGTTTAAAGGGCAGGGTGTATTTATCTCCAGTTAAGTTAGTAAGCTGTAGAGTGGTTTTGTGTCTTCAGAGGAAAAAACAAACTATTATTTCTCTGAACTGACCAGAAGAAGGCTGGACCCTTGCATAGCACACAGTTTTGGGAAAATTCAGGACTGGGAGTGCCATGGGGTAACCTTGCAATTAGTAACCAAGGCTGGTGGAAGCCAGAGTGGGGCTGTGGACAGGCTGCTAGGGACAGAGCTGCTAAACCACACACAGAGGGTGTGACCTGCATGCTGTCAGGATCATTATAAGTAATCTGCAGTTTGATAATCTTTTTCCCCTTATTATGTTATGGCTAAAACCTTAGTACAAATTATTTAAAATCTCCTGTGCTTGAATTAGGATGGTCTCATTCAGTGGTATTGAATCTCTAACACTGGGAGGGACTTTTCATCATCAAATGGAGTTATAGAAAACCAAAAATAATTGCACCATTATATTGCATAGTGTGCAGTGAAATTGCATTATTGTTTATTATTTTATTTATGTATTTGTATTTCACTAGCAACTGAAGACCAAACTAGGACTAAGGCCCAGTTAGGCTAGCATGGGACAAACACAACATATGACTCAACTTTCCAAAGAGATGCAATGTTATCACTCCTCAAACTTATAGTCTTTCTCTTTTTTCTGATTTTTTGCTAGTCAAGAGGGCCATAATAGAATGGAATTTCAGCAATGACTCCTCTTTCTCCTATTTCCACTCTACCAGTCTCTTCTCTCCCTGAGTAATCATAAGTAAAGTTAAAACTGGATGCAAAAAAAGGTCTCACAAGAGGAGAATGTAAAGTTGGAATGAAGAGCTGCAGGGTGACTAACATCAGTGCAATAGCTGCAGATTAGATTTGGAATCTTTGCCCCTTGGTCAAGTTATGGTTGATTGGGGGGCCTTGCAACAGGCCAGTTAGAGAAATCAGTGATATAGAGCCAAGTTTAATGTAACTTACTACTATTTACATAAGTCACTATCTTAAATAGAGATGACCACATTGGCCACGCAGACAACTCTAGAATCCTCAATTCAGTCACTACCACATTGCCACCCAAGGACCGCTGCCTCTGTCCCTCTTAGTCACCAGTCATCTTGGAGACCCCCTAACTCTTCTGAACACTACTTATGTTCCCTTCTTAAACCCAAGCCCACTGTGTGACATTATATGAATAAAATATGACCATATAGATCATTGTTGCTACCACTGATTCATAATTGCCACAAATCTTATAAGAAATATGACATGTAAGGTGCCAATGGAAAAGTTATGATTTTCTTAATATGATTATTTTATTCGTATGCATGTATCATTTTTGTATATGAAGTTATGAATATTGACTATGTACCTATATTTTAAATGTGTTTTCTCCTGTGGTAACACCTAGGTGGAATTTGCATCCAGTCTGGCCAACACACTGTGAATGGAGTATTCAAGTTGATGGCCCATCAACAAACACAATGGACCATGGAAGAAGCCTATCTATGCCTGATGTCCTTTCATAAGGACATTCTAGCTAGAGTATGGATAATGGTTTTCCTCCACATAACAGAAGCAATAAAAGGCCCTGGAAAATCTCCATGTTGCCTCTTTTCTGCTCTGATCTCTGGACTATGGACCTATATTAATGGGAGCATTCTAACAAGGGACTGACGACCTTCTAATTAACTGGGAGCAACCAGAGACTTAACCAGTTAGCAGTTTATTTCATTGCTGCTTTAAGTCTGATACAAGGACTTTGAAATTGTTGTATGTATTTGATTCCTTTAACCAGTTTTAACTCTCACCTCTTTCTTTTTATAAATAAACTTTTAGATATTAATACTACAGGATTGGCAACAGTGTGATTATTGGGTAAGATCTGTGTTATATAGTGACTGGGGTATGTGGCTATGAGTTGATGAAACTGGTTTTAAATTACCACTCATTATTAAGTCTGGTTCTTGACTCTAGAGCGGGAATACCTAAGGAGGCTGCATTTCTGACTTCTTGTTAGCCAGTGTGGTGAGACAGAAATTTACTTTGACTGCTGGATTGTTATATCTTACGGAAGAATAACCACTAGTTTTGGGAGGTGTCTTCCCTATTTCTCAGCAGCTTGTCCTGAATTTGATATTCTCAGTTGTGACCCACTGAGGCACGGTGACACCCTGGGACATAATTAGTTCACAGCCTCTACCATAACAACGCCTCTGGTACTCTAATGCAACAGCACCATGCAACAAGGACACTTAGTAGATTTTGTTTTAATGTTCAGCAAGGCACAAAAGTGCTTTAGAATTTCAGTGAAACTGCCTTTGTTTCAACATTTATAGTTATCAAGGCAAACAGGCACATACACTCAAAACAACTGACCAAGGACAAAACTCTCTAAACAGCACTATAATAGGGAGCTTTAGAGTTGAACCATCAGTGTGTGCAGTGCTGTCTGCTCTTTCCCAAAGGTAATAAATCTATTGTTTTGCTATCATCCTGTTGTGGGAAAATTTCTCATTCAGTTCTTTTGGGTGTGCTTGGCCTGACTATTCATTGGCAGTTTTTGCTATGCTCAGCAATTGCTACTCTCACTTGGTTTGTTCATTCCACACCCCTCAGATGGAATGTGTGTTGACTTGAAAGAAACAAACCATACCAATGGATTTCAGCACAGTCTGTTGTCAACATTTTAACTTTTAGCTCCCTTTGAGCTTTTTAACATGATAGGTAACAGACACAAAATACATTCAAAGATTCCACAGTTTTAGTAATAATAAATAATTTGCTCTTCTTAAGAAACACACATTCAGATTTTGAAAGCACTTTCCTGATATTAATTAGATAAGTCCTGAACAATCCTGTGAGCTACGTAAAGTGCTATTCCTATTTTATAAATGATTAAGCTGAGGGACAGAGTGTAAAATTCTGGCCCACTGAAGTCAATGGAAAAACTCTCATTGACTTCAGTGGGGATTAAGATTTCACCCTGAGAGTTTATGTGATTTATTCAAGGTCATGCAAGTAAATAGTCAAGTGAGTCACAGAGCTGGAACAACAACTGAGCTGGGTGGGAACTGGAATTTCTATCCCAGGGGAAATTTCACATTTCTGAAAAAAATCTCCTTTTGAAATGGAAGCAAAAAGCCAGAAGTTTAAAATTTCCTGTAGAATGGACATGTTTGAAATGTTCCATTTTGGAACACCCGAAACAGAATTCTTCAAATATTTTGGGCCAGATCCCTGGCTGCCTGGATGGAAATCTGGCTGGGAAGCTGGTAGCCTATTTGCAAAGCAAACAGGCAGCCCAGGGAACTAGCCAGCTTCCCAGCTCATCCAGTAGCCCAGGCAGCTGATGTAATACTTCTGGGCCTGCTTAAGCCAGGTGAGTCATCCCTGAGTCAGAGAAGTGTGATGAGTCTTCGGAGGCAATTACTGGCAGGTCTTGTAATAGGCACCACACCATTCAAACAGAGTTCAGCTAATCCACAGGCAAGGATTCACACAGGTGACCCTAAGGCAGGACTACAGACTCCTAAGGGAAGCAATGTTTAGTGTCACTGCCTGGCCAGGAGTAGTTCTAATGCCAGTAGTTATAATAGGCTAGAGCAGGAGCAGTCTATCTGTTTCCACACTAACCAGCATCTGCTCTTTCCTTAGCTGACTGCCCAGTGACTCAGCCAGGTGTAAGGCCAACCCACCTGCCTACCAGATGGGTATCTCAAAGAGCTGGACAGCCAACTGCCCAAGTCCCTGGGTAGCCTGAAGAACCGGGTAGCTGTCTGTCCAGAAAGTCAGGCAGCCTATCCATCTGTTGGGCAAACCAGGAACCCAGCCACCTGGGTAGCCTAGGGAGCCAGCTGCTAACAGTACTTCAGAATGAGGGGAATCTCAGTTCCCAAACTTCTCATGAAGCAGTGTGCCATGGAGCCCTGGGGGACAAGAAGCCAGGCCACTTGGGATCCTGGGGAGCCATAGAACCTGGGAACCCCAGCTCTGCAGTAGCCCGCCAAGTGGACTGCTGAGGAGCCAGTCACGCAGGAGAGCTGGAAACCTGCCTGCTTTTCCCCTGCTGTAATTGCTGGGCACCCTGCCTCCCCTGTACAAGTGCACTGTATACCATGGGCCAGACTGTGGTTGGCTCCATGCTCAGGTGCACAGGAATCTAGTATCCCATTTCTCCTTCCACACAGGAGCAAACCACATTTGCAATTCCTGCACTCTCCCAAAGGCAGTGACTTCACCCTGCAGAATCCCTCTGTGGTGCTGGCTGCCCTAAAGGGAGCAGAGAAGAAGTAGAGCCATGTTCTCTGAAAAGGTGTCTCAGCTGGCATTCTTCCTCTATTCATCAGTAGACATTGGTGATAATGGGAGAGGATGATGCCCTGTATCTTGCATGGTCTGACTTCTATGCCGAATCCTAAAGTTCTTACTTCGGCAAAATAACTTTTCTGTCCCAATGGGATAACATAGGATTGGGTAAACATATGATTAAATAGTGAAGATTAATGCTACAACTACCCCTACTGTCTGTGCATTTTATATTCTCTCTCCAAACACACCTTCCCCCTCTACCCCCCATTTTAGGACCAGATTTTTAAAGGTAAAGACGTAGGTTAGCATCTACAGGGATTTTCCAAACACCTAGGCATCTAACTCCCACTAGGGCCTATCTACATTTTAGCACTTTTAAGAAAAACTGATCCTTACCCCCAGATTCTTAACTGTATTTAGGCCTCTAACTCCCAAATACCTTTTGAGGATCTGAGCTTGAGTCTCTTATTGGACTGGAAAGCCCATAGAAGAAGGTGATGTTGATGTCTATGAACTGCTCACAGTCAGCAGTTTGCAGAGTTGGGCACTGAGTCAGCCAAAAGGAAATCTCCTCTGGCCATGTCAAAAGGAAATATGCTTAACTCTTTTAGAGGACACCGTATACCCTCTTAAGGCCCACAGTCCTGAATTTTCAGAGATTTAAGCATCAACTACTGGGACTACTTTCAGCATTTCTGGAAATCAGGCCTGTAGGATGTAAGTGGGACTTAAATAATATATAGGTGCTGTGCTGGCCCTTTACACAATGGTGAGTTTCACTCTCCTTAAATATCATATGGTATGTTGTTTTTTTCCTTTTGGCATCTAAAATATTTTCCAAATGGATGTGTATACACAGCATGTAATAATATAGTGTGATGATTTACTATTTATAAGAATAACAAAGAACACTTTGTCTCTGCAAAGTAAATGTTTTCCCAATTACCATACAATATTTGCTGTTTCATGTGGTTGTATATGCTCAGCTACGATATTTTGAATTCTCTTGGTCATGTGTCTTAGCTAGTATAGAATAATTCCCTCCCCCCTTGATACTGAAGTGATGGACCTTTAGGCCAGATCCTCAGCTAATGCTAATTGACAAAGCTCTGTTAAAGTCAATGGAGCTACGTCAATTTATTGAGGATCTGGGCCTTCATTTTTCTCATCAAACACAGGCATTTTTGGAGTTCATTTGTGCTGAATAACCGATCTAATTTGTGAAGTTTCTGTAATTCTACAGGTTCAGGCTGAGATGCTTTCTAGCTTATCACTGTGCCTTTTGTTTCAATTCTTCTTCATGGTTTCCTTTGAAGAATCTAACCTTCTGCTTCTATTACACTGCAATACTATCTGTTCTCAAAAACCAGCCAAGTTTTTTAGAAAGTTCTCTCTCTCTCTGATCTTTCGTTTTCAACCTGTGCATGTTTTCTTTCTGTCACACTACCTTCAGTTTTGTACGTAACCTTTTCTTACTTTTATTTAAATGTTCCATTTTCTTTATTTCCTACCTTTCAATTCCTTTTTAAAGGAACTTATCAGCAACCTTGTTTTCTGTATTTCTCTGCTCTGTGATTAGAATCTCCTTTCTAGTGATTGTCTTACTGTATGAATCTTTCTCAGCATATCTACCATCTAAAATTGTAACTAGTCATTGAAAGAATTTTTCTTTCCATCCTCCTTCCTCCCCTCCCACATCCTTCCTAGCCAAGGAAACATTCAGAATAACTTGCACATCTATATGGTATATTTCCTCAAGCCCTTAGTCATTTAAAGGTGTCTAATATACTTTCCATATGCTGCAGAAATAGGACATTTTACTGCCGCATATGGAAAATAACTGGGCATTTCATTGATACCTAAATAATCAATGGTATATTTCTGCTTTGTAATGTGATTATCAGCTCATGGAAAGGTATGCTACCTTTGTTGTCACCTGGCCCATGCATACATTGCTGCCATGCCACTTAAGTTGAAATGTGTCATTTCACTCTTTCTGCCAAACCCTTGCAAGTCTTAAAATGTTGTTGACTGTGGTTTCTTTTTAAGAAGTTAAATAATTTATAGTAGGCAGGACTGTTACCTAACTCATGCAGCTTCCAGGAAGGAAGAGGTAATATGGAGCCTCACTCTTGTGTGACATGTCTAAGGACTGTCCAGAATAACAGCCTTTGTGCTAAGGGGAGTGCAGGGGCTATTGATGACTTGCTTCTCCAAGAGTGATTCACTAAAATGGGAGAGGTGGGAGGTGAGGTGGCAGAACTGTGATAGCACCTAAAAGGGTTATGCTTGGGTTGGCTGTGCTGGCAGGAAGGGAGCAAAACTCTTTGCTTTTCCCTTTAAAAAATGTTGTGAAAGTGTGTAATATGTATCCATAGATATCTGTGTTGTATATTTGCATCTGTAGCCCAAAATGCCCTTTGATTTATGTGCTTGGTTTTTAAGATGGGATCAGACAGTTTCAACTCATCCATCTAGGGAAAGAGGGAGGAGGCCCTTTCCAAGTTTGTCTTCACTGCAGAGTTAGGCTGGCTTCTTGCTTGGATGTTGCCCATAACTCCCCTCCCATCCACGCACAAACAATCCCACATCCAGATTACAAAATTTGCTAACAGTAAAAACATAATGAATTAAAAACAAATTATCAAAAGTATATCTGTTAGGAATACAATATGTTTTGTCAGAGTCCAGACAGTCCTTCAGCTAGTTGGCTAAAGGCCTGGATAAAGTCTTATCATCAGAACAGAGAACAGAAATAGGTCACAGAGGTCCCCTTTTTTGTGCAGCAGAGTGTTCACTGCCTTCCAGCAACTGAGGGACAGCTTCTTCTCCTGGATACAATCTCACGCCACTAGAAAAAAGTCAGAACCGATGAAATGCTTGTAAAATTCAGATGGCATCCCATCAATACTTAGGTCCTTGCCTGTAGAGAACTGCTGGACTTCAACAGAGAGCTCCTGCAGTCACAACAGGGCTTCAGCACTACTGTTCTTCACTAGTCAGATGGGGTAACCCTTGATGGAGCTCCTCCATTGCCAGGAGGTGAATTGCTACACAAGGTGAGTACAGAGTACTGTACAAAGAAACAGCTGCTTTCTGGGTCTCAGTAGGGTCAGCTGTGAGGTGACCATCTGGCAGCTGTAGGCAAAAAATCTGCCAGTGGTCTGTAGACTTTTGGTCCAACTCTCAAAAGAACATTGCGGGAGCATCAATTGCCTATGAACCCCCCCTGTATCTCTCAAGACGGGGGTGGCTCAGTGAACAAAGCACTGTAGAGCAGGGAAAGAGGCCTCAAGCCCAACTCCCTACTTCCCTTTAGTAACTTTTTGGATAGCCCTAATCTTCTTACTGTACCCACCCTTCCTATATAGCTGGCTGGCTGGGACATCAGGAACCACGAAGGAGTCAGAGAGATCATTGTCCTCCTCTTCATCTTCCTCAGGCTCCACCAGAACAGAAGAACATTGAGCCACCTCTGGAACATTCTCGTTATTCATGGAGAGAAATTCAGAAGGAGCATCAGCTGGCACATCTATTTTCCCAAGAGTGGTAGGCATCATCCAGGATCAGGGCTTGAAGATTCATCATGCCAAGGCAAGACAGTTCCCCATTGGGCTGTCCAGGCATGGCACTACCACAGCAATACTATCCTCCTTTTCAGGGCACGCAGCTCCATTGTCAGCCATTGCCAGCAGCTTGGGCTGCCAAAATCTTAGCCCTTATAGAAATAACTCAGCATAAATCCATCTCATTGGTCTGTTCTTCACCCTATTTCTGCTTCCTTTGCAGGGAGGTGCTCTTCAGACTTTCGGACTCACTTCTGGGCACAAGTGATAGGGCCACCATAGAGGATTCCTCTGCAGGAACTGCTCCCTGGACAATGGCAGACCACCTTTAGTGAAGGAGGGAGAAAGAGCTTCATTTGCACTGTTAGATCCTGCTAGTCCCTTGATGTTCCAGCCTCCTCCCCACTTTCCTGGGGTCTCACATTCTTACCAAGGACCCCTCAGCTGGTCGGGTTAAATGGCCAGGGTCACCATACACGAAACATTTCATGTTTTCAGAGGTAAAAAATACTGTATAATCAGTCCCATCTATGTGGTGCTTTAAAACCAGAGTCTAGGGCTGTTCAGGGTTATTTAGAATCACATAAACCTGGGAGCAGAACAATATAACATGCCAAACATCTGGGTTCTTGCAGCCTGGAGGAATCATCCTAACAGAAGAAATTACCTCTCAGAAAGGGAGAGATGAGACACTAGCATCTCTTGTGAAGGAAACAGCGGACACTGGGGAAAAAATTGTTAGTAGCAGGAGTAAACAAGGGCCATCCTTAATCCGGAGTCCCTCCTGTACCAAACAATTCACAAACTACTCCTAGGCCAGGAAAATCATTACAGATTTTCTCCTGTGGGAGGCAGATTTTGTATTAGCAAAGTCACCTTACCTACATTCACCAACATGTTCTTCACAGTGCAGGAGATAGCAAGCACACACTGAACCACACGCTTGTGGGTCAAACTGCTAAACCCATCTGAAATAAACCCCATAGAAGGACCCCCAATGAAAAAGGAGGGGAACCAGCAACACCCCTAAAGAAACAGCAAATAACAAAATAAATAGAGACTAACAGAAACTCAGCTAGTGTACACAGGACATAACAAACACAGCCTTACTCTCAGAAGTTCCCATAACCCCGAGAGAGAGTAACCAAAATATCCTTTTTAGAGTCAGAGACTTTATTCCAAGTCTCTACCCTGGGGGGATTTTCTTTCCTTTTATCCTAGCATTCTAAATCTTTGAAAGAAAGCATTTAGAATGGGTGGCATGACAGACCTTTAAATGCAATATGCAGCTATTAAGCTCCACGCTATAATTACTGTCATACTGAAGAAGGTTAAATATTTATGAAGAATGATTATTTTATCACCCAATCTAATTTTTAAACCCGAATTCTGTAATCTCATTGAAATGCTAATAATCCAGGGGGAGGGGGGTTTCTTGTTTGTTTAGCAGCAGCAAAATTCTCTCCATTCTCATTTGTTTTATAGAGAGTGGCTTATTGGTGGCTTACAAACACAGCCAACAGAGCTCTCTCTTCATTTAATTTTCAGCCAAAAATAAATGAAATAAAATGCCAAATGCCATCTTGAGCTCAGCTTCATTGATGTTTCCCAGATAAACATGGGGTTGTGTGTGTGAATATTTTCACATGATGATTTCCTTTGGTTTCAATCCATGTGCATTTGCAGTCACCTCCCCTAATTTTTGCTTTGAGTGTCAGGTCAAATCTCTAAGTGAAAACAAGACATTAAGTGCTTAGTTTCATCGGCTGTCATGCTGAACTCGTGTGAAATGGCAAATATTTTATGATTTTTGAAGTGAAGACCATACATCCAATAAGTTTGCTCAATGCATGATCCAAATATGCTTCAGATATCCCTGAACCTTAATGAATCTATTGAGAAAACTGATCTGAGTTTTCTCTTTTTAACACAGTTCCAAAATAGGCATATTTCACATGGGATGGGATTCATAAGGCATTGCTGTGCCTAACTTTTTGGCATCCTGCTACCATTAAGTGCAATTCACACCCCTGAATAAGACATATGGGCTCCTTATATAATGCATGAGGAGAATTAGGTGCCAAACAGTGTGATTCACAAAAGCCATCATGATAGCTGGGGAGCTGCCTAAAATAGCCAATAGGAAGTGATAAGGAGAAGGGTGTGGCTTAAAACCATTTCTCGAAGGGATTGAGGCAGTTAACTCTGAGCTGCAGGGAAGCAGCTGTCTCTACTTTGGATTCACAGGCATGACCTTCCTCCTGGAGTTTGGTGCCTAAACTAGCACAGTCTTTTTTCAAAAGAAATGAGGATTTCATTATAATCTTTAGCCTGGTGGTTAGAGCATTCACTCAGGATGTGGGGTACTAAGGTTCAAGTCCTCTTTCTGCCTGATATAGAGCAAGAATTGGAATGTAGTCTCCCTCCTATCAGGTGAGTGCCCTAAACATTGGTCAATGGGGTATAGTAGGGTAGGTCTCTCTCAAGCTCTCTTCTGAAGCAGATCCACTTTGTATAAAATATGACCCTAACCTGGTGGTTAGGGCACATACCTGGGAGGGAGGCAACTCAGGTTTCAGTCTCCCTACTCCACTGAACACTAAATTAGTTTTACAAAGCAAAATGGCATCAAGTGGAGAGCCTTTCAGAGTAGCACATAGCACAGTGGTTAGAGCATTCTCTTGATATGTGTGTTCAAATCCCTGCTCCATATCAGGCAGGAAAGGATTTGAACCTGGATTTTCTGCATGAGCAGAACCTGCTACTCAGGTTCCATCTAACTTGAGGGGCTAAAATTTATAAAGAAACCATTCCCTTCTTCCACTGTTTTGTGAGGGATAAGAAAGAAATGCTCAGTGCACAGTTACTAGATTAGGCCTCAAAGGCATGAGGGGTGGCAAAATACCTGGTTTGTGAATCTCACTGCAGTTTATGAACAAGTTAAGTGCTAATCTGTAGGGTTGTGTAAGGATTTAGGCAGCTGTGTGCATGCTCAGCCATTGAAATTTTAGTGCCTTGGGGATTTAAATGGAGGAAATTTAGGCTGCTAGGGATTTTAGGCACCTAAAGGGTTAGGTGGCAGCTGAGCAGGGGTTTTGAGAATGCTAGTGGCACCTGGATTGAGGCTCCTACTATGGCAGTTAGGCATCTAAGTCCCACTTATGAACTGAACCCTTGGTCTCAAAGGGTCAGTAGAATGGGCATAATCTTGATCCCTTTCTTAAAAGGGTTTGATATGGTGCACTGCACTGTCTTGAAGGCTATTCATACAATACAATACACAAATGTTTCCCTTTCACAGTTCATGCTTTTCTTACTTTACTAGTTACTGAATAATAATAAATAAAAAGGTATTCTTACAAAGTTTTTACTTCAACCTTCTTTTTGCTCAATAAACACAGACAATCAGTTTGCACTCTTAAGGCTACAGTTAGCTATCGGCACTCTCTTTACATCTACCGCTGGTGGATATCAGAAGTTGGGTTGAGTAATTTTTTTGGACAATTTATTTGCCAACAAATACAGATTTGGACATAGGTTTCCCCCAACTTAGCTGAGTGTCCTAACCTCTGAGCTATGGGGTATTCTGGTATGGGTTGCTCTCAATCTCTCCTTTTGAATCTTGTGTAAATAATCAAACATTCAATGAAGTAGGGGAACTGGGATATGGGTCTCCCAGCTGAGTGCCCTAACTGCCAGGTGACTGAGTTAGTGTCTCTCTCAAATACTTGAATAGTCATTGGCCCAAAGTGGAACAGCTTCAAAAGGAGAAATTGAGAGAGCCTCCCACCATTGCTTCATACCCTACATCCTGGTGAGTGCAGGGTTCAAATACTTGTCCAAGAGCAGCAATTTGAGGCTGGGTCTCCCCGATCCCAGGTGAATGCCCTAACCACTGGGCTAAAAAGGTTACAATGTATCACTGTGTCCTTCTCCAACTCTTTAGTGAATGTAGCTCTTTAAAAATGCTTGGAAACAAAATATTTCATTTGAACTAAACTATTTCAATCTTCTTTTTATCTGCCAGCAAACTGAGAGACGTGTTATTCGAATAGCTTTATCCACAAGCTATATAAAGCCAATCCTGCCCTTGACTGTACCCCAATGGGAGCCACATTCATCTGCAGACAGAATTTAGTGCAGCTAGCAAACAAGGGAGAAATAAATGTTATAACAGATTGTTTGATCCAGAAGGAAGTAAACTCAAAATTATTAAGGCTGTTGCCTTGCTAAGCCAACAGTTGCTTTGCTTGTACTGCTACTTCTGATATTCTTTTTGTCCTTTGAAACTATAACCTTTCCTTTGAACTTCCACATACTCTAAATTTGAACCTGCAAGCTATAAACTATTTGGAGGTGCAGATCACATAAACCAAAATCTTGGGACTTGTCTCAGTTGGAGAATCCTACTTATTTCTCATCCAGGCACCTCCTTATTAAGTCTCATTAACTCTAGCATGTGCTCTAGGGTATGATACATCCTAGACAGAACTGAATTATTCAAAAGGCCCTGCAGGGAGTTCAGGGAACCATAGGAGTGATGGAATGATAACTACTTAAGGAGTGTAATTGATAGAATCTTTTTAACCAAACCTTTCTGGAGGAAGGGATATGGTGAGCTGTCACTAATAATCACTTTATATACAACCTGTATAAACCCATCCCCCCCAGAACCTTCCTTTAAATGTTTGTTACTAGTTTTAACCCAGACTATGTTACATCTACTTTGGAATCTTGCTTGACAACATTAATACATGTGTGACCTAAATTACACTTAGCCTTATGAAGAATTCACTATTGTGTGGCTGGTATTCCAAGTAAAGCTGTAAAGTTTTTTGTTCCACATCATGTGGACAACAGATATAATGTTGTCAAGGACTTTCATAAAGTCCTTTAAATCCTTTATATGGTCTTTACAGCCAAACAGCAAGAACAGCATTAGAAAATGACTGTCACTAACAGTATTGTAAAAGGTATGACAGGTTACATTGGCTATTTTTTGTGGGAGGCCATGAGCAACATCTTGCCACCACAATTTATAAACCTTTCAGTGATTTGACACCAGATTACTTGCAGGCCAAACTAACTTTCATCTCTGATATTCATTCACACAAGTCACACAGAATAATATTGTTTATTTCACAGAGCTGTAACTATGAGATGTCTACTTATCTTTAGGGCATTTACTCTTTAGAACAACATCCCTTCAACAGTCAGGTTGGTGCTGTAACTGTGGGATGTCTTCTTACCTTTAGTGCATTTAATCTTTAGAAGAACATACCTTTTAACCATTAGATTGGCAGTGATTTAAAAGGATCTTCAGTACTTACTTTAAATGAAATATCAACATAAGCACTTCAGGTCTACTGAAGGGCTTGATCCTTTCAACAGATATTTATTTTACTGTCTATGTTTAATACAGTTAAATATTATATTTATGTATCTGTTTCATTGCTTTGTTGGTTCCATTAGGAAAGAACACAGCACTATCTTTCAAAGGATTTTACTGTAAACTAGCTGACATCAGCTATACTGAGGTATATGTATGAAGATTTTTAATAAATATCCATGGCTAGTAGCTCCTGTCCTTGACTGCACTGCTATAGCACTTTCTTCCCTGTACTTGGTCTCCTTGGCTCCTCTCTGATATCTGCTAGCAGAAAGTCGGCTGACAAACTCCTTTGTCCTTTTAGGGGATTGGTTCTCAAACTGTGGGTCAGGACCCCAAAGTAGGCCCAAACCCAATTTTAATGGGATTTCCAGGGCTGGCAGACTTGCTGGGGCTCAGGGCTGAAGCCAATGTCTGCCCAGGGCTGAAACCCTCAAGATTTGGTGCCCCCCAGGGTGGCAGAGTTTTGACCCCCATGCCTGGGGTGGTGGGGCTTGGCCTTTGGTCATCCTGTCTAGGGTTGTGTAGTAATTTTGGTTGTCAGAAGGGGATTGTGGTGCAATGAAGTTTGAGAAACTTCTAGGGTATCAGTACTCCAGTATATCTCTTGTACCCCCTTATAAGATTTGGGGAATCTGTCTATGTACAGCAAATGAATTCTGTTTGATATTGGAGACTGTCTCTCCATTTTGAAGGTGGGGCTTGTTGATTTCTCTGTTATCTTTTTACTTCTGTGTTGGACTGAAATTCTAAAGTGTGGTGAATCAGGGCTGACAATGCAGAGTTAACACTGATGACTCCCAGTCAAGTGGAAGTGACTTAGGACAATTGCATGCCTGAAGACTAGGGAAACCAGTCCAACCATGTGTGTCTGAAGACCGTTCTTCAGATACACATGGTTGGCAGACCGCTCTGCCACAATTAGGGCCCTGGTCTGGGATGCAGTGGAGTGGGTAGGCCTGTGTCTTCCCCACCACCCCAGTCCATGGGGGGCAGTCTCCCCCTGCGCTTGTCGATCCTCCACCAGAGCTAGGAAGCCTGAGTTTGCAGCTCAGCCTGAGTGGGCCTAAGCCCCTTAGACTCTCTGCTGTCTCACCCGATCAAGGGCCTGGGCTAACTGACTGTTTTGCTGCTCAGTCTGAGTACAGACCTGAGCCAGAGACTCTGTGCTGCCCTGACCAGGAGCTGGGGCTCCGTAACTGTGTGTGGTGTTTGGCCATGATCACAGGCCTGAGCCCACGTCTCCCATCACCCTGCTGGTTCCCCAAGTCAAGTGATCCCCCCCACCCACCTGGAGACGTAATGAGGTGGATTGGCCACCCACAGAGCCAGGGCGGGGAGCCACTCCCACAACGGGATACAGAGATCCACGCTCTATCTCACAAGATATGATCTCAACTTAATAGAAAATATAAAAAACATGCATTTTGAGTATATAGTCTTCGCCGTACCCCAAGCCTTCTTAGAGACAGAGAAGAAGGTCCTGTCCAAGTTTAAGCTACATGTGTCCAAATACGGGTAATTTAGTACATTTTTACTGGGACTGAAAAAAGGGAAAAAAAATCAGGTCTACTATGAATCTTCACTTTACCTACAGGACACATGCTCAATGAACTATAACTCCAGGGTAGTGTCTACATTTTAATGATGCATTTAACTTCACTGTATTCCTCTGTGCTAAGCCATAAAGCAACAAGTCAAGTTTTCATATTAATTACAGTGCTGCAATATTTACACTGTAGGCATGGATTTAAATTAGCCTTCCAAAACAGTGGCCCAGTAAAATTTTGCATGTCAGGTTTAAATAGTAAGCATGTAATTGACAGGCAATGATTTCAAAGAAAAATCATGTATTTTTGTGGGATTTCACGAGATGAGAAGCAGTTTTTATGGACACTTAGAGTCAAGCTAACTTATAAATGAAAGCCATTTCCTTTCATTCTGTGAAAAACACATTGCCCTACCTATCACTGATAGTATAAGGCTTTTAAAAATGTTTTCTGCATATCCTTAGAGCAGCGTGAATAAAGTGTTTTCAGTTCAGTGGCCAAAAGAAAATATCTGAAAAAAAAATAGTTTAACACAGAAGCTGATTTTCTTCAATTTTTTTTCTTGTTGAAACAAAAAACTGAAACAAAATGTCAATTGGAAATTGGGGTTGACTTTTTTCATTTTTTTTCCTCCTAATTTTTCATCTGGCTAAAATTTCATTTTTTTACAAATGTGTCATTTGACCAAATAATTTCACCCGGTTCCACATATCATAACCTGTTGATACAATTTAGAGGTAAAGTATCAGAGGGGTAGCCATGTTAGTCTGGATCGGCAAAAGCAATGAATAGACCTGTGGCACCTTATAGACTAACAGACGTATTGGAGCATAAGCTTTCCTGGGTGAAGCTTATGCTCCAATACAACTGTTAGTCTATAAGGTGCCACAGGATTAATTTAGGGGTAAGTCAGCTAATGTGGATAAGTCACCTCAGAACATCCCTATGTATATTAAGGTCTGATTCTCATTTACACTAAGGCACGTTTACACCACTCTAGAAAGTCAAAGACACTAAAATAGCTATAAATATCCTATACTTCCCCTTCAAGTCCTCTTTAAAATCATAGAAAAACAAAAAGGGGAATCTCTGTAAATGAAAAACTGATCTGTAGGCTTAAATGGAGCTATGCTGATTTAAATTAGCTGAGAATCTGGCCCATTATTTTGAAAAGGCTGTGCATTTCTCACAGATATTTCGTTTAAATCATTTATTCTCTTCCATCCCTTTCTTACCTTAACACTAAATTCCTGTAGTATGAATTTGAAATAGATCCAGGAAAAAAACCCAAACAGTTCAAATAGTGTGTTTTTTTTCATTAGTTTGTTTTAACTTTTGCCTAAGGAAAAATGATGCAGCAACAGTTTTCAGAAACCGTTTGCTTAAATGCTTATGACTTGTGATGGTATTGAAAAAAATAATGGCTCTGTGTAAACTGAAATGATCTTGCTTGAAGGATTAGGAGATTTTATTTTCATCACTCTTAAGTTTCTAGATACATAAAACTTAAAATTTCAGTTGCATGAATTTTGGGCTTTACAATATTTTTTCTATTGGTATATCACATAACTCCTAAAAAACATTCACAAAGCCCCCAGAGGACACCCAGGGCTGGATTAAAAAGGTATTTAGGCACATAAAATGCAGATGGGTGCCTAGTGAGATTTGCAAAAGCGCTCAGGCACTTGAATCCCATTATCCCCTCACTCACTAGCCATATATGTTAGCAAATCTGAAGTTTGTCTATTCCATTCTCTGAAATATTGAAGGTCATGGATTTGAAACAGATTATTTCTGAACCACAGTTTTATATCTCAGCACTTGTACCATCTGAGAGAGATTAATTGAGTATTTGCAATTTACTGTGTGAGGACCTGGTAGAAGAGACTAAACCTCAGGTCCTATTTGTTTTACATGGATATTAAAGGTTTCACTATACTCATTAAGAGCAAAGATTTGTTTCGGTGTCAATGAATAAAATGTCCACTCTTCCCCTGCACTGTTCTGCAATGTTTTATGCATAATTTGGCTTTTCTTCCACTCGAGAGGTAGCTACATTTCAGTGGTGCTGCGTGCATATAGCTGCAAAGTACTTTGAAAAGGAAGGTACTATATACATATAAAATACTAATACTGAACTAAAATAATATACAGTAGTGATTAGGACACTGCTACTCTGACAGTTCATTCTATGGCAAGGCATCTTTGGCTATCATTGACTACTGGAAATTGGTGTCTTAAAAAAATAAAACCACAGTGAACATAGCCAAAAAGTGAATATTGCATAGAACCAGACCTGACTCACTAAAGCACTAGTTTGAGTTATGTATGGTGCAGGGCCATGGGGGAATTGGCTTAGCACTTTGGGTATGAAATCTTGGCAGACTGAAGTAATTGAGAGTTTGCCATTGACTTCAATAGGGACAGGATTTCACCCTGCGACTCTTATGCAAGGCGTTAGGCCCACTTTTTTTTTTTTACCAAATATTTCCAATTCACTTGAACATAGAAACATCACATTGTGTTTTATGGAAACCAGAAATGTACACATAGTAGTGCATATAATTTAAGAACATCAGAATAGCCATCTAGCTCAGAATACTGTCTTCTGACACTGGCCAATGTTAGATGCTTCAGAGGGAATGACCAGAACAGGGCAATTATCAAACGATCCATACTCTGTCATTCACTCCCAGCTTCTGGAAATTAGAAACTTAGGATACCCAGAGCATGGTGTTGCAACCCTGACCATCTTGGCTAATAGCCAGGGATGGGCCTGTCTTCCATGAACTTATTTTAGCCCAGTTACACTTTTGGCTTTCACAACATCACCAGGAAATAAGTTCCAAAGGCTGATTGTGCATTATATGAAGTAGTACTTCCTTTATATGTTTTAAACATGCTGTCTATTAATTTCTTTGGGAGACCCTTGGTTCTTGTGTAATGGGAAGAGGTAAAAACACTTTTGTATTAACTTTCTCCGTACCAGTTATGATTTTATAGATCTCTGTCATATTCCTCCTTGGTTATTTCTTTTCTAAACTGAACAGACCCTGTCTTTTTAATCTCTCCTCATATGGAAGCTGTTCTATACCCCAGATCATTTTTGTTGCCATTCTCTGTACCTTTGCCAATTCAGTACATCTTTTTTGGGATGGGGCAACCAGAACTGCACATAGTAGGCAAGGTTTCAGAATATCCAGGATTTCTATAGTGGTATTATGATATCTTCTATCTTTATCTAACCATTTCTGAATGATTCCTAACATTATGTTCACTTTTTTTGACTGCCACTGCACACTGAGCAGATATTTTTGCAGAACTAGCTGCAAGATCTTTCTTGAGTGGTACCAGCTAATTTTGTCCCCATCATTTTCTATGTACAGGGGAGTATGTCCTCCAATGTGCATTACTTTGCACTTATCAGCATTGAATTTCATCTGCCATTTTGTTGCTCAGTTTTGTGAGATCCCTTTGTAATTCCTCACACTCTGCTTTGGATTTAACTATCTGGAGTAATTTGTATCATTTGCAAATTTTGCCTCCTCCCTGTTACCCCTTTTCCCATGTTATGAATATGTTGAACAGCAGTGGGTCCAATACAGATCCGTGGGATATACCACTATTTAACTTTCTCCATTTTGAAAATGAACCCTTTTTTCCCTGTGGTTTTACCAATTACTGATCCATGAGAGGACCTTCCTCCTTATCTCATGACTGCTTACTTTGCTTAACAACCTTTGGTGAGGGATCTTGTCAAAGGCTTTCCAAAAGTCCAAATACACTGTGTCAACTGGATCACCCTTGTCCACATGTTTTTGAACCCCATTCCCAAAAGAATTCTAATAGATTGGTGAGGCATGATTTCCCTTTACAAAAGCCATGTTGACTCTTCCTCAACAAATTATGTTCATCTATGTCTCTCATAATTCTGTTCTTTACTATAGTTTCAGCCAAATTGCTGGTACTAAAGTCAGGCTCATTGGCCTATAATTGAGCATTTTTAAAAAAATTGGTGTCACAATAGCTATCCTCCAGCCATATGGGAAGCACCTGAACAGCTTATTCTGGGATGCTAGCCCCCAGCCCTGCCCCTTCTGTCCAAAGCCCCATTCCTCCCTCAACCCTTCCACCTCCTGCCCTGCTGGAGTCATGAGTCCCCTACCATGGCTGGAGGAGCCCAGCCCATAACCTTCAGGTGATCCCAGCACTGGGCGATCCCAGCACTGGGTGACCCCAGCCCTGGAGCGCCGGCTCGTTCCAGTGCCAGCTGGCCTGAGCACCAGCCCTAACTGACCTTGGCCATTGTTGGCCTGCCCTAGCCCCAAACTGAGCCCCAGCCCCTGTCTGCTTTGGGAAAGAGGAGCAACCTGGGCTGGGGCCACGGGGGAAGAGTGGAAGGTAGGAAGGGGCCTCAGGGAAGAGAGTGGGTGAGGCCACAGCTGGCTGTTTGGGGAGGCTTAGCCTCCCCTGGCCTTTGATACCTGACATCCATGGTCATCTGGTACAAAATCTGAATAGTTAGTAGTTCTGCAATTTCATATTTGACTTCCTTCAAAATTCTTGGGTGAATAGCAGTTGGTCCTGATGACTTATTACTGTTTACATAGTTAAGATGTGAGGCAATCAAAATAGATTTAATGGATGTAAAGGACACAGAGTACATTTGAGTTCTCAACATTATTTTAAATATTAAGGATCAAATTGTTTTACCAGCTATGAGTGCAGGACCACCATTAAACTGAGTGGGAAAATGTGACTCTTCTGGTACCTACAAAAATGTGTGTGTACTACAAGTTTGTGTCTTTGGACCATTACATTCTCTTCTCCTCACCCAGGTGAATAGATGCAAGGCCATAAGCTACTAGATGAGGAATGTTTTGTTTCAGTGTTGGACTTTTAATAGAGCCCATTCTGTGTTGCAAGGGCCAGATTTGGCTTTCGAGTATGCTGGTATAAGTTCTGAATAATTTTGTTAACTTCAGTGGAATAACTACAGATTTATACCTAGGTATCTGAGACTAGAAAAGCAGAATCAAGCCCCAGGATTTAAAAATTATTATGGTCAGACCTATAAACTATTAAGAACTGCCATGGGGGTTATTGGCTCAGTGCATTGGTAACAGGCTGTATAGACTTTGGCTTCTATATAGAATCATAGAAGATTAGGGCTGGAAGAGACCTCAGGAGGTCAACTAGTCCAACCCCCTGCTCAAAGCAGGACCAACATCAACTAAATCATCCCAGCCAGAGTATTGTCAAGCTGGGCCTTAAAAATCTCTGAGGATGGAAATTCCACCAACTTCCCAGGTAACCCATTCCAGTGCTTAATCACCCTTCTAGTGAAATAGTTTTTCCTAATATCCAACCTAGACCTCCCCCACTGCGACTTGAGACCATTGCTTCTTGTTCAGTCATCTGCCCCCACTGAGAACAGCCTAGATCCATCCTCTTTGGAACACCCCTTCAGGTAGTTGAAGGCTGCTATCAAATCTCCCCTCATTCTTCTGTAGACTAAATAACCCCCTGTCCCTCAGCCTCTCCTCATAAGTTATGTGCCTCAGCCCCCTAATCATTTTCATTGCCCTCCGCTGGACTCTCTCCAATTTGTCCACATCCCTTCTGTAGTGGAGGGACCAAAACTGAATGCAATATCCCAAATGTTGTCTCACCAGTGCTGAATAGAGGGGAGTGATCACTTCCCTCTGTCTGCTGTCAATGCTTCTATTAATACAGCCCAATATGCTATTGGCCTTCTTGGCAACAAGTGCACACTGCTAACTCATATCCAGCTTCTCGTCCACTGTAATCCCCAGGTCCTCTCCTGCAGAACTGTTGCTTAGCCAGTCAGTCCCCAGCCTGGAGTGGTGCATGAGATTCCTCCATCCTAAGTGCAGGACTCTGCACTTGTCCTTGTTGAACCTCATCCGATTTCTTTTGGCTCAATCCTCCTATTTGTCTAGGTCACTCTGGGCCCTATCCCTACCTCCAGTATATCTACCTCTCCCTGTATCTACCTCTAATCAATGAATATCATTGATTCTAATCTGGTTGCTTACCACTAAAATTCACACTGAGTGGCCCATGTGAAACTAGTTAGTGGTGGTAATATGGTTCTTAATGGAGAGGTGTCCACATTACTCACTTTTTGTATATCACATAGACCACCAACTGGAGCCTTCTTAGCAGAGAAGCTCAGGGTCAGATGGGCATGTAGTCTCAGCTCATCTTATCTCTAGAAGTAATAGTTGAAAGATTTTTAGGACATCATGGGGAAATTTGCATTGTTCTCTATGTTGTATTTGTTCTATGAATAGAAAATAAGACTTCTGTGTTATCAATGGAACATATTTCATGACCAAGGAATCCACTTATTAAAGTATATTTCTGTAATATTGCCCTATTTTCAAAGAATTATTTCCTTTATTTTTGCATAATTCAGATTTACATTTCTTGCTTTAGGGATGTAGAAAAAATTCTACCATGAGTCACAGAAAAGAAGCATTGACGTGGTCAGAATTTCACACTGTTGAACTTTTTCCAGGTTGTGAATATATCTGAGCATCAGCTGATCCTAGTGTATTAAATATGCAAAAACTGCACCAGGATGTTAACCATCACTTTAATGATTAAAATAGCAATCTAATGTCAGAGTGATAAAACATGATGTATATGAGAATCCAGCCTACAGCCATAGTCAATAAAAAATATCTCATGGAAGTCACAAGGCTGGTGAAACTGCCAAAATCAGGATCACATCCAGATTTGCAACCTGATTGATTCCGCAAGAAACAAACGGGTCCACAGATGCCCTTTTAAAAAAAAATCTTTTAGAATATAAAAGTCTCCTGTCTGCAAAGTGTTTAAAATGAACTCCCTTCCTCCTTCATCCTGCAAATCATTTCTTCACCAAAATCTTCTATTCATAGCACATGGAGGACTGGGTACAAACTTAAATATATAAAAACAAGGATTAGACATTTAAATGGAGAATTAGAACATCAATTATGTTACATAAACTTTTTTTAAGAGATGCATTTGTCCCTCACATTATCGTAAATGTAGGGGACAAATTCTGATGTCCTTACTCATGTTCAGTAGCAAGTTGAAGCCCCATTTACTGAAAATAATAATTCAACATGAGTAATGGCAACAGAAACTAGCCTGAGCCAATAGAGGTTAGGAAGAAACTTCTCCTGTGGGAAGGATACTGTGATTGTTCACTTCAGAGTTCTTGTCCTCTTCTCCTGAAGCATCTGACACTATCCACAGTAACAGACAACATTATATAGACTAGACTATTAGTCTGACCCAGGGTTGTGGTTCCTGTGTTCCTTCCATAAGCCACCTGCTTGCACACACGCACACGTATGCAACAGTAAAGTTGAAATATTAACCATATAAACTCATAAATTAAGACTCACAATCCTAAAGAGGCACAAAGCCACATTTTAAAACCCCAGAATGTTATCTTCTGTGACAGCTATCCCTAGATAGGAGGAGGATGTCTGGGGCGGGGGGGCAAGGGACGGTGGAATCATTGATGAGACTTAAGATGGCTAAGGAGTCTAATCTGTGCTCTACAGGTTTTTCCACATTTATGACAGATAGTTGCTTGGAGAGAGCACAACTTCTGGTTGGGATGATGTACCCTTTCCTCCTCCTCAATGCCTCCATTCTTAAGATATACTTTCAAGTTGTTCTTGTAGTGTTTCTTCTGTCTCCCACAAGTCCTCTTATTATGACTAAGTTGAGGAAAGAGGACTGGCTTCAGAAAACGAGTATCAGCCTGCACCCAATGGCTAGCCCAGCAAAGTTGATGTTTCATAATCTTCACCTCAACATCGGTGAAGTTAGCTGCAGACAAAATACTGGCATTGGTGTAACCATCTTCCCCTCTGATATGGAGAATCTTCCTAAGGCAGCACTGCTGGTACCACTCCAGATGCTTAAAATGGCTTCGGTATGTCGCCCATGTCTCTCTTCCATAAAGAATGTGGACGACTACTGCAAACCACGGTCATCAGCGGGCAGGATTGAACCAGGGAGCTCTTGAGCTTAATTCGTGAGCCTCTACCACATGAGCTTTAAACCCGCTGACTCGTAGCCGAGGCTGTAGAGCAAATTCATTAATCTCGCTCTTTTTTGAGCAGTCTCGGTGCCACTAGATGGGACAGAATACTACACCCAGAAGGGTTACCTAAGCAAATGGTGATAGTCCTTACTGCAATACAAGATGACAGCTCCATACATTTGGATTTTGTCCAATTATAGTCTCCTACATAACAACACATTAGTCCTCAAACTGGGGGTCACGACCCCTCGGGGGGTCACGGCCTGCTTACGTGGGGGTTGCAAGCCCCTATCCCCACAGCGTGCTGCCGGCTCCTGCCCCGACCCCCCACGGCAGGCTGCGGGCTCCAGCTCCGATCCCCGCGGCGGGAGACCCGGTCCCTGCAGCAGGCTGCCGGCTCCAGCCCCGATCCGCTGGGCGGAGCTCCGAGCCCCGAGCCCGGGGCAGAGTGGTGGGGCTGTGAGCCCTGAGCCGCGACCCCGAGGCGGAGAAGTGAAGCGGTAAGCTCAGATCCCCAAGCGCCGACCCTGGGATGGAGCAGCGAGCCCCGAGCCCGTGGCGGCGGGGCGGTTGGGCTGAGAGCCCCGGAGCAGCGGGGCTGCGAGCCCTGACCCCGGGGCGGATCGGCGGGGGTGCCAGCCCCGACCCCCGACTCCGGGGCGGAGTGGCAGGGCGGCGAGCCCCCACCCAGTGGTGACAGATCTGCGAGCCCCGAGCGGGAGCGGAGGGGCTGCGAGCCCCGACTCTGAGCGGCGGGGCTGCACTTCCCGAGCCCCAACCCGGGGGCAGTGGCTAGCCCCGAGCCAGAGCTGAAGGGTTGTGAGCCTGGATCGGTGGACCTGTGAGCCCCAACACCAGCACAGCAGAGTGGGGCTGCAAGCCGCGACCCCAGGGCTGAGCTGCCGGGCTGCGAGCGGGGAGCCCCGACTCCCAGACTCCAGTACCCGCAGGGGGCTGTGAGCCTGAGCCCCAAGATGAGTGTAAGCCTTGACCCCAAGCCCTGCACTGGGCTGAGAGCCCCTGCACTCCCCATCCCCATCCCTGCACCAGGCTGTGAACCCTGACCCCATTGTTTCAGGTCATTAATTACTGTCAAGTATTAAAATCAAGTTTTACTTAAAAATAACTTTTCCACTTGTATTTAATTGGATAAAACTATATTTCACTCGGTTTAAAAGCAGTGACAAAATTCATTTTAAGCAGTGGGGTTTAAATCTAGTATTTAACAGTGTGCAATCTCAAAAATGTGTTTAATATCTAATGCGGGGGGTCGCACGCAGAGGCTTGGTATTTAAAAGGGGTCACCAACAGAAAAAGTTTGAGAACCACTGCATTAACACACTATTCTGTTCTCAGTAACAAGTATGCATCCCCATTGATGTCACTGTATTCCATAGGTGTAAGAGAGGAAGTTGGCTTGTAACTTTTGCATAAAATCCCTTTTCTTTCTTCTTTTTCATTGCAGAAAAAATGACATAGACTAAAAGAGTGGGCGGGGAAAGAAAAGTATAACCAAAACTGCAAGTGTAGGCTCCATAACACAATGTAATGATAGAAACTGATATAACAAAAGATGTATGTTGCAAGGACTCTTTTTTTTCTTAGAGATGTAGCTGAGTCTGAACTTTGCTTAGCTTTTGGGAGCTGACCAGTTCAGTTCAAGATAGCCTGAGTACAGATTAACGATGATGTTGATGTATTGATTATTAAAATCTTAGAAAGAAAGGCAAGCCACCAACTTGGTTAGCATAACCCTATGACAGGCTACTCCACTACTTCACTCTAAACTCATTGGGTGAAATCGTAGCACCACTGAAGTCAATGATAATACTGTCATTGATTTCAATTCATTGCCTCTTCACCACATGGCATTTGTGTCTGAATTGTATTCCTTGCTGAGTTCAGTCCTGTTCATACAAAGAGCTCCTCCCCAGTGTACAAGTCTGTCTACACGGAATTGGCAGGATCAGGGCCGTAGATTGTGTTTTGGCAGAGCACAGGGTCTAGAATCAATGTCTAAACTGTATTTAAAAAAAGATAACATAGTTCATAGCCACTGCTATCATAGACAACACTAGGTGGTATCCAAGTACTAACCAAGTCAAAACTTTCTTAGCCTTTATAATTAAATTAGATTAAGGCTTTTCAGGCCAACAAGGCCAGCTACTTTCATGCATCCAGCTGTTGCTCCCTACACTGACTTACATATTTTATTTATCCCAGAATCTATTTAAAATCTGCATCCTCACTGTCTGAGTGTATTGCACTAACTTTAAAGTTGTATCAACTATTGCTTGGGTGGGAAGTTGACAATGTTAAGGTAGATGGGTTATTGTTACAGGAAAAGATAGCATTGTTTTTCCTCCGCTAATGTTCCACACAAGGTAGAGATTGTCTCCACTTTCTTTTGGCAAGCAAGATATTAATATAGTGCCCTTTAAGTCTAATAGAATGTTTTCAGATTTTTCACACATGACTGGTCCTTCCAATGTATTTGCATTGGTACTTAATATATCCATACATACTTTCCAATTTAATTGGGAACATGTAGTGAGAAATATCGTCAAGTGACAGGAGTGTAGTTAAAATGATAAATATTTTGCTTGCAAAATTCAGGGCAGTCTCTCATGAATTGGCCAGCTAGCATGTAAGTAACAGCAAGCTGAGTACACCTAGTTTAAACATAATTTAAACCTGTTTCACAGTTATATGTCCCCCCTGCCCAAGTGTGGTTTAGATGTTAGTGGTCATTCAGGACTTCATACAAATCCAGGACCAGACTGTGTCTCTCAAATCACAGCAGGAAGGGATTTCTCTGCCATTACTCCACCTAAGAAGTACAAGATCCACCTGAGCAGTACAAGTTCCATCATTTCCCTTTTAGTGGATGCAATGTGTGCTCCTTTAAATGCCTAGCTAGCTGGCTGATTTGCAAGGAAGGCATATGTCAGTGGTCCTAACCTCACCCTCCCTCTTTTGGGGTAGCTAGAGTCCATTTGGGTGTTTGTTAGCAGGGAGCAGTACCTGTGCTTCCCTAAGACTCATGGCACAGAGAAGGGGAAATGCGTCCAGCATCCTCTATTTTCCAGCTGAGTTCTGTAAAGTTGGCCAAAATTGAGCTTCACATGTGAAGGTTCCAGCTAAAGCTACCCTTGAGTTGTCAGATCCGAAGTGCCTCATTAATATGGTAGCTTAGTAGGCATAATGATGCCTTGCCTTTCCTCCTATCTCAAACTAATTCGAGTCAAAATGCCTACACTGATTTTTATGAAGCTTTCCAAAACAATGTTGTTTCTGCATAACAAGTAAATGTGAAGAAACACTTAGAAAACTGTGCAATACCCACTGTACCTATGACAATGCTGTAGTAAAAGTAATTATAAAAAAATCTTGGACTGTTTCTAAGAGAATTTCCCTTCCTACCCCAGTCAGAGTCTTATGTTCCCTAATCATCTTATTCTATCTTCCTGACTTTAAGGGGTCATTATTATGTTTTAAACTCAATCACCTGCTCATGCAAGTACAGTGGCTGATTTTTCTAAGGTACATACCAGCAAGCACTGTGAATCAAAGGGCAGAGCTTAACCTTTCAATGCCACCGTGACTAATGACTTGATTTGGATAATTATCATTTCTGCTTTCAGTCACAGAGAGTGGTAAGGCTAATATACTGTATTAGATTCCTTTTAGATGCTATATTTTATTTTATACTTTCCAAGGAAAGAGCACATACTTGGCTGAGAACCCTGAAATCAGTCCTCTGTACTTTTATATCTACAACTGCAGAATTTTTACAAAAGGAAGTAGCTGTATTGCTCAACATTTGAAAGATATTCATAGGGAATCCTTCCACATCTTAATAGAGCAGGCCAAATAACTCAAAACCTTGCCCTGGCTATTCACTTAACTATACATTTGAATTTGTTTCAGCCAAGTCTGTGTGCAGCTCTCTTTTGTTCATTATTTGCAAATATGTTTGCCAGTAGAAATGTTTGCAACAATATATTTTTTGGGAAGTGAATGATGATTTTGCACAAGTGAGTATTCACACCAGAAACCCCATTTTAAGTGTTGTGCTTTAAAATGGGTGAAAACAGTGACCTCTGACCTGCTGTGTGTCCAGTTGTAGCTAATGCAGGAGGGTGACATGCTGCCAGCATTTAACTAGTTCTCTCAAACTCTGTTACACCTCAGTGTGAACTATATGTGACTGTCCAGATAAAATACACTCTTTCTTGGCAATTGTTCTTAACAGCTGCACCAGTGGCAGCAGATAAATACTCTTGCTAAACCAGGAGGAGACGCCTCCGTGTTGGTTCTGGGCCCCCCAACACCCTGCTGTCCCATTCCTTGCAAGCATTTCTCCAATAAGGCCATAGAAACAGGACTTTCTGTGGGTCGCTGAGGACCCCCTTAAGAGCTGGTCACCACTGAAGGGTATTGTGGAAAGCCAACACCAGTGTACTACCGTTCCTGGGTAATTGCTGACACTGACTGAGGAGAAAATATGCTTCCCTACTATTCCCAGCCCCCCATATGTGAATCCTGTTCTCCATGGAGAACCCTCCAGGAGGTCCCACAGTGAAAGAGAGGTAACGTGTAGGAATGAATGTTGCCAAGTCTCACAAGGGGGAAAAAAAAGTGCCACTGCCTTTCAAAACAAACCCAACCCAGTTCAGTGCTTGCTTGGTAATGAAAGAGGTGCTCTGGCACAAATTAAGCACTGAACACACCAAGAAGGGCAAGGACCGTGAGAGATTTTCCTCCTTAGGCTTGGAAAGGAAAAGCTTAAATGTTTGCAACAGAGTTTAACCAGGGCAAAGGGGTGGGGTGTGAGATTACACCAAAGAAAACAGCCAACATCAAGTTTGCAAGGCCCCCTCACCCTTCACACTGCAAACCTTGGGCGAGTATGAACCAGGTGAGTAGTAAGTGAGAAGGGACAGCCAGGCAGTGAGCGAAGGGCAAGGAATAGCACTAGGACAAGGGAGTGAGTGAGGCTCGGGAAAGGGAGATGGTGGCGGGGATCATTTGTTGGGTGACTGACCTCCACCAGTGGGACTCACCTTCTGCAGCACAGGTGAATGGAAGAGGCTGAAACAGCGGCATGTGTTCCAGGGCGGTTGTAGCTCAGAAGGGCAGCAGGCTCATGGACCCAAAGGTGGCTGGCTGGGCCCTTGTGTAGCTGGCTGCTCCATTCCCCTTGCAGCACGCTGAGGAGGAGCGGGGACTGTACCCCCTCCCCCGAGATTTCCCCATCCCACTTTCTGGCTAGAGCTGCTGCTCTACCACAGGTCTCAAGTCCTATCACACTCTCCCAGCACCACCCCTTTCCCTACACAGCACCCCTCCTCCTCAGAAATACAGCTAACCTCCATGCCCACAAGCCCAGCTGGGGAAGCCAGACTGACAGCTGCAGGCAGTGGAGCCCCCAGGGAAGAGGGTGTCTGGCCAGGGCAGAATCCTGCACGGTCTCCAGAGTCAGCCTGATGCTCCCCGTTCAGGTAGCTCTCCTAGGGGCAGCAGTGGGTGTGGGGGGACCCTGGCCACCACCCCATCCCCAGAGAAGGAGATCCCAGGGAAGCAAAGGTGGGTTCCTGCCAACACCTTCCCAGGCTCAAAGGGTATGACATGTTGCCACCCTTAATCTGCACTGCGGCTGCAGTAGTACTGCCTTCGGACCTTGGCGGCTGGACAGCAGCAACTGCTGGCCAGGCACTCAGCTCTTAAGGCAGTGCCGCTGTCAGCAGCAGCACAGAAGTAAGGATGCCTGTTACAAAAAAGCCTGAACAAGGAACCTCCAAATAAAGCAAGCCCCAACCCCTGCGGCCCTTGGACTGATGACTGGCAGTTCAATCAAGATGGTGATACTAAAAAATCCATTCAATCTAAATGCGCTAATCTACTGACAAATTCTTAAGGGTTATTTAACCAGGTGCTGAACAGGGTGTTAAATTCTAAATTTTGGCCTTCGAATGCTGATGCTGTCAAATGAAAGACGAATTAAATAAAGAAAATATCTTTTATTCAGTACAATATTGTCTCATTAAGTATTTTTTTTCCAAATTTTTACTTAAAATAATTAAATCAATAAATAAAAATGCCTCTCTGAGGTTGACTCCAGCCTGGGCAAGTATACAAGGAATGGAGAGAGAGAAAGCAGCTACAAATCTTCATGCAAGTAAAATTGTATGTGATGTTTGCATCCAGAAGATAGTACACAAGCAGTCATACCTGCCTAATGCAGCCTGGTTCTGAATCACCCTCCGTCTCACCATCAAAGGTTAATATACACAAATTTAAGTCAATACAATACAAAGTATTGTAATTAACTGTTCAGAATTTGATGAAAGTTCAGTTTCAATGTGTCATTGAACACTTTTTCTGCATATTCTAGATCTTGGGCCAGATCCATCCATTACATCTCAAGTACTCTTTTGGACCTTGTCTATATGCAGGATTTGTTCTGATTTCAGCAACTGATGGCCAATAATACATGGAAAGTCTTACTATAGACAAGGAAAGCCATTATTTGCAATGGACTCTCTGTTTCCAGCGGAGGGGAAGCCATACGGATTGCTGAAGTAGGGACTAGTCCCAATATTCAAAAGGCCTGAGAAGTCTAGCCTTGTAAATCATGAATGGAAGCTATATGTGACCTCATGGTTGTTGAAGAGGAGGTTGGGGGGAAGAAACAGAAAAATCTGTGGGTCTGATTATTTGCAGTAAGGGCAATCTACACTTAAAAAACTGCAGTCATGCTTCAGATACTTATGCCAACAGGAGGACTTCTGTTAGCGTAGATACTCCAGCTCTGTGCGATGCTATGTCGACAGGAGAAGCTCTCCTGTCAACACAGCACTGTCTATAATGGAGATTAGGTCAGTTTATCTACATCGCTCAGAGGTGTGGATTTTTCCTAGTATTGACCTAATTTCCTAGTGTAGAGTGGAAAGCAAAAAAGCACCACTCCAGCAGCAAAAGGGGGCTTTAATATGGGTGCAAATATAATTTACATTCACTTTTGGAACCTTTACACAGCCAGAACAGTGTTTAGGAGGTCTTCTCGTAAACAAGAATAAGATAATTAATTTCTAGAGGTTAATTCAACTA
Organism: Dermatemys mawii; assembly: GCA_007922305.1. Classification (NCBI taxonomy): domain Eukaryota; kingdom Metazoa; phylum Chordata; order Testudines; family Dermatemydidae; genus Dermatemys; species Dermatemys mawii. The sequence goes on from ML677326.1 coordinate 20,927,607, forward strand.
ATGGCTCGGGAGTGTTTTCAGTGATTCTGAAGCAGAAATAAATGCTATAGAATTTAGGAACAATCATGAGCAACTTTTAAAATTTACCAATATTGCTTAAATCTTTCACTCCCATTTTTCAGCATAAAGAACATATACACATACATCCAGAAAATAAAGGAAGTTCTTAAGTTGACTGTATTTCTGCATCCAGCGGTGTTTTTTATGAGCATGTATCCACAGAATCTTTTAAAATCTACCATGAAACTAGCATTTTACTGCCAAAGAATTTCAGGGGCGCAGGTTATGAAATTAAATGTGAAGGTAAGTACTGTAGTTGCTATGTCTGTTTACAGAGTATTCCATTGTACCTGACATGTCATGTCCTAATATATATGTGAGATACCACTTTAATAAGAATTAATTGTATAAAGCAGATTAGAGAACTTTGCTGCCCACAGTGACATTTTTTAAAATTAAAGCCGCTAGTAAAAACAACAAAAAGAAGAGTAAAGTTCATGTGGTCATTCACAATAAAGAGAGAAAGTACAAATACTATATTTCAAAGATTCAGATAATTCTGAAGGATACTGTTGAAATGAATTTCTTATATGTTAAACAGATAACACAATCTAAAGAAAGCATTTTCTGCAGTGAAATATTTTAGTTCCTTCGTATAGAGACATAATACACAATGTAACAACCATGAAAAACAATACAAAATGTCTTCAAATTTAACAAGTAGAAAAATATATGTAGTTTATATGGCAATTGTGAAACTAATACTGTACAGAAGTATTTATGGATTTTACAAATAAATAATAGCTTAAATGCCCTTTTTATATAATTTCTAAGCGTACACTGAAGCTTATCAGTAACTTACCACAAATTAGTGCCAGTCAAATGTTCTGCCAACAAGCTCAAAGAATTTCCTATTAGGTTCATGAAAATATTCATGCAGTTTATCAAGTAAATGAGAATCTACATGAGGGTGTGCTCTTCCTTTTGACTCATGTAAACAACGTTCCCTACCACTATCCCTCAGGCAATAGAAGCCTTTCGTTTTATTGAAGTAAAAGTTTGAAGCATTTATTTGAGGTGACAACCTTAGAAACCTCTCTACCTTCTCTATTTCTGGGAAAGGATCTTTGATTAGTTTATCCCCATCTACAATGTGAATGCGATCAAGAGGAAAATACTTCAACCAGTTTTGCATGTGAAAGTAATATAAGCTTCTGTTTATTGCCTTGTAGTCCACGTTGAGTTCACCATCTTTAATCAGGAATTCTTCAATGGATGGATACGGCTTGTGCTTTTGAACATGATTATAGAACACTTGGGTGTAATCAGATAGTACTCTCTCACTTGGGTCTCTTAAAATAAGGAGTAGTCTCATCGACTGGTTCATGTTATAAACTCTTTTAGGCACTTTGGGTGATGTGAAATAGGCTGGGGTTTTTTCCACTGTGATCTGATGGGGATAAGAGAATGGCATTTGATTCATATACCACTGCAATCCATTTCCATAATGATCCTCCCAGTCAAAGAAATGAACTTCACTTTCTGCTGCTGCAATATCTGGGTGGAGACTCAACATCTCTAATAAGGCTCTTGTTCCACCTTTTCTTACTCCAATAATGATAGTTTGTGGTAGCTGCTGGCAAGATCCGTTAAAATGAATGTTTCCTTTGAAGTCATTTTTGAGAGTTGTTTTCTTTAAAAGCTCTTTCTGAACAGATTGAGAAGTAGCCTCAGCCTTAGAAATTACAGCTGGTCTGGAAGGCACTATATGAGGTTGAACAATAAGCAGTAAAGCTCCTAGTAGAAGAGCTGCCATGGCAGAAATTCTTAATCTGGCTTCACTTAACCAGGTAATGGGGCATGGAGTGATTTCCACATAGAACAGTCTTGAAAAGTTGTGTTCCTTTTGCTGACTGGGCACGTATTTCTCAAGTAGAGCAGTCACTAGGGAAAGAAAGAGAAACATGTTAATATATACTTAAATATATCACTGCTAAAAGATACATTGTCATGTTAAATCTCATCTTGGTTTCTGCAACAGATCAAACTTTCTAGTTCTCCCAAAGGTAGACTCCAACATCACAGGATATTATTAAACTTTCAAAGACAAGTAAATGTAACAACTGCATGAGAAAATGTCGTCCTGCCATTTGGAGACAGAAACATTATAAAGTTTTCTCTTCACTCTGATATCTAAGATGCCTCTAGAGTGTGATAATTTCTCATTTATGTACATGACGTCAATGGATTTGCACTGGTTTAACATGAAAATTTGATATCCTTAACTACAAGTGTGATAAATGCTTTGGAACCAAACCCAGAAAGAAAAAGGATAGACTTGGGCCAGAACATCCCTGCTCCAATTTTTGGCACTTTAAAGATGGGAATTCTGGGAATTTTAGTCCCTCGAGAGGTCAGGTGAGTGTAGCCCAGCAGCAGAGCCCGCTGGGGGAAGTCAGGCTTTTTTTTTTTTTTTTTTTTTTAAAAAAAGAGCTGTCTATAATAGCAGGAGCTTTAGAGGGAGTATAGTGTCTTACTATGGTGAAGCCTGGAGAAAGAGTATAAGAAAGGGCTGGGGACAAGGCCTGAGTGGGAAATGATTTGAGGGCGGGAGTGAAGTGGGGAGGTTTAAGTGAAGTTGACATCCAATGCACATAGGTTCCCTGAGCTGGAGGCTGGAATAGTGTGAGATCCCTTATGGTGTTATCTACAGAAGGTGGCAAATCCCTGCAACGATGGCGAAAGAGGAAGATCTGCCCTGAGTTAAAAGACTAGGAGTTATGTTTGGATTGTTGTTTGAAGCTCTTTTATGCCTTAAAATGGGAGGGATTTGATTTTCCCTGAGGGCCAGATCATAAACACACTAACTCATCTGATTATGCAGAGGAGAAACTGAAATATATCTGGGAAAAAGAATCAGAGCTGCAACCTCATCCTGGAACGAGGTAAGATGACTATTACAAATGTACTAAATGCACTATGCTTTTGAGTTTTGGAGCTGATCTTCTTGTGATTGCGCATGTTATGTTAACTATGAACGTTTCTGCAAAATGTTGAACAAGTATTCTTGATAATTAGTCTGAGTCAAATCCTGGCATAGGAACACAGGTCATGGATATTACTGTCACTTCATGAGGTGATTAGCAAAGTCCACAGGCACATTCTGGTATACCAAGTTAATTTTCAGCAAGATGTACTGATTCTATAGTACAATTTTAAATACTCCAGTTAAGAATGAATACTCTTAAGAATCAGGATGGGTTGTTTACAAGCTGTTATCAGGTTGCATTTTAATTTAAGAAAAGATGGTCCTATCTTTTGGTGTCCTATTGTGATTCATTTTAGACACTTATTGGCCTGTTTTGTCATGTCAGCTTTGGTGTGAAAATGCCAGCTATGATCGTTAAGTAGCTTTTCAGCTAGCCATAGGTGGTGCCTATACAAGGATGGTCTGCTGAAACTTCCCACCATTCCAAAAAGCAGTGGATTATTATAGCAAGGCTCCAGGCAGCTGCCTGTGTTGTCTAACCCTAGTCAGAGTTTAAAGCCACAAGGAGAAAGTATCTGATTGTTGTGATTTGGTAAGGTAGTGAAATGCTAAATTAAGCATGAGAGAGCCTGGACTGAACCATCCAAAAAGCTGGAGCTCTGAGCTACACGTCACCTAGGTACTAGAAACGCTTCAAAGTCCAGTGATGACTTCACAGTAAGTCATTTCTCTGAAACAAGAACTAGTGGAAGTTTCTGGTTAGTAAAGGGCTTTTTGAAGTGGTTTCCTTGTATTTACAAAGGGCTTGACTGCCCCCCAAATGGGGGAGGTTTGCTTTCTTCTGTTACTAATGGTTACACTTCCTCTTGGTGGTTTCTTCAATGGTTACAATTAAGCCATACCGTGAGGAAGTTGAGGGAGAGGGTGGAGGGACCCAGAACTGGTATAGAGGCGTGGAGACCAGCCCTCTTGCAGATTGAGAGCAGAGTCATGACCTGTTCCATGGAGGAGGTGGTACCACAGTCTGTCCTGTGATGTATCACTCAAAAAGTATGATCCAGGGAAACTGTAAGTGTTCTTTACCCCATCATAGGTTTTGTCAGGCAACAATGTGGTTTTCTGTCCTTATCTTTCTTTTATTCTTCCCCGCCCCCAACATCCCACCTATAGCTCTTGCTTTACCTGCCACCCTCTTATTAACTCACAAAACTATATTAATAAATATAAACCAATTAAGAAATACCACCAATCGGGGTATAACATAGGGATTCCGCTACAGATAACTTCAAGCTAGACATCCTGAATGAATTATACTAACTCCACATTTAGTTGCAATGTGAGCAAACGCTGCAGCAACAACTTGCTTAGGTGGATGGTTGCTGATCAGAATATTAAAACAAAATATCAAATCTTGATTGATTTTGAAGGAATTAAGAGAACAGCCACTTATTCCACAGTAGTATGTTTTAAGTGAGCAAGTTCCATAAATAGTAAGCCTGAGTTTTCCTGTTGACCCCCTCAAACAACAGCTCAGCCTTTTTTTCCTGCTGAACTCCTATTATTTTCCAGTAAGTTATGCTAACATTAAAGACCCTGTTTGAGCAAGCCCATACTCATGTGCAATCACATGAAAGTAAACTAGGTTACCAGTAAACCAATGGTTCTGTGCACTATTACTTGAACAATTCATTATTTAGCAAATTTCAATTAAACAAACTGACTTTATTATCTTCTGAACTATGCCTACCAGTTCATCAGAGTCTCATATACAATAAAAGTTGTGTTATCCAGCACTTTATCAACAAGAAAACTCTATTAACCAGCACTTCTGATATCTCCCAATACAAATCTTCAATCTAGTAGCTGGGACTAATATACTGCCCAGGAGGTTATGCAGTTGCACATTATATACTCTCTAATTTTATGCAAAAGCGGACGATAAGTAAGCAAGCTGATATCATGGATTTATTCAAAAAAGCATCTTCCATGGTGAGTCATTGGGCTGAATCTGTAATGACCTATCTCCTACACCTTCTACATCTACAATGATAATTGATGTTGATAATGTTGACCCTGGGGCACTGCAAGATCCTGAAGTGCCCTCTGAATCAAAGATTAAATTATGTTCAGTATAGTTTTAGTGTTAAGTGCGTTGTTAGTGATTTAGGTGTACACCATACACTGCCCATAGTGATATGTAGTGTCATAAGACAACCTACTGTATCGAAAACTTTACCTGTATACACCTAAGTGCTTCAAGAAACCAGTCACTCTGCAGTGCAGTGCTACTACTGGATTGGTGAGTACCTGTACACTATTTTATACTTTATTCATTTTATTGTATTCTAATTCTTTGAAAGTTGGTATTTCATTGGTAGTATAACTCTTAATTAACCAGAATTTTTTGATTAACCAGCACCTCCTCCTCCTCATTCTTCTGGATAACAAAGCTTTTAGTATAAATAGTGAATAAAAACAGAACCATCGCTGGCTGAAAGGATTGTTTCATGTCATTTTCTTTAATCCAAGTCCTTTTATCTAGGAAGGGTATGTCATAGGAATATGTTTGAGAGAATGGAGCATACGATGAAGAAACCCTACACTGCTACATTCTTGGAGTAATGTTATGTAGTATTAGGCCCATGCAGAATTAAATGTGCGGTGTCATTCTGGCAAGCTGAGCAGGTAGGCAGGTGGACCTTTGAGCCTCTGTGGCAAGACTTCTCTTGTCTTTTTTTTTTTTTTTTTTTGAAACATTGGTTTCAGATATTAAACAGATTTGCATCATGAGACCTCACAGGACTTTTCCCATAATATCAGTCCATCTGATTCTTGCAGTGCATTTTTGCATTTGTTTAAAAAAATTCTTTTTTTATTATTTGTAGTAGTTGTTCTCTTTGAACACGCTCAACTAACAGTGTCCTCAACTGATCAGTACAAAATATATTCCTTTTTGATTACTGAATAATTTGTGTTTCTGTTTTTCAAATGCACGCAGTAGGTTAAGATTTTGTTATGATTTGATGGTTATCTGGGTCACTTAATTTTGTTGTGCTGCAGAAACAACACAATACTAGGTGAAAGCTCATGTTGTCATATGGGTGTAATTTGTAAAGTGTAAAAAAAAAAAAGGTGAAAATGGCTGAAAACTTAAAAATTGGTCAGTAACAGACCATGAATCCCAGTAATGATTGAGCCCGGTGATATTCTTAAGAGTTCTCAGCCATGCTTGTAGCTGTTTCCATCACTTCATACAGACATTCTAGGCTTCAGTGTCAATCATGGAATCTTACATCAATGATGGACAGTAGCACTTGTGCATAATACTCCATATAACTTTAACAAAACATTTGTTGTATGAGCAAAGAGATATCCATGAAAAAAACTGTATATTGTACATTGGTTTGTTACTTCAGCTTTCTCCTCTTATGCCCTCCTCAGAAATCCAGACGTTAGCCAAATTAATGATGTTTATATTAGGATTGTAGCAGTTTATGTAAAAAATACAGATGCTAACATACACTATATAGCTTTGCAATTTGTAAACCTGAGAAATGTTTTGGCAAGAATAAGCTATTGAAGGTAAGCTTAACAACCACTCTGCCAAATTACTTTCCTGCTTCAAGAATTTATTTCACTATTTCCGCAAGTCATTTAGAGCACACACGACTTCACAGAATGACTATGCATTCTAGATTAATACAAAAATTTAACTGACAGCATCATTACTATTGTATCTGCTACATGTAAATGAGTGAGTTGCTGTGAGAAATACAGTTACTGTTAAATGGTGCTTTGAGGATTATACCTAGACGTTTAAAATTTGAATTGCTTTTTCTTAATCTCTTCTGCAATTTTCTCAGATTAATTAGCAAAATAGTGGTCACATTATTTATTCAATAAGATTCATTGTGGAACAATCAAATCAGTCTTCACAGTTATCATTAACTTTGGAAAAGATTTTAGCACAGAAATAAATGGACAACTTTTTTTCATTGTAAATGTAACTAGGAAAGAAGAGCTGTCATAATCACTGAATTGCATTGAGCGTTTTTTTAAAGCACATCTGTCTCTATCTATGGTACTTATATGGTCTCATTACCAGAGTATCTGAGTGCTTCACAATCTTTAATATATTTTTTCCTCACTCAAGGAGCACTTTAACTAGACCTGATTTGAACTAACTTCATTTTAATGTAGATATTAAATACTATTTAAGACAAATTTTTGGTCAGTATCAGTCACTTCACTTCTCATGTGGGAAAATGAAAAACTGAGAAGATACAGGCTGGGACTTCCAAAGAAGCCTAAGAGAGTTATGTGTCCAGCTCAATTTAAACTCAGTGAGTCAGCAGTTTAACTCTTGAAAATCCTACCACAGTGACTTGTAAGTCAGTAGCCAAGCTTGAAACAGAAGTCAGGTTTCTGTTTTCTTGTAAGTCAGTAGCCTGACTTCCAGTTCTATCCAATCCTTTTAATAAAACAAAACCAAAGAACACACCAACAATTCAGTATTCGTAGTTGGAACCATGGACCCTTAAACATGAACACAGAAAACCATTCTTAAACTAGGCACATACACAATTCTAAACAACATAATAAGATTTTAATAATCATGAATCCAAAAATTCTTCTTAGACCCCACCAATAGAAACTGCAAGAGAAAGAGACTCATTACACAATAGTAGTCTTATACAGATACATAATTTGTAGTGGTGCAGCAATTATGAACTCACTGTGATTCTGTCTACACTAGGCTTTTCCCCCAACATGTCCCGCTTCTGCATCTATGCCAGCGGCAACCTTTCTGTAGGCCAGCCTTTGACATTTAAACAAGTTTATCCCAATGCTGCTCAGAACAGGTGTAGATGATCCTGTGGCTAAAAGGCCAGCAGCTGTCAGAATATTGCCCGTGATAGGTGGTTGGTAGGAAATGTAAAGGAAAAAAGACTAGTACAGACAAGGTAGCTAGGCCTTATGCCGCAGGGTGCTCAGTATCTTCAGTTCCCCAGCCTGAGATGTTCTCAGCACCATAGAAGATCAAACTTAGTTACATTCTGCCCTCTATCACACTTGTACAAGCTTGGTAGGTCCCGGATGGTCCTCTCTTGTATGAAAATCCAAAGGAGGGGGGCAAGAGATTTTTGCAAGCAAATCTCCATTGGAGCCACCCAGCCAAGTATAGCTGCTGCTGCAAGGATGCTGATAGGAAGGGGGAACAGCTGTATTAACTCCTTTCATGTGGTCAGAAAGATGAATTTCCACTGTGACTCACCTGCTTCTCCCATCCCTAACCCCCAGACAAACACAGCCCCAGGTCCTGCAGTGAAGAAGGTATGATGGTTGCAAAGGCATTTGAGTCTCCTATTCTCCCCCACATTCTTCCTTGTAGGGAGAGTTGTACCCGAGAGATCTCTCAGTGCACCCAACTAAAGGGCACAGTCTAGCACAAGAGATAGGCCTGAATGAAAAAGCCAGATTTGATTGCTTCTTCTAGAGGTTAGGCTCATTTCTAATGGAAATTCCTTACCTTTAGGACAGGGGTTTTCAAACTTTTCCCCCAGCCGCCCCTTTCTGCGGAGGAAAAAGTCTGGCGGCCCCCCGAGGATACGTCCGCTGAAATGCCGCTGTGGAAAGCAAAAGCTTCTGCTTTTCATGGCGACATTTTGGCGTGACTAAAATAGCCCATCCAGGAGCTGGCGGTCTCCCGTGCGGGCTCAGTGGCGGCAGGGTCTCATGCAACCCCTGGGGTGGGTTCGTGTACCCCCGGGGGTGCACGCCCCCTACTTTGAAGACCACTGTTCTAGGAGGAGACCAGAGAGCCTCAGGCTCTCCTGATCAGCTTATTGTGTGCAAATATCCAGCTGCTTTGAACTTAGACTTTAACACACCCTGGATGCCAGACTTCTTGTCAAGAATTGTGCTCTTGAACTCTACTGTGGAGTATGTCACCTGGCATACAATACTGCAGGGGTTGGCAACCTTTCAGAAGCGGTGTGCCGAGTCTTCATTTATTCACTCTAATTTAAGGTTTCACGTGCCAGTAATACATTTTAATGTTTTAGACACTCTCTTTCTATAAGTCTATATACAACATAGTTTAGTTATATATTATAAAGTAAATAAGGTTTTTAAGATGTTGAAGAAGCTTCATTTAAAATTAAAATGCGGAGCCCCCCCAGACCGGTGGCCAGGACCTGGCCACTGTAAATCAGATCATATGCCACCTTTGGCACGCACGCCAGAGGTTGCCTACCCCTGCAATACTGCATTGCCATTTTAAAAAGGTTTTAAGCTATCCATGTTGCACAATCCTTGAATGTACTAGACTGGCTTATTTGTACTGATACTATGCCCAGCTGAGCTAATGTAAACTTTTCAGCACTAGTTCTCTGGAACACAGGCAATTTTTTAAATCCAATTAAAAGTAGCCTTTACAAATAGACTGTGTAAGATAGTTCTGGTTAAAAATGATCTAGACATGTTTGAGTATTTTTGACTAACCTCTTCTACAAAGAAAATCAGTGTTTGACGTTGTATATTCTCCCTATTTTGTTTGTTATATGCTGGGTTCAAAATACTTCAACTAGCATTTTGGGGCTAGTTGTAAGAAAATTCTCCAATATATCTGCAGGACTTCTAGCAGAAACTGCCATATGAGTACTGAAATGGGAGCTCTTAAGGTGCAAAGCAGTAAATATTTTAAGTTGTCTAACAGCTGACTTATAAAGCATTTTTGTTTCTTCATAGGAAACACTTTTCCTGCAATAGTTTCCTCTACAGCAAAACATTCCCCATGCCCTCCTCAGGAATAGATTCATCCCATGCCTTCTTTCTTTCTTTGTTGGTTCTAAATCTATAAGAATATTTTCTCTGTTTTTCAAGTAAAAAAAGTCAATGTAATACAGCTTTTAAGTAACACATGGCAATAAAGTATTAAAATTCTAGTTTTCTGCCATAATTATCTGGAAGTGTCTGTATTTGCAATGAATTGTACAAAGATGAGAGTATATTAAAAGAAACAGTACAGTACACTGCGTGAGCTACTGAGAAATCTCCAGGGCATAAACTATTGATTACCTCTCGTAATACAAGAAAAATGCCCATGTGTGTCTCAATAGAAGAGGAAAAACTTGGAGCAAAATAAATTCTCTCGTAATCCTCTACTCTATTGGATACTTGCCAAAATCTATAATTTTTGAAAAACTACTGCACCATTAGTGGCACTACTTTTGTCTTAGAACAAAAGTGTCTAACTTTTAGAGCTAATGTGATACAATGGGAAGTCTAGTTTAGTCTTCAGTATGGTTGGAATGGTATAAAGTTCATCAGGAAAATGCCTTTTGTCAGAAAGCCTTAAGAGTTGAGCTTAATTTAAATATATATTTAACTTAACAATTACAGAAATCTCTAAACATTAATATATGTAAATTTGCATGTTAAGGAAGCCTTATTTGCTTGGTGTTTAGCTGAAGTTTTACTATATTTCTGCACTCACAATGCTAAATAACATTTGTACAAAATGGTTTGATCATGATGAACATCAGTCTATACATTTTTTTTTTAAAGAAGGGCTTAGTTTCAGTGAGAGCAATGAAGTAGGAGAAGCTAAAATAGATTAGTGATATATATAACACACTTTTATAGATTTCCTTCCCCCTTCTCCTCTGTAAGGCCAGAAGAGATCAGTCTGATCTTTCATGTAAAGGAATAAACCAAATCTTCACAGCGGTAAAGAGACAGCAAACACTTCATATGGCTAGAAGGAAAATAGGACACTGCAGATGGAGCTTTTTATATTATGTGCTAAGATTAAATATCCCACGCATCCCAAAATAATCTATCTTGTGTCCCAAGCCAAGATCTAATTTTTTTCCTAAAGAAGAGTTACTCCACTGCATCATCTAGCCTTCAAACACACGCAGAGGTCTAACTCAGAGTGTACAAGACACCATTATTTTCCCCCTTAAGTAAAATGGTTGGTTTTCTAAAGTGGAAACGAAAAAGAGAAAAAACACAAAACAGGCTCAGAGCTTTAACTATCCATTACTTGCTATTGCATCAAAATCAACTCTAAGACAATTACAAACTGGAAAAAGAGTGCTATATCCACCTTCTCTGTTCCCAAATGCAACCCACATTTTATATTTTGAAATAAAATTATCCTTTTCTGCATTAAGAACATAAGAAAGGCCGTACTGGGTCAAACCAAAGGTCCATCCAGCCCAGTATCCTGTCTACTGACAGTGGCCAATGCCAGGTGCCCCGGAGTGAATGAACCTAACAGGTAATGATCGAGTGATCTCTCTCCTGCCATCCATCACCCTCCTCTGACAAACAGAGGCTAGGGACACCATTCCTCCCATCATGTAGTTTCTCACCTCAATTTGTAATTTCGAGCCCTGTTTCTAGCTACTTATTATATAGAAAAATCCAACCTTTTCACTTCATCTTCCAAGCTGACTACTACTCCTTCATGCCTGGCCCTGTGGTAACTAAGTGCTTTGCTTCAAGAGCAGAGCAGAATGATCTGCCATACTTGGCTAAACCAGTGAGTACACTAGGCACTGGTTTCTCTGGAAGGAACAATCCTGCATTGGCTCTTGAAAGAAGACAAGATGAGCCAGCAGATATCTTCCATCTCTTATGCTCTGGAAGTATGACTAATGTAGGTGGATAAGAGCGCAGCCAATGAGATGCCCTCTTTGTATACATAACTGGGTAAACTATAAGGAGCTTTTTTCCAGCATCTGAATCCTGGCAACTTTAGAGACAAATATTGCTATGTTAATTTAATGCAAATCCACTGCAGTCAATGGAATTACGCCAAATTTACATTTGTGTAACACACCATTATTTTCTACTGAAAAGAAAAACTAATTCCACAGATGCAGGCATATTAAAAAGGGTTAATATCAAAAGATCAGATACAAGTGTTCTAAGTACAGGGGGTGCTACATTGAATCTGAAGTCAAGAATACTAACTACACTTAACCAAAATGCAGTATAATTTCAAGGGAACTGGAACACATACCTGTTTTAAAAGTGCAAATAAATTAGGCACAAAAGTAGATCTTATTCCACTAAGCTTAGGACCTCCTAATGCTGGTAAAAGCACTAGTGCAATTTACTTATATACCCTGCATTAAACATTACCCCCAAATGGCACATTTCCTTTCCATTAGGCTATGCTGTGAAATAACTGGGGGGCATATACTGCAAGTGATCTCACTGGATTTGTGCAACGAACTGAGCAATTTCTACTGTCCTGTGTTGGAATAATGAGGAGCACAGCTGGATTCCTGCTGGCCACCTCAGCGATCTCAAATGCTTCAAAGCTGGTATTACAAAGTCTGGGAGGATTAAATTCATAGGACTTCATAGTTCTCTCTCACTGTCTCTCCTAAAAAGGAAGAGATACAAGGTTTGGATAAAGATAACCTCAAATTATTCCACTACAGGGAGAGCAGGGAACGACATACGTTATAAATACGTTAAAAAAAAAATCTGAGATCAAAGATTGGTTATATTTCTCAGCTAAGTGTCGACTACTGTTTCTAATGAATGGAAGACAGGACACAAAGATCTGCCAAGTTGCTCCCCTCTAGGGAGGGGATTTCTTGTCTGGGTGAATGGTAAAAGTGTGTGTGCAGCAAACCGTTAGAGAAGGTTTATAAAAGCATCTTCCCCAGAGTGATTGTTTTGTGCAGTCTCTCTCAGTAAGACCTTTATAGTCCCTCGGTTTTGAAGTCCCATGCAGGTATGTTGTGGCAGCTTAATTCTGTCCCCTATATAACTAGAAGGTAACAGCTCACCTCCTTCCCCAAAAGCCAAGGTGAGGTTTAATAATAATTAGCTCCCCCTTCAGTCCCCCGCCCCCACAACTCTCATCCAATCCTGGGTGATCGGACCTGGCGCTTGCTCTGTCCTACACGGATCCATTTGGGTCAGATGACGTGCAGCAGGTGAGTCCACGCCAGGAGGAACAGGAAACGATTCTGCTGCTCACTACAACGCTGCGCTCGGTTATTCGGCTTGCTGCGGCCGGGTAGCTGCCCGGAGGCCGATGGCGAGGCTCCGGCTTTGCACTAAGCCGGCCACGAGCAAACACCTGCCGCCTTCCCACAAACATCAGCCCCGCACAAAACCTAGCGTGACTTGCAACCCCCCTCCCGCCCCTTTCTTCGCTATCCTCCGCTGACGTGCGAGTGGCTCGGAAAGGGGACGGGCGCGGCGTGGCCAGCTGGGGTGGGAGAGCCTGGAGCCTCCCGAAAGACCCGCGTGGCCGGAGGAGATCCCGACAAAAACCAGCAGCCGCCCCGGTGCTCACCCCGCCGCACACCCCTGCCCAGCGCGGGGCATACCTGGGTTCAGCCGCTGTGCAGGGCCGGGCTCGCCCCCAGGGTGTCCGGCGTGGCTGGGGAGCTGCGCCCAGCGAACCAGCCGAAATCCCCGCCGCTCAGACACCTACCCCCGGGCGAGCCCCCGCTGCCCTAGGGTACAGCAGCGCCCCTTCCCCCTGCTCGTCAGAGCGGTGCCCGGTCCCGGCGGAGTCTGACGCACCCGCTCACCTGGGCAAAGTCTGCCTGAGTCAGAGCCGACGCCGACCCCTTGCCGCGCAGTGCGCGCCCCTTGCGCCTCAACCTCACCCCCGCTACCCCAACACCTCAGCGCTAAGGCGCCTGACACCCCTCACCCGTCATCCCTTCCCCTCCCGAACCCCAACCCCCCTACTGCATCCTTCATGCCCCGCCCACACCGTCAGCCTACCGAACCCCAACTTCAATTCACCACCCAGACTTCAACCCCTGCGCACCCAGCTGCCCCCATCCCCTCCAGCGACCCCCAGCTACCAACCCAAATATCAATCCCCTTTATAGCCACCTCCGTGCTCTAAACCTTCCCCAAGCAAGACCCCAACCCCACTCCCCATGTACCGCCCGAACCCCAATACACCCCGCGTCCCCCCAACTCCACTCCCCGTGTACCGCCCGAACCCCAATACACACCGCGTGTCCCCAACCCCACTCCCCCTGTACCGTCCCGAACAAACCCAAATACACCCCGCGTCCCCTCAACCATACTCCCCGTGTACCGCCCCGAACAAACCCCAATAGACCCAGCGTGTTCCCAACCGCACTCCCCGTGTACCGCCCGAACCCCAATACACCCCGCGTCCCCCCAACTCCACTCCCC